>JAHDVE020002887.1:0-106471 GCA_022606495.2 Halesus radiatus
CAAAACAAGAATAAACGTCAGCCTAAATAAAACAATATTATTAGTATAACATGTTGATTCGAGTCATCTGTGCGGGAAACACCGGTCCACCCAAATACCTAAAAAGGTACCTACGGCTAATTCCCGAAATTTTATAATCGCCAGAAGAAGCGAACAGGCAGGGGGATTAACTCGGTCTGCAACTCCGAACCAATCACAAGACACCGAGTCACAGAATTCAGTTCCCGAAAGAACCCGACGTCACGTTCGGATATGATAAAAAAGGCAAACTTTGGCCGAATCAAAGGCAGTCGAGGAAGTCGAGGCCTCCGCCTCCTACGATGCTTCGTAGGCCGCTTGGCGTTTACCTTCCTAGCTCGAGACACTGCGGGACTCGGCAGGAACCGCCGAATCCCGTAGTGTCTCGAGCTAGGAAGGTAAACGGCCTACGATGCTTCGTGGGCCGCTTACCTTCCTAGATCGAGACACTGCGGGACTCGGCAGGAACCGCCGAATCCGTTCGAGCGCAGTCGAGCGCCCTCCGCTTCCTGCCCTCCAACGCCGCTAACTAACTAACTAACTAACCATCACGCCGTTTCGCCGCAGGGGTTATCAGAGAGGACTGTCCGCCAAACAACTCGATCTAGGCATTCACTTCTTGTTTTATTCACGTTCATACATCGTCTCATACATTCTCTTCTATTATTCCGACTTCTGATATGGCCCGACTCAAGTATTCAATTCACTTGATCGTGCCATGTCTTCCTTGGGCGTCCCCGGCTTCTTCTTCCATTCACATTCGCGTCATACACTCTTCTTACATTCCTTTCTTCGTTCATTCGCTCCACATGTCCAAACCATCTAAGTGTCCATTTTTTAATCTTACTCATTACGCTTACATCAGCCTTGCATTCCTTACGAATTTCAATATTTTTCATCATGGTTTTACCACATGGTTTTACCACACATTCGTCTCAGAGATCTCATTCCTCCGACGCCGCGATCCCATCAAGGCGCGCATACCCACAGCCGTGGGAATCAACACCAGACAGTAGTCTCGCGAGTTAACTACCCCAGCTGACCTTCACCTCCAAGAAGACAACACAGGACGCCCCGTACTTCATTCCTCACTTCACCTTGTCTAGTAGATAAAATAGTGCATTGAACTCTCAAATAAGATTACATTATCTAGTTCCGTCTTATATCGATGCATATGTACTCAATACAAAACGTCAACATCCGTTGCATAACTGATAATATTATTTTGTTGTTTTGTACCAAATAAACTTTAGATATTAGATTAACCAGGACAGCTATAAAAGTGGCTGCCTCACCCTAAGTGAATTAATCTATCTTGTTGAGTGAATCCAAGCAGTTGCTTGTCGTATTGCTCACATGATAATTCCTTTTGAAATTGTACGTTACTTGTTGTATTTTATAATGTTATAAAATAAAGGATAATTATATCCAAATATTGTTTAATTCTTTGAATCAAAGTGAACAAAAAAAGTTAACTGGCGCCCAGTACGTGGGTCATAAAATTCGGGGAAGCTGTTAAACTTGGCCGTAGCCAGGACTCCCTAGGTGTTTTTAAATACCTCAACGCGAAGGACCAATCAAAAAAAAAATCGTTAACTGCGAAAACATGCTGAAGATCGCTGCGACAATATTCATGTAAGTACATTTTTCAATTGTTCGTCTATCCCATCCGTACGATAGATCCTTTCCCTACCTTATCCAAAAGGTTAGAGATAAAATCCATTAAAAAAAAAAATCTTTTTATAAAATGGCACAGCCAAACGAGAGATCCGCTCTCCAATACTCAGAGTCGATTCTGGAGTATGACGGTTCTGCGCAAGATATTAATTTGTTTATAAAATCAGCTAGGGGTTACATTGCACGAAACGGCAATACCCCAAGCAATGTCGAAAGAGTAATTTCGAGATTGCGCGGCAAGGCATTACAGGTGATCCTTATGAACGATCACGAAAATAATATCGAAAAAATTTTGGAATCGTTAAAAATTGAATGTGGTGACAACAAGTCGGTCACATTACTTCAGACCGAGCTAATTAACTTCAATCGGGGAAATAGAGAATTCGGAACCCTGATTCATGAAATGAATCAAATATTATTTTCAATAAAAATTAAAATTTCGGACCAATATGGACCAGCGAGTGCGCAGCTCCTAATGGAACCATATAAAGACACGGCACGTAATACGTTGTTAAATTTTTTACCCACACATATTAAATGTGCAAATCTAACAAAAATTACGACACCCTGTGTGTTGAGATACGTATGTTGGAGGCGCATGGTGAACTCCACTGTAACAGAACTAAACGTGTGCCTAATTCCCCACAACCAACGCAAAATAAATTTCACCCAACTCAGTTCGGACAAAACTTCAATAGAACATTTAATAACCCACAATATAATCCAAACGGTCATAGAACGAATCATACCAATTTTAATAATAATAATAATCATAAACCGTGGCAACACAATAACTTCACGAATAACAAACCCGGACAGAATTTCGGGGTTCAAAATAATAACATGCCGCAACAAAATAATTCTAAATATCTAGGAAACCCACAACGCCGTAACGAGGATGTTAGTATGAGGACAGCGCCTATGCCACGCTCGTTCAAAGGCCCAGTCATAGACTTGGGTAATGGACGTACGGCACAGGAGCTATTTCAATGTGATAACGAAGATCAGGATTTTTGGGTGAACGAAGAAGATCCCCAAATAACCTAGTCCAACTAAACCACATAAATAATGGACTTCCATATGTAGAAGCTCCATTCAACATAAAAATTTTAATCGATACTGGTAGTTCTAAATCATTTATGAGTAGAGCCTTATATAATAGATTGTTTTCTGACTGCGAGTACATTGATGAAGAATTTTCGGTACAAACGGCGCACACCACAACGACCCATAGAGGTACGGTTGTGACGCCATTTTGGAAAAAATTGTTTGGTAACAATTATAATAAAATGAAGTTTCATATTTTTGATTTCTCTAGAAAATATGATGTCTTAATGGGAATAGATATGCTGAAAGTAATGAATGCAACACTAATATTAAAAGATAATAATAATAACGTATTAAAAACTCCAACAAAGCAAGTTCAACTATTCCATGTAATGGACATGACCGAACTTGATGAATTATTGGAGAAGAATAAAGATTTGTTTTCGGAGGAATTAGTAGCTAATTGCTCACCTAATGTAAGACATACAATTAAACTATTAAAGGAGGAACCGGTATACCAGCGTGCTTATAGGTTACCGTATGAGCAGAGGCTTGAGGTTGAACGGCAAGTTTCCCAACTTCTTAACGATGGGATCATCAGGCCTAGCGACTCGCCATGGGCAAGTCCAGTTCACATTGTTGAGAAAAAACCCGACCAATCGGGAATTAAAAAATGGAGGATGGTCATAGACTATAGGAAACTCAACGAAAACACGCGGAGCGACAAGTTCCCCCTCCCAAATATCGAAGACATGTTCTCACAATTACATGGTAATGAATATTTCTCAACCCTAGATTTGACAAGTGGTTACCACCAGATCGAAATGGCCGAACAAGACATAGAGAAAACAGGATTTACTATCCCTAATCAACATTACGAATTTGTACGAATGCCATTTGGGCTAAAAAACGCTCCGGCCACATTTCAACGTATGATGAATGATATATTGCGTAAATACATAGGTAAAATTTGTTTAGTATATTTAGACGATATAATTGTATATGCTAAGGATAAACAGGAGCACCTCAAATGTTTAGAAATCATATTCAATGCTCTGCGGGAAGCCAATTTAAAAATAAATATGAACAAATGTGAATTCGTTAAGGAAGAAATTAAATTTTTAGGGCATATACTGAATAATAATGGGTTACAGCCTGACCCCAGTAAATTAGATGCCATACGTAAATTTCCCTTGCCTAAAACGGTAAAAGAAATTAAATCATTTTTAGGATTAATAGGTTATTATCGGAAGTTTGCACCCAACCTAAGTAAAGTAACAAAACCTCTTACAGAATGCACTAGGAAAGGAGCAAAGATAAATAATCAAGATAGTAAATTTTTACATGCTTTCAACCTCTGTAAAGAGTTACTAATGAACGCACCAATTTTAAAATACCCGGATTTCAATAAAGAATTCACCGTAACGACGGATGCGAGCAATATTGCACTAGGCGCGGTACTTAGCCAAGAGTCCCAGCCCGTCGCGTATATATCCCGAACCCTCTCTAAAACAGAAAGTAGGTATAATACAACGGAGAAGGAATTACTTGGAATAATATGGGCTCTCCAACAATTCCGCCCTTATATTTATGGGAAACATTTTGTGATCGAAACCGATCACCAACCTTTAATATGGTTGACCAAATTAAGGGAACCTAATGCCAAACTAACAAGATGGAGACTAAAACTCCAAGAATACGACTATACTATAAAACACAAACGTGGCTGCACAAACCATGTAGCCGACGCATTATCAAGAGTAGAGATCCATCATAGTGAGGATAGTGAAGATCAAGACTCGTTACGAGTAGAAATCACTTCGGATGCTCAGAGTGTCGCCGACACCATGCATAGCAATGTGGACGATCATGAGGGAGGAATCCCGATTCGCCACGAGCATCCACCCTCACGTATGAATAGGATATTTATAGAAAGGAGTAATCAGGAATCGCGTAAATTGAAAACAAAAGAAACAGGTACGGATCATGTTTGGTGTATTCCCCTCGATAATGCACGATGCATATTTTTAAATTATGTAAAGTTATGTTTAGACAAGAATAAATATGCCGTAATTATTAAAGACGATAAGTTATACGAAATCGTCAGCGAATGTTATAGAAAAGATATCGAAAAGAACTCATTACAGTTAATACGATATACGAACCTTAAAATAGAACCTTCCGATGCGGAGGAAGAAAAGAAAATAATACATTTAGCGCACATTGAAAATCAACGCCATATGGGCCTAGATGCTCTGCTCGCGACAGTAAAGCGAACGTATTATTTCAATAACATGCGAACCAAAATAAAGGCCTATTTACGAACATGTATAATTTGTCAAAATGCCAAGTACGAAAGGCATCCCACAGTAGCTCCCCTCGAAGCGACCGTTACCCCCGCTTGCCCGATGGAGTTATGGCAAATGGACACTTATCACTTCGGTAGACAAAAATTCCTTACCATAATAGATAGATTCTCTAAATGGGCATCATGTACATTAATCCCTGTCGATAACAATATCGCAATATGTGACATACTAGTAAAGGTATTCTCCTTGATCGGCGCACCAAAAGAAATTCATTTCGATCGCGAAACTACGTTCACGTCTACTACTACCCGTGAATTACTAGAATCATATAAAATAAAAACTCACGTGACCACGACCGGTCATTCGCAATCTAAAGCCGATATAGAACGCTTCCATTCTACACTTACGGAAATATTGAGATTATTACGTAACGCAATATCGGATATTACCCCGGAAACACAAATAAATTTAGCAATGAACGCATATAATACCACAATACACAGCGCGATAAAACACACCCCTAACGAAATACATTTTTGTCATGGGAATCGAACACCACCAGCCGATGGCATAATTACCCAAAATTATGTAATCGATCATATTAATCAATGTAAAAAGCTTCAGAAATTAATCCACGAAATGCAAGTTAAAACAAAAAATAAAACACTAGAACGCGTTAATAAAAATCGCACCCAACAAGAAATGTCAGTAGGACAACAGATATTAATAAAAATCACGGCGCGAGGAAAACATAAAAATAAATTCAAAGGACCTTTTACGATAACTAATATTCTCCCTCATAACGTCTTGGAATATAAAAATCTTAGAGGATTAGCAACAATCCATAAAAATAGTATTAAATTGTTTCAGGCTGATCGCCTTGACGCAGGCATTAAGAATCCGCCAACTGATGGACCATGAACACTTCATCGTCGCACCCCTTGGAGATGCACGCGCTGTCGAAGGCCAATGGCACGTCATCCACACACTAGACCTATCAACATTGGTCGAACAAACTCAACAATTAGATTTTAATTACAATAAATTTATAAGAAATAATAATATAACCTTACCTAATGTAGGCTTAGAACGTTTAAAATATTTAATTGACCATAATAAAGCATTGATAGATAACCTTATTGTAACTAGACATAAACGAGGTCTTATAAATGGTATCGGGTCGGTAATTAAATTAATAACGTGAAATTTAGATGATAATGATATGAATAAGATAACGCAACAAATGGAAAGTAATCTACATTTGAATCAACAACGAATCTCTGTTACTTCGAAAACCTTAGAAGATTATTACACTAAACTTAAAAATATTTCACTTAACCAATTAGTTATATGGGCTCAAATAAGCCACGATCATTATGAAGATCAAACTGATTTGTTGATCACACATTTAATTTATCAAACGGAAACAATAACTGAATTAGTAACTAGAATCACGGAAGCAATTACCTTTGCCGCTCATGGAATGTATCACCCTAGCATTATTAAACCAAAAGTCTTCATGGACTCAATATCACAAATAAATTCAGAAAACTTATTTTCTAAAGACTTTGATATTATTCAACGCTTTTTACAAGTTCAACTCATAAAAACCAAGCAAACCTTGCATTTTATTCTATCCCTTCCACTAGTAGAGAATACAGTATACATGTATAATGAAATTATTCCCATAATATCCAAACCAGGTACCCAATGCTTCCAACCCCACCTCCCATCCAGACGAATATTGAGAGATGGAAAACAAATGTATGTCGCAAGCAAATGCCAAATAATCTCAGACCAAAACAGCTTATGTAACAAAGAAGTAAATACCATTGATGATTGCACCACCTTGGTGTTAGAAACCCAAAACGAGCAGAACTGCAGCCTTCACAAGATCACATGCCCAGAAGAATATACCCATATTATAGGAAACAATATGATGTATGTATTTCGTGACAAGCCCACCCCACTACAAGCACATTGCCCACAACATAAACAGAGTATTGTTATTTCTAAATCAGTACTCGTGACCAACGATGAATGCAGCATACAAGGAAAAACATTTAATATGGGACGGACTATCAACAAGGAAACATTAGTCATTACGTATTCCAGAGAAGAAGTACATGTGTTACAGTTACCCACATTACATATGGACGAAATAGAAAAACCACACGAAGATTCCAGCATCACCACCAACGTGACAGAAACCACCTCCACCAGTGGAAGTCTACATATCACACTAACAAGTTGCCTAATAATAATGGCAATTGGATATATCCTATGGAAAATATGTAAACTCTTCGCATCCCGAAGGAGTTCCCATTAAAAGGGGGGAGAGTTAACTACCCCAGCTGACCTTCACCTCCAAGAAGACAACACAGGACGCCCCGTACTTCATTCCTCACTTCACCTTGTCTAGTAGATAAAATAGTGCATTGAACTCTCAAATAAGATTACATTATCTAGTTCCGTCTTATATCGATGCATATGTACTCAATACAAAACGTCAACATCCGTTGCATAACTGATAATATTATTTTGTTGTTTTGTACCAAATAAACTTTAGATATTAGATTAACCAGGACAGCTATAAAAGTGGCTGCCTCACCCTAAGTGAATTAATCTATCTTGTCGAGTGAATCCAAGCAGTTGCTTGTCGTATTGCTCACATGATAATTCCTTTTGAAATTGTACGTTACTTGTTGTATTTTATAATGTTATAAAATAAAGGATAATTATATCCAAATATTGTTTAATTCTTTGAATCAAAGTGAACAAAAAAAGTTAACTCGCGTAACCTTCTCTTGAACCGTCTGAAACCTGTCATCGAGCGGAAGCCGAGCCACGTGTCGGAAACCAAAACCTCCCCCTACCGGAAGTACCATCTGCTCTCCGAGACTTTCAACACCGACATCGAGATGACTAGTAATCTCCCTACTGGACCGTATGCAGATTATCCGTACAAATAGTTTTCGTGTAATTACGTAAAACCCGCAATACCTACTCGTTAAAAATGTGTTTTATATTGCGAATTAATTAAAAAACTCGACACTCAACTAGGTTAGCTGTTTTCTCCTGAACCCCAATGACGTCATCATGTCAATATACCTAATAATATTTTAATTTGAATTGTTTAAAATATTTGTATAAATTATATATTTAATTACTAAATGCATCATTACAATAGGTAGAGATATACGGAGTAGGAGTGGGAGTTGGAGTAGGAGTAGTTTGTTCAAAAGAAAAGGTGAATTTTGAATTTTCGCGGGCTGTGTACATTCGATTACCGATTTTTTTTGTTATGTTGGTACACATATGTTTATCATATGTTAGCATTATCAGCCATTTTGGATAAGTGGTTTGTTTTTGACAACTGGAAAGGTTAGTCACGTTTTTGTGTGTTCTTCGATTTTTTACTTTTGAAAAAAATGGATCAAAGAATATGTATTAAATTTTGCGTTAAAAATGGAATAAAGTGCTCCAACGCACTTAAAATGTTGACTGTGTTTGTCTCAAAAAAGTGTTTATAAGTGGTACAAGCTCTTTACAGAAGGCCGAGAAGATGTTAATGACGATGAGCGTCAAGGAGTTGCAACCACTTCAACGAACGAAGAAAACATCGAAACAGTGAAGAAAATGGTTTTGGAAAATCGTCGAATCACTATTAGGGAAGTTGCAGAGGATGTTGGCATATCAATCGGCTCATGCCATGCAATTTTCTCGGATGTTTTGGGCATGAAACGCGTGGCAGCGAAGTTTGTTCCGAAATTGCTAAATTTTTAGCAAAAGCAACGTCGCATTAGTATCGCTCAGGAGTTCTTGAATGACGTCAACGACGATCCAGATTTGCTCAAAAGGGTCATAACTGGTGATGAAACGTGGGTATACGGTTATGACGTCGATACCAAGGCGCAATCATCCCAATGGAAGCGACCAGAAGAGCCAAGACAACACCGTAATCATGCCTCAACCACCGTATTCACCAGATTTGGCTCCCTGCGACATTTTTCTATTCCCGAAACTGAAGAGACCAATGAAAGGAAAGCGTTTGGGAGGTACTCGGCTATCCAGATCTGATCAAATAGGAAATGTTTTAAAAAAATACTGCCATCTATAAACAATCCACAAAACAAAGCCGGTTTGAGCCGTCGCGCCCTTAAGGTGATTTTAGTCACTAAATAGATGAGATAAAGTCAGAATCGAAGAACGAGCCATACCGAAAAGCGCATTCCAGAACTGCTTCGAGGATTGGAAGAAGCGCTGGCATAAGTGCATTATATCTGAAGGGGATTACTTTGAAGGGTAGAAAATGGATATTGATGAATAAATAAATATTTTTGGAAAAAATTCGAAATTCACCTTTTCTTTTGAACACCCCTCGTGTGTATAATATTTTGTATTAAATAATAAATTTGGAGAAGAACATCCTAGGTGAATATATCGGAGTATATAAATTAGTTTGTGAGTACACATTTGTATAGTTAAGCGATACATTCCATATATCTGTGATATGTGCAAGTTTAAGGAGTGTTAAATAGTGCGGCCGTTGCAGTATTGTTGCAATAGAACGGTAATGATAATATGGTGTTTGTGGCCGGGACATTTGGTATTAGCCGATTAGTATTATATACTATTTGGTGGTTTTTTGCAAAATCTTCACATTCACGGGGTAGTTGAATTAATAATAATAGCAATAATAGTAATATTCTCCTACATGTTCCTACTGTTCCTACAAGTGGGGAGGTTAGTGCAGTCCAACACATTCCATATGAAGTATACGTACATTGGATTATTAAAAAAACATTAGGTTTGTAAGATTCATAGACACATGAAACACAAAAATAAAATATTGTGAAAGGCCAGAATCTTTCTACAGTATGCGTCAATACTGGAGATTGTACTGAGGCTGGCCTCCACGATGAGGATATTCCCAGAGCTGTTTATCCTTTCCCTCATTCCAGCCATGCGTCTTATAAGGGCTGCAAAACCGTTACCATACTGGAAGCGCTGAAATATCTGGGGAGGTCAAACACAAAGCAGATCTGATTTACAGATTGGTTCAACATAAGAAAATTTTAAGTCTTCAGAATAATAATAATAATTCGAATGAGATGGACCTGAGCCAAACGGCCCCTGGAGCACACATGTGCACATAGGTGCAAATATACACACGTAAACACATATGCACATATATATATACACACATCCATACGCATATATCCCCCCCAGGGAGATGCATGTAATCCCACGCATTATTTGGAAGTAGGTGATCGATCAACTGCCGTGAACAGTGGGAGTAAGATGCATATAATCCCACGCATTATTTGGAAGTAGGTGATCGATCAACTGCCGTGAACAGTGGGAGTAAGATGCATATAATCCCACGCATTATTTGGAAGTAGGTGATCGATCAACTGCCGCGAACAGTGGGAGTAAGATGCATATAATCCCACGCATTATTTGGAAGTAGGTGATCGATCAACTGCCGTGAACAGTGGGAGTAAGATGTACAAATTATGTATTTAATAAGTATTCAAAATAAGCAAAATATAAATTAAAATGTTAAAAATATATTAGTTTATATTAGACCACGTGAAGTGGAACTGTTTAATGTTTATAAAAGAAGTAATCACACGATACATGAAATTCTCAGATTTTTAAAAAGATTTTTTTTTAAAGTTGACAATGCTACAAAACTTTTTGGAGATTTATTGAGCTTGTTTTTATAATGTTCAAATTAGATGAAAAAGAATGGCAAGGGGTCCACGGGGAAAACAAGTTTGGGAACCTATGCATTATATGAACACTCATTAAGTGCTAATATCTCCAATCTACATACGCGCATCAGGACGAAGCTCATTTGAAGATAATTTAAGTAATTTTCCATTTAACTGTAAAAGCCTTGCAAACGTTTCTTTGTATTAATATCTTGGTCCATTTGTATAAAAATATGAAAGCAACGATCATTATGATATTGTGGTAAAGGTTCTTTTGTCTGGGAAATATTTCCCGGTAATGACTTCATTTAAATTAGACTGAGTTCCGAATAGACTGCGGTCCCGGATCGATGAACCATTATCTGTCTGATAGCTTTTTAATGGCTTCGTAGGAAGAGTATGGTATTTACATTTGACAAAACTTATATTGTTATTTTTATGGAAGCACTTACAGAATTTCAATATCAACCTCTATCTATGGTTGCGACATTATCGCTGGTTTTTGGTCGAATGGTCCAAAGCGTCAGGTTCACATCCAGGCGTCACGGATTCAATCCTTTGCGAGACAATTATTCCTTTACCGTCATAGCAGAAGCAACATTCACAGGTCAAGTAGAGTCATTTAGTTTAAAAGATTGGCAATTTTTAAATGTAATATACGTGTGTATTTATAATTTTTTTTTTCACAGAACTAACAAATTCAAAAAAATCATCTCGCGGTGAAAAACTCCAACTGTTTCGTTCATGCACCTTAGAAGTGCTCTTGTATTCTTTTATGAGAATATTAATGTGACAATAACTTATTGCAATTCACTATTTTGGCAACGACAAACTTATTTATTTAGAAAACATAACTTTTAAACTGAAGAAAGTTCGCGTAGTATTGTTATGATCAGACCGGGTAGTATTGTCCCGGGCATGCATTGTGCACTTATGTTTGTTATGTAACAGAAGAATTAATTGAATTGTTGTTTTTTTTGCTTTAACAGACAAACATATACAACGCGTACGAGTATATTCAAAAGTTTGAATGTGTGTTGAAATTTATTATTATTTTTTATACATAAAACATGTGAAATATAAAATAGATGCAAGCATAAATATGTTTAGAGAATAATGTTGAAGATACAAAATGGTACAAATATCAGTTATTATATTTTTTAAATTATTTGATTTTTTGTGTTTTTCTTAGTCCTCCTCACTAGGGGGTACTGTGCTGAGGCCGACTAGAGATATTTACGTTGTTGATGTTTTGTAATTAGGTGCGTCTCCTATGTCGTTTTTAGTGTGGTTTTTAATGTTGTTTCATTGACCTCTTTCACCCAGACTTTATTCTTTTCTTTTACTCACTAAACTTTTCCATTTGTTTCATATCTGGGGGAAGGATGATTGTCACAAAAAACTAGTCAAGTTTTTTTTTGACTAAAAGTGATTACAAGGAATGTTTTTATGTCATTTTGGTTAGATCTAGTGTCACTAATACGTGGTTTGTCATAATAATAATTCATAATCTTTGTTTCGCCATAATCCTTGGTGTTATTGGTTTGCCTTTTATGTAAAGCTTTATTTTAATGCTCTCTTTATTGCAATGTACTGAAATCTGACCTTCGCAACGCGGGCATATCCCTAGTCTGGTGGTCGAAACACCTGTAATTTGTAATATTGAAAGAAATAAAGAAAACAAAAACAGTTGGTCTGCGGTCGTTTGAATAAATAGGCCCCATGCATCATATACATACAACGGCTGTGACTGCACCGGATGCGGATTAATGAGGTCCACGTCTTCCGAGGGAGAGAGAACCCTGGCAATTCAATAGTAGGACGCTTACGTCCGAGGTCTGCCACGACTCTTCCGGAGATACTATATATATATTCCAAACTCTTCACGTATGCCAACAGTGACTTACTACCGCTTTTAGGAACCAGATGTCGCGGGTTGAATCCTCTGCTAGGCCTTCATCCTTTTTTATGTATTTATTATTTATTATATTATATACGCCTTATATGGGCTCTTACATATTTTGTTAGTTACAATAGTCATACAGGTGCAAAACACATCACAGTAGGTACATAGATAAATTAGATAGCCTTCATGAAATACAACAACTAAATGTTTCATTTGTCTCACAAACAAATACAGGAATAAGATAGTGTAAGTACCATTCCAAGTAATTAGCTACAAATATACAAAACAAACCTCACATTCACTGATGCTTATGCTCTAGACACATATATTAATAATTGTCGAGGACGTATGCAATAATCGGCTGTTTGTGTTTGTGTGGTATTGAATTGAATCGGCACTCGCGATATATACTTATAATTTATTGTAACTATTACTTAAGCCAAATTCACGTACAAACTATGCTTAAAATGAAACTAATAAAAAAAGTCTTGTTGTTTGTCTCATGATTACGTTTGTATTCCTCTGCGTTAATCCATTACAGATAACACGAGAAGGAAATCAATAAATTCGTCTAGTTGAAATACAAACACCGGAGGAACAGCATGTTGCATCTTCGGCTGGTTGTCGGCTTTATTTTAATAGTAGCAGTTCGAAATAACAAGGCGGAATATATAGCGGACGCTTTGATCCCTCAATGTAAGACGTACATTGCTTTTCCTCATTCGTTCTAATAGGCTTTTGCCAAACTTTACAGACTTTCCGTTGCTATACGAGTTCCTCCGCAACAAACGTCATGATACGCGCTCACAGATGGCGCTAATTTAAAAACTCTTTTAGCATGTAATGCCTTTAAATATTGAGATGAATTGTTTGTTGGCGTGTGTACAATGTACATACGTAATATGAAATAGTTCGTACTGTAAGTTTTAAGCACAAGTCCTGCAAGAATGAAGTCCTCGGCTACGAATCCGGGGGTTGCGGGTTCAAGTCCCGGCGTGAGCAAGTAAATTTTACTTTTTAAATTGTGTTATCTCACAATTTATTCATTAAAAATAGTATGTTGTATTTGCGGCACGTTCCAGAGCGGCAGATACTGTCAGTATCGCCCTGGTGAAAGACCACCATTCAGAATCGAAACGTTACTTGAAATGGCTTTAGCTGTGTTTAGAGATTAGATCTGAAGAGCCAGGTACTTCCCCATCTTCCGCTTCCCATCACCTCCCCCTCCTCATTACCTTCAGCCTTACAACATACCCCTATTGGGGATGACATAGTCTCACTGGCTCCAGACGGTTGGGAGCAGCTGGGACTCTTGTGCGGTATCATATCAATATTTCGTAAACACTGAATATCAATGTCTTGTCAAGGTCTTGTTAAGGTGTTGTCATGTTAAGGTCAAATATAGAACGAGTGAGTGTCAATTCTAGATCGACATTGTTATTTTCTATGTCTAATCTAGTCCGGGTTTTGTTTGGTTTGTCGGGTTTCTTTTAAGGTCCAAGTGAAGTTCTGGGTCCTATAGTCATGGTGTAGGTTTCGTAAGGCGGCCGCCTAGTTTTAATCAAGGTCAAGGCGAAGTTCAGGGTCAGGCAGATAAGATTGAAAGAAACGACATAAACAATGTTTTCTATTTTCGAAGAAAACAATGACTTTGTGGTTTGACATAAAACTAAATGAAATAAAACAATAACTTTGTTTAAATCACAGGTTCCCAAATTTTTATCCCCGTGGACCTCTTTACCGTTATTTTAATTTTCCGTGGACTGGTTGTCCAAAACTTTGGTACAATACTGAACAAGCGGTATTTATTCACGGCGCGACGAATTGCTGCTGGTATTAACAACTTGCACTTCGAGGTATCTGTGCGGACGTGATTTGCTTTAAGTGCGCAGTAGGCTTGTCGATCGAAACTTATTACGGTGCTTTACTACGCGTGCAGTCTAAATGAATTCCGATCCGCGAACCCCCCTTTTCTCTCCCTGCCATGGACCCCTGCAAATCTATATGAACCCCCAGGGAACCTTTGGTTTAAATCCATGAAATTAATTAATATTTTACGACCGACCACTATATATACCGACAGTATTGCTTAGCCTAAGCTTAATCAGGGTATAAAATTGTTATTCTACTCCAAACAGCCCCAGGAATTAGGGGCTAGGTCTGAATCTTTTGCGTCAGCTAACGCGAGGTAAATCGGCCATAAATCGTCAGCTCTCGCGTGTACGTTGCGGATTTGTCTCTTAACGTAAACGCAAACTTAACTTGTTAGCGCGATGCGCACTACCAAAATGTCAAAATGATACGGACTTGGTCCTCAGGAATTGCTTGTTAAAGTTTGTCGGGTACATCTTCTTTCATGTGTATGATTTGTCAATCTAAAGGGAAACTAGAGGAATGCCAAATTTCAGTCCGGCAAAGACAATACATATCTTTTATCTGTCCCGCAGGTTCCCCGCTGGTAAAGCTGATGGATGTGATACTCTCCAATGAGGAGACAGACGCCCTGCAACTGTACTTCGTGGAGAAGTCCAGCCCCATTGTCCTGAAGGTGTACAACATCAGCAGGTCCATGGAGCTCCTGGAACACAAACACTTCAAGAAGGACTGGAAGACCGTCATCTACTCGCACGGATACCTGGACGCCCCCAACTCGGCCAGCACCAATGAGATTATAGAGGCTTATGTTAAAGCTGGAGGGTACAACATCGTCATTTTGAACAGCAATCCGGTGGTCACGCGACTGCTTTACTTCAGGTATTAAATGACGTTATTCATATATTTTTGTTATCGACATACTTCTTCTAGTCTTGTGATTCTATATTTTCGTCATTGAATGGTCGCTAATGAATACAAATTATTTTATGCACAAGTGTTTTTTCATCTAATTTTAGAAGTGTCCGTGCAGCTCGTTATGTCGGTAACCGAATCGGCATCGTCATAGGCCAGATGCTGAGAGCTGGCGGACTCAAGCTAAGCAGCCTAGAACTTGTCGGGATGAATCTAGGAGCCCATGTTTTGTCGTTCGCTGGAAAAAACTTCATGAAAACTACCGGAAAGAGGCTGCCGGTCCTCGTGGCCCTGGAGCCGAGTGGGCCATGCTTCGCGGAAGCCAAGAGTAGCGAGCGCTTGGACAAGGGTGATGCCGACTTCGTGATGGTGATTCACACGAATGGGGAAGATCTGGGGATGCTGTATCCGTCCGGTCACGTCGATGTTTATATTAATGGGGGTAAGAAGCAGCCTGCAGAAGAGGGAAGGTTCCGGTGTTCGGTGATCTGCAGTCATCTGAAGGTGCTCAACTATTGGAGCGTTGCCGTCGCAAATCCCACAGGTTTGTACGAATCTACTTTAACACGTAATACCCGGAGGTTCAAAATAAAACACATTCGGCGATGGTGGGTCCAGATTGTCCCGGCTGAAATGATGAAATTAAAAGGCTTTTTTATGCATTTTTCGTTCATATCCTTACTTTTATATAATATTATGTAATTCCTCATAAACTCATAACATATCCCTTGTGTTTCTTGTATGAAGATGGAAGTTTTAGAAATTAGTATTCCGTAAATGTTGCGGTTCGTCGATATACAGTAGCGCGGGTATCCCATGCGACAGCAAAACGACGACTGAATCGATTGCGTCTCGAGACAGCCACAGCCGGGTGCTGCTATGATGGTCAGGAGAATGAGGAGGGCAGTCCGGGAGGGGGGATAAGGACTCGTCCCAGGAAGTCAGTGGAAGCGAACATTTTTGATTCTATATTTATTAACATTTTCGGGAAATCGACGGTGTGCATTTACAAGTATATCATGTATTATTTAAAATACCAGAAATAAAATCACTTATTTAATTCTTCCTTGTTGCTGTACCTCTAATAGAAAGATGTGTAAAAATAAAATAAATTAAATTTATAGCCATATTACATGATGATTGCTTATGCAAATATTATATAATGGCGTCCTTATTTGAGTATTTAATTTACTGACACATTAATTTGTCACAATTAAAACCATTGAATGACATACATTTTAGTTAAAAATACTAAAACTTTTATTTTTCAACAAAACAAATTTAAATGAACAATTTTCATTAAAAATAAAAGGAATCCGGAATTTGACAAGTCCATTTGCAACGGATTCACTCAGATTTCCTACACTAACCGCATTATCACTTCCATTTTCACTTTCAGATATTTCCTCTAGTAATATGTCTTCCGGATCACTTTCAAATTCTGGATTCAATGATTCGAATTCCAAGTCGCCATCATCACTGATCTCACTGTTAAGTAGCTTTTCAATCTCATTATCAGCTAAATAATTTTGCCTTGCCATTGCGTTAGTACGGTACGAAATAAAAAAAAAATAAAACAAAGTTATAAAAATATAATCACAATACTAGAAATGCGCCCGAATGGTTCACAACATCTGCGTGTTAAGGACTGCGAGAGACAAAGACGGAAAGATAGAGCGAGAGATATACTGTTTCGTCAGCTGCTCAAATTCAACTGAGACGAGATGGAGATTTTGCGTGTTTTTATAGACAATTATTCTAATAACTTATTTAAAACGTGTCCGATTTTAATCATTTTTGAGTCGAGATGTGGGTAAATATTTGATAAAAGAATAGACAAGAGGAAATTAGCCTAAACGAAATATTTGCGGCAAAATCTTTTATTTAAAAAACACTGGGTCAAATCAGACCCATCACCGGAGTCGAGGTGTTAAAATGTAAATGAAATATATTTATTTAATCAGAGTCCTCCCCTGAAGACCTCATAACAGCAAGAAGAATCCTTAGAATCGAAAGCATTCAACGTAAATTCTTTAAGCATCTAAATTATAAATTTAATTTACAATTTGTAAATAATACCGATTCCTTAAAATTCCATAACTTCATCACGCTTCAAACGCGACGATTAATATTTGGTAAAATCTTGTTATTTAAAATTATCAATAATAGCCTGGACTCGCCAGAGCTCATTAACTTTATGAACATTCACATACCATCAAGACCAATGCAGGATCAATCTTAGGATAAATTCTCCAATTCCCCGTATTCTGCGCAATATAACGCAAAATTTCACAATATCGATATTCTTCGCAATACCCTTTCAAAATATCGAACCGCAGTAATACGTGCGACCACAAATTGATGCACGCGTATAAAATGTATCGAGAGGATCTCTTGTCCCGATCCCTTCTTCTTTTTCCTCTCTTCCCTTCCATCTTATTTTGTTTTTTGTAATAAAACGTATTTACTTAACCACTTTTAGCATAAGAAACTTTGTTGGCTTACCTTTTGTAAAACTTCCCTTTTATATAAATCTGTATTATTGTTTCTTACAAATAAATAAACAATAAACATGGATTTGACCGGTAGCCTAATTAAAAAGGATGTTGTCAGATATCTGCCACCTTGCTATATTGTTATCATTACCACGGTATTACACCCCACCCCTATTTAACTTAAGAGTAAATGCTCCTCACTGGCTCTGGTACTTGGCATGTTGGTTGTTACGTTCGTATCGGTTTCGGACACCGATTTAAATACGTTACTCGTTGTAGGGGACTATTTATCTGTTCTTTACTGAACGTACCTACATATCTTCAATTGTATTATATTGTATCTCCTTCATGTCGTTTCTGTGTATGTATTGTTTTTATTAAATTGACTTTACAGCAATTATAGCCAGGTTTCCTTAGACTAGATATAAGAAAATGAACCGAGGTACGTACATACCTATCATATGTAAGAGAATCAGCTAGGCACGTAGTGTACTCTAGCAAATATGTAAGGGGAATGAGCCGATGTACCAAGTGTACCCTAGCTATGCTGTAGGAATATAAAAGACAATTGGTTGTTAAAGCAGACTTACAGTTACATTTGGAAAGTTGGCGAACATAGTTCAGAGGGTCTTGCATATTTGAGAACTATAGATTCGTTTACAATTTAGAGGATGTGACAATAAACTGTAAAACTCTAATAATATTACATAATAAACGAAAAAAATGCAGAACATTCCACGGCATGATCAGTTTCTTAGAACAGGCACTGCCTAGTTAGAAATTAATGTTGACTGGGCCATAATGTATCCACACTTGTATTTCACTTGACGCGTGTATAATTTACTATATTCTACATCATTGGCTTAATTATACATAATTGTGTTTTTTGAAACAAACGTATTTAAATAAAAAAAAATTACATATTTTTATTTTGAGCAATGACCATGGAACATTTTTACAGTAGATTTTGGGAATTGTTTTGGTAATAGTTTTATTAGGATATTCATATTTCTAAGATGGGATACTTATTTAAAAGCTACTATGATAAAACATCTTGGGGGACGTATCGTCTGATCAAGTTTAACCTTTCAAGTCTTTTTGGGAGATATTTCTCCCAGCCCGAAATGGATTCATAAAAGCCATTTCATTTTATACTACAGTAATTTATATGATTTAAACTCTGTTAAAAAACACGCTTTTTATTGGCATTTAAAAGTTTACCGTGCACATGAGAGAAATTATCATTTATTATCAAAAGACTCGAGGGGTTAAGAGAACAATAGCTTGGAATTCGATAAGTTGGAAGAAAGTTCAGGATCAGAGGAGTGGGTACATAACAAGTCCTCAGGTCTGCCCTCTCTGTTCCAATTCTTTTCCACTCGCAATGAGTCATTCATGAACGGCCGTTTATTTGTGCCGGCTCATTTTGATGAGCCGTGAGCGAACGTCTCCAGGTAAACCGTACCACACCACGCTCAATCGAACTGTGACTCTTTTTGACAAACCTTGGAACCACTTAAGAAATATTGTTTATTTGTCTAATAAGATATAATAGAGTATTTTCACGCATTCTTACGATGACCCTTCTTTATAAGGTCATTTGTTTTAATTTGCTTTAAGTGGAAGATATTCTCAGTATCGCCCTGGTGAAATACCACTATTCAGAATTGAAACGTTGCTTGAAATGGCTTTTAGTTGTGTTTGGTGACCAGATCTGAATAGTCATGTATTTCCCCACCTTCCTCTCCCCCTTCTCCTTCCCCTCCCTAATACCTCCAGCCTAACAACATTCCCCAATTGGGGATGCCATAGTCTCACTGGCTTCAGACGGTTGGGACTCTTGTGCGGTATATATATATTTTACATTGACAAAAAAGAATCATATAAAATATTTGGGAATAACAATAGATCAACACATAAAATGGACAGAACATATTGCGCAAAATATTAAACGAATTCGAAAACTATACTATATATTCCTCAAACTAAGAAATATTTTACAAAAATCTATGCTACTAAAGGTTTACTATGCTTTAGCACAATCAATTCTACAATACGGAATAATAGGCTGGGGAGGAGCGTTTAAAACTAACTTAGTCCCATCGGAAATAGTCCAAAGAAGACTGATTAAAATAATTCTAAAAAAACCGTCTTATTTTTCTATCTGTGAGTTATTCCACGAATTTAAAGTCTTAGATTTAAATACAATATACCAAAAAAATTCATTACTTCAAATCCTTAAAGAAAAATCTAAAATTAGAGTCATTGAGCACCAGGCCGCGAACCACAGGACAAATAATAATCCCTAAACTTAATACAACAACAGCTCAACACCATTACACATATTCTGCCATAACATGTTTTAACGAACTTCCCAAAGAGATATACAAGATGAAAAAAATTATGATTTTTTTATGAAAAAACTTAAAATACATTTTACAAGAAACTAATTTTAGGTGTATATAATGGTGTTTCACACTTGGTTCAAATAAGACTTAATTGCGTTTCTCTGCAATAAACAAAAGAAACATCATTTAAAGCCTCTATTTCAGGTGTTTTTATCTCGTTAAAAATTATAAAGCATATTACTACAATAATAAAATTTCGCTCTCGTTAAACGTCACGGCCGTGTAGTGAGTAGTGACATCTAGTGGGCTACCAACTAACCTGTCGGTAACGCGGAAATTACAGAATTAAGAATGCGCTAACATTAAGTAATGTGGTTTTCTTTACATGTATATTATAAGTTCACTTGGAAAAAATGTATATATGTTTATATACATACATTATATAGATATATTGTATTTCTAAAAAATTCCTTTTTTTATTTTACATTTTAAATTAGTGTATAGACACCAGAACATCAAGTTCATGGTAGTACTGTAGAAATTAAATATGAACAATAAATATCAGTACTCCCTCCCTAAACAAGAGAATTTCTCAATAAGGGAGGTATTAAATTTTGAAAAAAAAAAAAAATTGTCGAATATATGTCTGATTTCTACAAGTCTGAATTATGCCCACAACCGTGCGACTCGCAATTAATATTTGACGCCGTGAAGCATCTTAAAGCATCTGTCGTCTGGGGTTCACACATTCATGTGTAGAGATTTGCCGCATTTACACGTGTGTAGGCACTGTACACTGGACAGTCTGCCAACTAGAGGTTTTGTACCTACACCTGTGAGCTCATGAACTGGGAGTCATATCAGCTGGGAGTCGTAGAAGTCGCGGCCGCTCGGCTCTGATCATGTGCCGGCTCCTAAATGAGCCGTCGTTCGATTGAGTCGTACTTTTCAGTCGTATAAAAATACAGAGCTGGTACCGTGACTCCCGCTCTTAACAAAATGAGTCATGACTCATCACTATCTTTCACCCAGTCAGGCCACCTCTTCTTGGGGCCACTACAGCGAGGGGGCATTCTCACCAGGAAACTCTCTAATTCGAACAAATTCATTTTTGTTTCAGTATTCAAAGCCGTACAGTGTACCAATCTGGAAGAAGCGCTGGATGAGAAATGCAAAGACGACACGAAGAGCATCACGATGGGACCTTTGACCGAAAGAAAGGCCAGGGGGATCTACTACTTGAAGACCTCCAATAAATATCCATTCTTTGCCAACAACACAGCACCATAGAATAAAGAGAACATTCAAGAAACTCTTACATTAAAATAAAATAAAAAACAGTTATTATTATGTGACACCTTACAAGAACTTTAATTTATATGGATGGAACGACGTCATGAGGTGGGTTAAGGAAGGTGCTATAGGAAGGGAGAGACTCGGATTAAACGAAGGAGGAAAAGTGGTTTTTTGGTAGCTTATATATTTTTTTATAAAATATTGTGTCTGTTATTTCAATACTGTTTGTTAGTAAACACATTTAGGCGCAAATAAATATCCCAATTTTAACACTTTACAAAGACTTTGTAACTGAGAATAAGTTTCCCAATGTTTTCGGGATTTCCACCCTTAGTTATGTTATACATGTACTCGTATGTAGTGCAGTAGATTTGCAAACACAGCGCCTCATCACCGCGTCGTTCAAATGCGTCTGAATAGTAATCTCTCAGTGACTTTCCTGACTGTCGACGGCGTCGGGAGTCACTTGGTTCAGCACAGATGTGCCATAGGGAAACTGATGAAGGGGACATTCTTCTACAATAAATTCTGTTATTTGAATATGTCCACATTCACAAAGTTCGGACCTTTAGGGCCCATTGATGCATCATATACGCTCAACGGCTGTGACTGCACCGGATGCGGTATAATGAGGGCCACGTCTTCCGAGGTAGAGAGAACCCTGGCAATTTAATAGTAGAATCTACAACAAGGTGCTTGTTTTTCACAAGTGGAGTAAGCATAAAGACAAGGATATTCGAGTACCTATTGTATATTTCTTGAATAGATTTAAAATGTAAATTGTTCTTTCTCTATAAAATTATATGACTGTAACATGCCTAGATTTAATTGGCAGTTTTTGCCAACTGATGATGTTGAAGTCTGAAGACCCTGGCTAGGGTTTTTCTTCTATAGCTGTAAGAAAAATAAAACAAAAGAATTGAAAGAAATGCCGGAATGTCACTGGTTACCCGGGAAACTTTATATATAAAGTAAAAACAATTACACACTAGGTCTGCAAGTAAAAAACTGCATAGGATTTTCATACATTTTCTTAAAGATTTCAACTTGGTAAAAACGAACAAAATACCAAAAACATTCCATCACGTCATTTTTTTTTACAATCGAGTTTTTGTCTTTATTTAGCGTAAAATTCCTGGTTAACTTGAAATTTAATATTATTTTTTTATTTAAAAAAATGGCCTTAAAAAGAAGACTTCTCACATTCATTCTATCAATTATAGCTGGACTTAGCAATAAAAAATAAATTAATTCATGCAGAGTAGTTGGTGGGTAAAGTTGGGAGGAAGGTCGCATGATCGTGTAGAAACAGGTTAAACGTTGATAGTGAATAATATTACCCCAACCTTTATTCAGCTGTTCATCCAGTGACCCATGGTTCTGAAATACCAGTTCCACAGCCACCTTCTAATTATGATGACATCCCGAGGGAGTCAGAGGACTCAGACACATTAGCTTCCCAGAACGAATCCAGCTCAGATTTTTCTGTTAACGAGGGACCTCGACTTTTTTCTCAGAGTGATCTCAACGAACTAGTAAGAGACTTTCAAAAGATGCAGTCGAATTGCTAGGATCGAGGCTAAAAAACAAAAATCTGCTACCATATGGACCTCATTTTTGTAGTACAGGCATCGAGAGAGAGAATTTATTCAGTTTTTCTCCAAAAAGGGAAATCTGGTTTATCTGATGTTCACCGGCTCATGAAGTGCGTTAAAATAGAATATGATTCTTCAAAATAGCGCATATTCATTGATTCATTTAAAACTAGCCTCAAAGCAGTCTTTCTGCATAGTGGAAATGTCTTTGCTTATTTTTCTATAGGACACTCGGTTTATATGGGAGAAAACTGTAATGACTTGGCTACGATTCTTGAGAAAATCAAATATCAAAAGCATCAATCTTCCCAACAAGCCCTCCATTGATATGCTTGGTGTAACCTTAAGAGACCAGCTCAGGTATGAGGGCTCCATCGAAACCCGAGTAAAGTTAGCCTCTCAGAATCTTGGCGTATTGTACAGAGCCCGCAGATACTTTAATAGTACACAACTGCTGACCCTGTACAAATCGCAAGTGCGCCCCATTGTAGAATTTGGCGGCCACCTCTGGTCGGGAGTCCCAAAATATCTGAAAAAAAACCTTGACTCTGTGCAGAAACGGGCGGTCCGTTTGATAGATTCGCCTATCTTAACAAATGGGTTTGCAATCTTTGGAGCACAGACGTCGGGTGGGAATGCTGTCCTTATTCTACCGGTATTTTAATGGAAGATGCTCCGAGGAACTAGCGTCATTGATCCCTTCGGCACCGGTGCATAGTCGGGAAACACGCCAAACGCGCGCCCAACATTTGCACACGGTTGACATTTGTCACATGAGAACGGGTCGCTTCTACGACTCGTTCTTGTGTTCAACAGCTCGGCTGTGGAATGATCTGCCGACCTCTGTGTTTCCTCCATCCTATAACATGGGTCTCTTCAAGACCCAAGTTCACTCCTTCCTATCCTCTAAAAGATCCTCCACACAGCATCCCCAAAGATGATATAGGCCTTGAGGGAAATTATTTCCTCCTTGGTCTCCTGTGTGGAGTTACTGTAAAAAAAAAAAAAATCAATGGATGGTTTGTGGAGCTTTCAAAATACTAACCTTGTTGTTGGGTCAGCAGGGAGGTCATACAAAATATCTTTACTTTCTTTGTTTATTGTAAAGTAGAGCGAGATACCTGCACTGGACAGAAACTGACTGGCTACCACGAGACAGTTTAATCCCCGGCGAGAAAAACGTCGTCAATACGACTTTGATTCCCACAGAAAAGGTGTCATTACCATCTCTTCATATTAAATTGGGGCTCTATAGCAATTTGTCAAAGCACTGCTAAGAGATGGGAATTGTTTCAGATATCCGTGTTCCAAGTTCCCGAAACTGTCGGAGTTTTAACTGATCCCGACATAAGAAAACTTTTATCTGATCCCTTCTTTTAGGAAACAATGGGAGAAAAGGAAAAAGAAGCATGGGAGTCATTCAAGAATGTAGTGCATGAGTTTTTGGGGAATACTAAGGCCCTGACTATAAAATCATTGTACAACGCATGCTGGCAGCGTATGAAGCTCAAGGATGTAAGATGAACATAAAGGTTATTTCGTACACTCCCACGTTGACTATTTTATTTACTATTTCCCTGAAAAGTTGCGGCCTACAGTGAAGAACAGGGTCAAAGATTTCACCAGGATGTCGAGATATCGAGAGACATTACCGAGGAAAATGGGATGTAACAATATGTTAGCTGACTACTATTGGACGCTCAATCGAGAAGCCAGAGAAGGAAATCGGAAACGAATTCCGAGAAGTATCAAGAGAAGAAAAAAGAGTTAACCTAAAATTGTGCATAAATATCACCAATAATTTTTTTGATTAGTTGTAAGAAAATATAATATATTTAGCTCATTCTAAGAAATTAGCGATTTAAAAAAAAACCTATACGTGATGCGATATTACAAAAGTCGTTTGTTGAATCTGTGACCTTCAAAAGATAATTCAACAAAACTATCCCACGAAACGGTACAAGAACTGTGTTATTAATAAACAATTTATTAATATGTCTTAACCAGAACTTCTGAAAGAATTTTCACAGTGGAAAATAATACCTTTATACACTTCGCGTTGGAATTCGAGGTTTCGGATCTGTTGCTTCAGCCAGTCCCTCAGGAAGAAGACCCTGGTGAAGGCGGTGTACGTGTTGGGTCTGCAAGCGGTCCTCCTCTCGTCCAGCGGCCCGTTGCTCACCACCCCGCGAAGGAACCACCGGCTGACCTTGCGGTAGTCCTGCACAGGGAACACCAACCCCCCGCCGCTGTCCCCGTTGCAGACGGAAGACCCTGGAAAATACAAACATCCGGTTAATACCTCATTTATCCTGACTATTTATATTTATTTTTTAACGTTCATTTAAGAATACCTAATTTTGTTAATTTTTTCCGTTTTCTGTATTTTATTAATTTATTTGATTATTAAATAAGAATAAATAAAAAAAAAATATTGTAATAAAGAGAATTGTTGAACCTACCATTGAGATAACCAGCGCAGAACTTATCCCAAGTGAGATAGCCGGTAAAACGGTATTTGGACAACTCCGTGTGGCACTCGTCGAGGTCTATGACGGGCAGAGTGAGAGTCCTCAAGTGCTCCGCCGGCAGCCCGCGCTCCGTCAGACCCCAGCCTGCTACCTGGAGAAAAAATATACATGATCGATAATTTTACTAATTCCGGATTGCACAATTTGAGTCGCATTTTCGGCGCTACAATCCTTGGAGATTCTTGGCCACCTCAAGGAAACGCCTCCAATCTTGCAAATTTTAAGGATACTAGTCTTGATTATAACCTTGTTTTGAATTTCTGATGAATCATAAGCGTAATTTATTTAAATTTAATTTGGGAGGCGGGTATGGGTACCGCCGCCCCGTGAACCATTTTTTTGGATGACCAAAACCTCTGCCATAGGTCGCCCCAAGTGGTTCGCTACGTTTGGTGACTTAGCAGGAGTGCCCGGGTTCATGGGGTACGGTCTGTCCAGGTCTTGGCTGAGGGTGCGTTGGCCCACCTGCTGCGTGGTGGGTCGGATCGGGGGAGACTGGTTGAGGGAGACCCTTTATAACTGGCTACCGTTGTCCAGGCCGCTTGATAGTACAGGGGCCCGACCCTCAGGCTCACGACTAAGGGTGGGCTGCCCCACCAGCGAGTGTAAAAACCTCGCCACTGCTGCTATGCTGATTCGTGACCGGAGGAGACCCAGAAGTAGGTTTTGAGGCGCATTGGGAGCCCTTCCCAGCCGGACTCTCCCGATCCATAGCCTTGCACCGCAGTGGGTGGGATGGATTCATTGCAATCACAAAACAAAAAATAGTAGAAATTTTAATACAACGACGAAAAAACGCGGCTTACCGAGCCTACAACACATCTCGAACGTCGGAAAACAGATCAGCATATAACAAATTGGCAAAGGAAAGTAAGAGAATCATCAATAGGTCAAAATTTGAGCACGACCTACAGATCAGCAAAAAGCTAGCTGCCTGTCCGCATGGCAGCAAAGCATTCTGGTCGCTAGCGGGCTCCATAGGTCGCAATTTCTGCAAATCCAGTCTGCCGCCTCTTACCAGACTCGACGGTTCACTAGCAAACACTGCCACCGAAAAGGCCAACCTTTTAAGGAAAATCGGCCCTCGATGACCAGGGTGCCATCCCGCCGTCGGTTCCTCACTGTGGTTTCTATATGAAAAAGCTGAGGATCCAGCATCGGGATGTACTCCATATCTTACGGGGGCTCGATTTTAATAAAGCTAGTGGGCCTGACGGAATACCTCCCCTGGTATTGCAGAGGCGTGCTGCAGAAATGTCAAGGCTCTTTAAAATGGTCCTTAAATGTCGCTCTGTGCCATCTGTTTGGAAAAAAGCGGTCATTCATCCTATACCTAAGAAAAATGACCGCTCCAACCCGGCCAACTACCGCCCCATAGTGATCACATCAGTTATGTCCAAGGTGATGGAACGTGTGATCAACGACAAACTGCTCACATACCTCGAGAAGAACAAAATTATTAACGACCTTCAGCACGGATTCCGGCGGAACCGCTCGTGCGGTGATCTTCTTGCGTATGTGACGCATGTTTGGGGGCGGTGCCTGGAACGTTATGGTGAGATTCAAATGGTCTCACTGGACATTTCTAAGGCCTTTGACCGGGTTTGGCACCGAAGACTTGACAACAAACTGCCTTTCCGTTTCCTTGTGTACGTGGATTGCCAACTTTCTGAGGGAGAGATCGATTCAGACGGTTTCTGATGGTTTCATCTCTTCCTCGCATTCAATAAATGCTGGCGTCTCACAAGGATCGGTTCTGTCTCCGACATTGTTTTTGTTGAACATCAATGACCTCTTGACATGTGCACCAATCCATCGTTACGCGGATGACAGTACAGTCCATGATAGCTTTTTGTTTGACAAGCCCCCAAAGAGCACACAAACTCCAACGGCTCAGCGGGCCTTGAAGCAGATAATGTACAGTTACCTCGAGAGGGTCTCCTCTTGGGGTAAGAATAACCTCATCGAATTTAATTTTTCAAAAACCCAATCATGTCTGATTACGTCTAAAAGGGATCAAAGTGACAATCTAGTCTCCTTTAATGGAAGCAATCTTCCCAACAAGCCCTCCATTGATATGCTTGGTGTAATCTTAAATGACCAGCTCAGGTATGGGGGCGCCATCGAAGCCAGAGTAAAGTTAGGCTCTCAGAAGCTCGGCGTATTGTACAGAGCCCGCAGATACTTTAATAGTACACAACTGTTGACCCTGTCCAAATCGCAAGTGTGCCCCACTGTAGAATTTGGATCGTGATCTGGATGGTTTTGCGGTTGCGATTGTATGTAAGGATTTGCGAGCGATTATGGCAGATTGAGGAACAATAATAGCTGGAAGTGGTAAAAGAAGGGACTCACCGAATTCACCATTCACTGTTGATAATTCACTCGTGTTTCACTGGTATAGGTTGAATCGCGGGTTGCGACGATACAGGTGACTCATCGTGGTGACTCGTTGCGGCGACGGTTCGCTTAGGACTGGCTGGATGAAGGTCAAGCAAGGGAGGAAGGGCGCAAGGGAGATTCACATAATCACACCCATTATTTGGAAGTAGGTGACCGATGAACTCGGGTCAACAATAATTATGGTAAGCCAAAAAGTTCACGCTTTTCACGAATATTTAATTTAATGCATTAGATATATTTGTATAAGCTAATTAGAGCCGCATCAATGAGAAGAGATTCTCTGACGCTATTTGTGAGGGTTCTCTCTCCCTCGGAAGACGTGAACCTCACTACATTGTATCCGCGGTAGTACTGTAGTAACAGTCGCAGCATATGATGCACAAATGGGCCATAGAGGGTTTTGAACTGTATGAACACTTTAACCTCCACTAAATCTCCTGCGCCAAATAAAGTAGAATAGTTTACTTTGCCAGCATTGCGGTTACTGAGGTGAAATTCGTCCAGGTCGGCGTTCTTGAGATCGAAGCAGATGGCCCTGACGGCGTCTGAGAAAGTGAAGGGTGTCTTGAGGATCAGCAGCGCCATATCGCTCTGTTGGTGCTGCGCGTCGCCCCTGTAGCGGTCGTGCAACAAAACTTGGAGGACCTGAAATCAAAAATAATAAATTTGCTAAGCGGTAACAATTCCCATACAAAACTTGTAATGATTCTTGACATTTGGCTTTTCGTGGTGTCAGCTTTGCTTTTAACCATTTTTAATAATAATGATTTACTAAAAATGACGGGAGCAGAATGAAATTGTGAACTTACCTCAGACTTCTGAACGTGAACGTCGGATTCTTTGTCCCAACTCCGGTCAAACTTATCAGCAGCGACCCTGTAGTACTCTGCCGGGATGGCGAGCTTCGTCATTTCGTTGAAGAAACAATGTGCAGCTGAAAAATAATAGGAAATTTCGGAAAACCAAGATTTCTGTGCTGTCCCCTGTTGCTAGATTTGGTATTTTCATGAAAATCATCCCTAAAAATCAGGTTGTTCTGTAACTAGATAGATGTTCATGACATCGTGTGTTTTGTAAAAAGGCATATCGTATTGAGCGAAATTATTCTGGAAACTATATATATTTATTAATTATATTATTGTATATATTATATTATATTATTTGGGCATTTACATATTTAGTTATAATAGTCTCACAGGTGCAAAACACATCACACCCAAATTCTATTCGGAATATTAAAATTAATTAAGCTGACTGTATCGGCGCTGTCTATAAAATAAAATTTAGGTCAGAAACAAATCTTCTATCTGAGTGTTTCAATAATTTTAGTTCTTTCATTACGTAATTAATAAGATGGAAAATACTGCCGTTGCTCACCGCTGATGACGAGGCGCGAATTCAAAATGCTCCCTCCGCAAATCTGTCCAATGACTCCATCCACCTCTTGGTATATACCCACATGCCACGGGAAGGTGTTCTCTGTGACAACGGGGGCATTCACTATGTGCTTCACGGCGAAAGACTTCTCTAAGCCACAGTCTAAAATAAACACAAACATTAGATAATATGCAAATTGAGTAGCTCAGTATCTTCATGGGCCATTTTTCAACTTAAAACTGTAAAAAATGATGATGATGTACACGAAGAATTTATTTTTTATTTGATTACCTGGTTTACACGAGGGTTCGGGAGTATCCCATCGACCATTGCGGCAAGTCAGCTTTTCATTTTCCAGATCAAAGTGACCAATTTTACAGCTGGAGATGACAAATGACCCGTGGGCCATGGAAGGCGAGCAGGGAATCTTCATGTAAGCGGCAGAATAACACACATAGTCTACTGTGTACGAAGAATACAACACGCAACGTTCTGAAAGTAATAAAGTGGGCACGAAGTATTATTTTGTCTAGATTTTTATAAAGATTGTCAAGTGGGAGTTGACCATGGCAATATTAGTAAATATTCAAGTCATCTTACTTGCGACTTTTCTATGATCTCGGATCATCTAGTTTCTCATTCTATCCCATTTTGTAACTCCTGCCACTCTTCTCGACAATCTCATTTTACCAGTATGGCCACTGCATCGTTTTTTTAAACACTCCTTCCCCACCCCCAGCGGGGAACATACAAATATCCGTGGAAAGACAAAAGTCACTTACTTTTGCAGAGCGGTTTCGAAATCCACGTGTTATCTTCCTGGCAGGCTGAGAAGGTTTCTGATTGGAGATCATAGTTCTTCTTGCAGGTATACCACAGCATGGTGAACTGTTCCACCAGGTCTCCGGGCACGATGGCCTTCGGGTAGTTGGGGATATTGTAGTTGCCATGCTTCGGAAATACTGGCAAAACGCAGCCGGAACTATTCAAGGGAATAATAAATTAAATAATACTATTAACATCGTCCTTGAGGTAACTTTTCACAAAACACGGGGCCTAAATGCTAAAATGAACCATGAATTCGATAATATGTGTGGAATGAATGTCAGGTGATACCAAGCGGTGCCCCAATGGAAGCCATCGAGGGCAGAACGAGAAAGTGGTAAACTGACTGAGGACTGGAGAGGAACTAGGATGCAGAGCTGGTGGAGGAAGCCAAATTCCATCCTGAGCTGATGATGAAAAGGTAATTGGCAAACGGCAATTGACAGAGTTATTCGAATATCGTACCTAATATTTGTCGTAGGTGATGGCGTTGTTGTAACTGGCACTAGAAACAAAAACAGACATTATATCTAAGCCAATAAATAAGACAATCATATTTACTCTTGTGTGAAATGATTTTTCTTGATGCAAGAGTTTTTTATTAAATATATTTTTTTTAACATAAATCTATGCCTGAAGGCACTTTAATGATGTAGAATATAGACGATGATATAAGACGATCTCGACATGAGAACTCCTCCCAGAGAGATACACAGAGCGAAACTCTTATAATAAAGACAACAGAGAGAAAACATCTATAATTAATGGAAAACATTTCACTCACGAGGTTCACATCCATCCTCCGAATATTCGTCGAACTTCCAAAATCCGTCTTTGCACGTATCACATCGTTTTCCTTCCACGTTCGGTTTACACACGCATCTACCGGCTTCTTGTCCATATTCGGGGTTCGTCGCCGCGTCACAGGACCCCTCTTCCATGGACCCTCCGGGATCGCAGTCGCAAGGCTTACAGGACTCGGGACTCTGGACATCGACGTCATAGTCTCGGTAGAAGAACGGTAGACACTGCTCACAGTGCATTCCCATCGTGTTATGTTGGCAGTTGTCACAAACCCCCCCACTCACGTGTCCAGTTACCTCAAATACTAAGGGATCAAAGTGACAAGATATTGCGTGATTATTGCAGTTGCAAAGTTTACAACCGAATGCGTTCCCTCCTTGCGCTGGCCTCCAGGGAAAGTCATTGTACATCTCCTCACAATAATCACAATTAACGCCTGTCGTATTATGTGTGCATTCACATCTGCTATACACCTTGCCGACCTGGGTTTCTTCATAGTCAGCAGGAAAGCACCTGGAGGCGTGTCCATAGCAAGCGCAGGAACCGTAAATATTCATACTGGTAATGGCGTAATAATACTTCTCGTTTATTTCATCGATATCGCTCGGTAGCGTATCGCCAAATGTATGTAATTTTGTAAAATTAACCCGCAAGTTCGTCATACTAAATAAACTGTATACGTTGTTAGAATAGGGACCGTCTAATTTGACGTTTCGAGGTAATGCTCGGAAGACAAGTTCTCCGTCGAACGACGGCGTGGGACGAGAGTATTTGGATTCGCAAACCACGTCCGTCACTAGGCGAGCGGGAGCCTTCGCGACTCCCGGGAAAGCATTGTGGCACTTGTGAGCGAAGTATCTGAAAACCCTCCACGTCTTTCCGTAGTCGGATGATCGCTCTATCAGCATGGCGGCCGGGCGGACGCTCCCGAAAACTATCTTCAAGTCGGTGAAATGAAAATCGGATTCCAGATTCAGTTGAATGGAGACATTTTCGAGTCCGTTTCCAGATTGCCACCACGACCGTTGTCGAGTGCCTCGATGAAATCGGGAAACAATGTTAGAAACATCATGGTTAATTTCGGGTCGATCTTCTGTACTAGGCCGAGATTCGCAGAGCATACACCGTTTACTCTCTCCCGTTCGTGATGCATTGCAATAGCGTTCTGGTTGATCTGATCCGCAGGTGGAAGAAGCAACTAGCTTAGATTCCCGACCAGTGAGGAGATTGCCTGTAACTGGGTAGCAAGTATGTCTTCCGCAAGTAGGGGGCTGAGGACCCGTGGAGTACCCGGCAGGAGGCCTGGTTCTCTGTCTTGTCCACAAGGCGTGTCTCTGTGCAGCACAAACAGCTAGCCATAGCAGCAGAAGGGTGGTAGCTTTCCGCGACATGTCACGCGGTAGAGTGTTGAAAAACACAACACTTTTGATATAAGCGTTTGTGGCCTGTTGTTATTTTTGCTACAGTTCTTGTGCCAGAACTTCAGATATTATGTACGGATAATGTTTTGTTTATTTAAATTTATAGAAGAGGTTATCAGCGCAGTTCAAAAAATGTTGTGCTCAGAACATGTCGTAATAAACCCGGATTGGGTTTTACACATCGATTCGTATTCAATTTTAATTCAAATGTTCTCATTATTAAATCATTTATTCACTCTAAATGAAACATTGATTTTATATTTCTTTTATTCCCTTCAAATCTTGACTAAATTACCTGCATTATCTTTCATCGCGTATGTTCCCAGTAGCTTACAATCTTAGCGGAGCTGTCTTATGAAAATCTCTTGTAGCTTTGAAAGTATCTACTAACTCCTCCTTTTCTACAAAATGTCCGAAAACTTCAAAAACCCTGGTTAATAATCACGGATTTGTTGATATTTGCATATAATACTATAGCAATGCAGTAAACACTGTACAAAAACTGGTCGATAAAATTATACTGAAAAATCTAGAGATTACTCCACAAATTTACTATTTGTAGAATTTAAAGAACCAATTTTTAGTAACATATTTTTTAAAAAAGAAACTTAATACTTCACAAATACTAAAAGAAAAACAAAAATACCAATTCATCACAGAAAATCGCTTTAAAAGATTTAAATTCGTATTTTCAACATGTAAAAAACCACATCTCATTTGTACAACATTACACACACCAAGGAATAAACTACCTGAAGACATTTAAAAGATCAATGATATTCAACCACTCTAAAATGCAATTATAATGCACTTCAAAATAAGCTTAAAAATCAACGAAAATAAAAACACACACATACGAGTATACCCCTGTAAGATTGTACTTATTATTATGTTAGATGATAAATTTCCGATGCCGCATTGTACTTGCATATATTATGTTATGTTTATTATGATTTCTAACTCAAAACTTGTCGCTCTCTTTTTTCCATTATGTAAACCACCAACTCTGTAACATTATCATGTAATCGCAATATGTACACTCCGCTTCTCTACACAAGCATTACTTAAAAGAGAAAATAACAATAATAAATGTTCAACGGCTCTGAGCGTCGTTCAGTGACTAAAGTGACCTCCAGGGCGCTTTACATCTTGTTGAAGTTTTAGCCCCTTTTAAATATAAGAGTATGTTTTTAGACTTTTCTTAAAGGTAAAGAAATTCTTTTCTGACCTCAAACCAAATGGAAGGTCATACCAAGAATGTGAGCCCAGCACATTGAGAGCTCTGACCTCAAACCAAATGGAAGGTCATACCAAGAATGTGAGCCCGGCACATTGAGAGCTCTGTCCTCACATTTAGCAGCATTGGTACGAGAGGGTTCAACCAGTCTGTTCGACGCATCAGACTTGGCCGACCTGAGCGTGAGTTGATTCTGAGTAAGATTATCCCTCACGCAGAGATCAGTCAAGTGTGATGGTGTCAACCCGTTCAGTGCCTTATATACCATAAGACAGATTTTAAAGTGAACTCTGAAGTAAGTGTGGGCAATCACTAAAAAGAGGTGTGATGTGACAGAATGTATAAAAGAGAAGTGTAGTATTATAAATTGAAGTAAAATGTATTTATTTTCAATTATGTCACAAAAATTCGTCGAAATTAAGTAGAAAATAAATAAAAATTATCAACTCCACACGATACGGTGGTGGACGATGGTGGGTGCACATCGTTGGGTCGGAAGCCGTTATACTACCTTTCCAGCAAATATGCAAGCAAGATGGGAAAATATGGTCCTTCGAGCCGGATGCAATGTATTTTTAATTAACACGTGAAAATATGTGTGTAAAGTCCGTCACGTGAAATCCTTTCTATTAAATTACATACCAAAATTATCTGTAAATATTATTTTTGTTATCAACAAAGAAGTGAGAATAATCACGGTACCCTCGTTCGTCTCTGCTGCCGGCTGATTCTGTGCGGTGGTCGAATGTTGATGACTTGTTGATTACAATAACTCAGTTAGGGGAAGCCCCGTCTGCAGGGTTAGCACTTTCACGCTTTTTGCTGCTTCCTGCTAACTGTATGGAGATGGCAAACCCAAATGGGGTATGTTGTGAGGTTAAAGAAGGGAATGGGGCAAGGAAGGAGATGGGTCACCGAACACTGCTAAATCAATTTAAAGCAATGTTTGGATTCTGAATGGTGGTCTTGCGATACTGAGGGGATCTGTAACTGAGTAACGGCGATTGTTTTGACAAACTAGGTTACTTATGTCAGTGATTCCCAACCTGGGCAATATCAGTGTCATCCATTAACCAATAGGATGCATGATCTGCGCAACAGGTTTGGAGATGTTGTTGATATATTTGCCGACTCCATTTATACAGTAAAGCGTCATCTATACCAGCACTTTTATAAATCCTACAATATGTAATATTGTTGCTTGGATAATGTAGCGTTAATGATTTGCGTTATAATATTGTTTTGGTTTTCTATTTTATGTCACTGATAAACTTTTGAAATAGATTGTCCATTACTTCATGGTTTAGAGTCTCTATGTCCGAGTTCTTGTAATTTTTGATAACTATTAATATTATGTTCTAAAACCGACGTAAAAGCCCAGATGAGCGGATAATCAAATACATAACCATACTCTGCACTTACTTTATTGTCTTAAACACTCAAATTATTAAACGTTATTTTTGTTGAGATGTATGTTTTGTTGAGATGTATGTTTTGTTGAGATGTATGTTTTGTTGAGATGTATGTTTTGTTGAGATGTGTGTTTTGTTGAGATGTATGTTTTGTTGAGATGTATGTTTTGTTGAGATGTATGTTTTTTTGAGATGTATGTTTTGTTGAGATGTATGTTTTGTTGAGATGTATGTTTTGTTGAGATGTATGTTTTGTTGAGATGTATGTTTTGTTGAGATGTATGTTTTGTTGAGATGTATGTTTTGTTGAGATGTATGTTTTGTTGAGATCTATGTTTTGTTGAGATGTATGTTTTGTTGAGATGTATGTTTTGTTGAGATGTATGTTTTGTTGAGATGTATTTTTTGTTGAGATGTATGTTTTGATGTATTTTAAAGGTTTCCGTGTAATAAAATTCAAAAAGGTTTTGTGGCAATTTTTTTCTTAGGATTGTGACTTTCCGAACGGTAAATATCAACAGCATTTGTGCGCGCTATGTTTAATTAATACTGTAAATTAGTTCCGTTTTGTAGGAGTACGCATTATATACGTATAGGGGGGATTGTTATTTTGTAACCGTTGATTATATTGTAAGACTCACATCGAATCAACCACTGATAGGTCATATAAAATGCTTGGATTTGTACTAGGATTAAGTAAATTATTTAAAAACCCGCTGAAGCTAATATTTACTTTTATTATTTTTCACTAGTCAAAAGCACAGAGGAATATGCATCGCCTGTCTGAAATCTTCGATACATGCTATACATAACTAATACAAAATAAATTCACTGCATTTCTCAAATTACCCTCAACATACCATCGAAACGTACTCGCCACACCAAACTATTTAACACATTAAATGACAAAATAAACGCTGCAGCAAATTCACCAATTTCCCGTGTTCTGCAAACATTTGATAATCTTTCTCCCAACCAAAATCTCGACTAATTTTTTGATTCTCATCGTCATTTAAGTAAATATTACTCGTAACATTAATGCGCAATCACAACTCTCCAGTACATAGCACTATTCAGACACATAGGTACACAACACGCTCACAGAACACACATACACATACACAGACACACACACACGCACACACAGACACATACATTATACACTAAACACTTTTTTCATATTACTTTTTATCTTTACCATGTATCATTCCCTAGCACCGTACTAACCCCGCCCTGTAAAATGTGTATAACCACTCACTAGATATTCCATATAAATATGTCATTGGGACTGTACCAGACGTAATCCGGCGCACAAACGAACTGTATGAGGCGGCTGATCCCGACCTGCGGAGCGGGGCTGGGAGGGGAGGTAGCGCTCCCTACCGTTCCCTCTGCAAGGAGGAACGGTACTAGCGACAAGACCCTTATTTACGACTTTTGCAGGTCTTGTCCTTGACGTTTCTTATTTGGGTCCAGTCCGAGGCAGTAGTTAGAAGAAAAGAAGGCGGGTAGATCAGTAGTCAGAGCGGGCATTGGAGAGAGAAGACTTTGTCAGGCTGGCGGTCGAATGCTAACTGCCCGATGTGGCTTTCGCAGGTCACTTAAGGCGGTCCGCAAGGCGCAGACCTACCGCGCCGTATGGATGCCTGACAAGCCTGTCTCTATCCCACCGCCGTGCTGCTCTTACGTTTTTATTCTCAGACCGCCCGTTACATACATTAACAAAGGCGTCGGGAGTCGGAATCGTTTAAGAACAGCAAAACAATATGTATTATTCAATCCGACTGCCTTACAAATTACAACAATATTTATCAAACAAAGAGGCGGCAAGGCGTCCGACACAGTACCGATTTTGTACCGAGTACCGAGTACCTTGTAATTATTTGCTATAACATTGTAATTTGTATACCACTCATTTTATAGATGTGTTGTTTGTATGTAAAATAAAAAAAAATAAGTAATCAGTTTGTTAAAGTTTTATTATAGATTTAACAACGGAATAATAATAATTAAAAGCGTAGACAAATATTTGTTAACCCTCGAGAATGGCGGGAATGTGAGTTATCATGACATGACGGAACATGTTTTCCCAATAATGACAACTTATTATTATTTTTTTACACAACGCATAAATACATTTTTAAACTCATTTTATTGATAACTTGTGAACTATAAAAACTGGATTGACTGTTCAAATATAACATTTTCTTAACTGGTTGTGATGTGATGGTTCTAAAGACATAAAAAGCGTTGGAATTAACTGAACTAGTTTTCTTTCACGAAATATTTAATTAATTCTTAATACATGGAAACCTGTGGAAAGCCGTGGGAGACTGTATTCGAAAAAGCTGAAGAAGGGATGAATCGGGTAAAACAGTGGCTTGATTCAAATTCAGTGATATTAAATGATGCAAAAACTAAACATATTAATTTTAAAACCCACAACAAGCAGACAGATAACCTCAACACAGACCTGAACATAAACATTCATAAAACACTGCTTTAACGTGACCAAGAAGTTGCTTGCAACTGCCCAAAATTGAATAAAGTACAAACAATAAAATACCTAAGAATAATTATTGATCAAAACTTAAATTGGAACTCTCGACTTGAAAATGTAATAATAGATTAAAAAAACTAACCTATTTTTTCAAAACAATACAGAAACATTTTAGTAAAGAACAACTAATTAAAATTTATTACGCCTTCGGTCAATCTCATCTTCAATGTGGTCTTATCGGATGGGGAACTTCACGCGACTCCACTATAAAACCAGTTATCATAGCTCAAAAGGCAATTTTGAAAATTATTCTTAGAGTCCCCATCAGAACTCCTACAGACTGTGTTTTTAATGCCCTGAATTTAATGTCTCTGAAACAATTATATTCAAAAGATATTTTAATTTACGCATTCAAAAACCAGGATAACTTTGCACACACAAACTCTGGTCGATTCACAAGATCCTCATTGCAACACACATTCCACCAACCTACAACTAAAACCGTTTGGATAAAGAAATTTGCAATATTTCTCTATAAAGGTATTTGCAATATTTCTCTATAAAGGTATTTGCAATATTTCTCTATAAAGGTATTTAACATCCTCCCTCTAGCAATAAAAACCATTACAAAATGAACTTCAAAAGAAGTATTTAGATATGGATTGTGGATTTGGGAATGAAGCATATAGATATGATGTTTCAACCGAACAGATATTAACGCTCACGGTATGTTTTCTTTTAGATTTTTGAATTTTTATTCATTTGTTGATTTATGATATTTCTCTAGTAATATTTCAACATAATTATGAAAACTTAATTAAAAAATTAACAAACTGACAAAAAACTTGACCTAATTTATAATCCATACGTAAAAGCATGCAAAATGGGACCTTAGAACGGGGTACCCCAGGGATGTCACTTTTTTGCGACTTTTGTAAAACATTAAGAAAAATAAATAAATGAACAAGTACTTGCAGTCCCACATGTTCGTGAAAGCATTGATCTCCAGCGCACTGTACACCGAACACCCCGCTTATTTACTTATTTGATTATTCGCCTGTGTGGGTGTGGGTGTGGGTGTGGGCTACGTGAACTTTTAGAACAATATAATCAAAAACATAGCAATTTTAAAACACGTGTTCGTGTTGCACAAAAATTTTACAATTTGTCCTGTGTTCCTCGTCGGTACATATAATTTAATAGTGGCGACGATGGCAGGGCTGTCAATTAGGTGGTTAACGATTCTATACAACACAACACTGGGTCTGAAGTAATTCTACTGCTGGACAGTGTGATCAGATGCAATTAATTCGTCAAACTTTCATAATTAATGTTTTCAATTGGAATTTTGTGGTTAAAATTTATATACCTAAGAAATTAGTTCCAGTTGTTAGAGTGTACTTTATACAAAGGGGACCAATTAGGTGAATTATACTCCACTTTACTTCTATCTAATGAAGTGTACAGCATTCTCATACAATCTAAAGACATGAAATCAATTAAAGCTTTGGAAAGGAAGTCAAGCCCTCTTAGTTATATGGTTAATGTGTCAAGTTTTCATTGAATATTACACCCCCGAATTTGCGACAATGGTGTTATTATCTTACAGTATCAATTTCCTAGAGTCCTATGTCAATCGCTGTGTAGACACGAATAATAGAAATGGTAATTTTTCCTCATTTGCAAAAGCCTGTAATTCAATTCGTATCACGATGAACATACTGTGTACTTTTTACGTGTGTTCAAAACTGTTTTGTTTAAATTATTATTTGGTAGAGGTACATTAACTAATCTACTAAACATGGAATGAAGAAATGATAATTTTTTAGCAAAAGGATGAGTTAATGAACACCTCAGGTGTTTAAATAATAACAACTATCCTGAATTTGCAAATCATATTTTAGAAACTAATCATTCGTTCGATATAAATAAAGGTTTAAAAATTTTACAATTAAATAAATTTGAAATTTTAGAAATAAGAACAAGTATTAATAGCGAATTAAACTTAATAAATAATCTTTTTTTTAAATAGCTATGTCTTAAATTTATTTTAATATTAATATTAATAAAAATATTTTTTTTTTTTAATTTTAAGATATAAATTTGTTATTCGATGTTTTATGATTATTTTTTATTGGCGTTTTTGATTAATTACTTACCCACTTTAATTAGTTTTTGTTTATTATTATTTATTGTTCTAATTTTTATCATTTGTCTAAACTTGAAATTATTTTTTAGTATTCATATATTCCTGAGGATGACAGCATTGCTGTCGAAACATGTAGAGATATTTATTTATTCTTATAAAAGTGGTGTAAACAAAGTACATTTTTAATTATTTAATTAATAATGACGCCACAAAGTTACCAATCGTTTGAGGAAATATTAATTGATAAATAGTTTTTGAATTTGGCAATGATATAAATTTCGTATTATTTTAAATAGTTTTTGTTCCTGTGCAAATAGTAGGACCTGAACGTCTTTGTTTTCAAAGTCATTAAAAATTAAAAATAATATCGGACCCATTCAAAGTTGTTGTCGGGAGCATGAAAACGGCTCGTTATTTGACCATATGGAATCAACAGTCAACATTGACGTACTTTTTATTTATTTATTTATTTAGACCTAGAAAGGCTTTTGTTATAATTGTGTTTTGTGTTGCTAAATAAAATAAAATAGTATTGGTGTATGGAGTATGCGGAACAGAGTTGTTGCGGAGTGCGAGTGACAAGTTGCTCGCGACGCGAGTACATAACGTAGGGACCGGATACTGGCGTACGTAGAGTCTAAGGATGTTACCCAATATCTTTGGCTATTAAAGCTCCAAACGAAGGGGTATTCAATGTACAAAACTGGTAGCACAGTGCGCGTAACTTTAATACTGTGATAATATTATACGAAACTATGTTTTTCTTCTCTGAATAAAAATTATTTTTGATATCGGTCCTTCATCCGGCGAAAAATATAATGGTTTTAAAAATACGTATTCAGCAAACGCCGATTCTGAATATACATCTTTTATTATACGTAGAATTTATAAATCGTTTCTTAAAAGTGAATAAAAAATCATCTCATCAAAACACTTTGTAATGCTGGTACCGTTGCATTTGGAACATCTGACGTCACGTGCGCATTCTATTTTTAGATTATTATGGAAATTTTTAGTTATCGATTTGGTTTTGTATTTTAAATACGTATTTTTTATTTTCAGTTATGGTTAAATTTAAACATATTTTTTGTCATTTTACGCTCTACAATTATTATCAAATGAAACACCGAACTTTGCTTTAACAACATTTTTTTACATACCCGTAAGTACATTTTGTTAGATACTCGTAAGTACATTTTGTTACATACTCGTAAGTACATTTTGTTACATACTCGTAAGTACATTTTGTTACATACTCGTTTTTTTTATTTTGAAAGAGTCTATAAAATACAAGAAAATATGATAAAGATTAAATATGTAAATAAAAAATCCCACAAAGGCAAAGTCTGTGTGATTAATCGAAATAGCGATTTCACTGATAGGTTCGCCTTAATCAAAGGAGCTGATTAAATATTCGTCAAGTAGAACTATACAAATAATTCTTCAATTATTTAAAATACAATATAATAAAACACATATAAAACTTATTTCCGCTTTTATTTTAACTAACTAACTAACCATCACGCCGTTTCCCCGCAGGGGTAGGCAGAGGTAAGCGTCCCTTTCTTAATCTTACTCATTACGCTTACATCAGCCTTGCATTCTTTACGAATTTCAATATTTTTCACACGATCATACATGGTTTTACCACACATTCGCCTCAGAGATCTCATTTCTACGGCATTCAGTTTACTTTCACCCTTCTTCTGCCATTTCCATGCCTCACTGCCATACATCAGGCTTTTATTTTATTTCATCTAAACCGGTTTCAGCTTGTTAAAGCCATCTGCAGACTGATACACAGTATTCTTAATCTACGGCTTATATACACAACATATGGGGGAGGAGAGTATGCACTCATGGAGTGTAAAAATAATATTTAATTTCAATTGTGAGTACGTAGGTATATGGTATATCTAAGCAAACTTTCCACGAATGCTATGTTTTAGTTTGTGATAACCTTCATATTATGTTTTAGTTTATCCTAACCCCAGGATTTAGGTTAAGTTAGGTTAGGTTAGGTTCAGTCGGGTTGTTAAACCCAACCTTAAATTAATAAAAATAATTAGTATTATGAAAATATTATGTTGTAGGTGTCAAATTATGATTTTAGATGGAAAGAAATTATGTATTAATTTGCAAACATAAAATTATGAATTTACATTTGGCAAAAACGATAACATTGTATCATTGTCGTCAGGTCCAACGACCTACACACTACTTAATATTACATGTATATTCACACCGCACAGTGCCCAACAGTGCAGTACAGACACCACAACATTAGTTACCTACATTCTCTATGAACACATTCATATTACAGCGTACGTAAGCGTAAAGTATCCGTGCATGAACGGGCCAGCAGCGGCCGAGATTGTCGGCTAGAATATTTTGAACTTGATTGTGGCCGCCGGTGACGTCTGCGTCTGCGCAGTTAGTATGAACACGTCACCATGCACACCGCCATCTTGGCGTCATCGTCACTTGGGGTCAATAGACGCAGAAATTGCAAAAACCAAGAAGATCGACAACGAGAAATTGATTGAATTTGTCAGGGAAAATAGGTTATAAAATAATAATAAACATGGGAATAGGAGTATCAAATCCTCATGTTGTGCCGGACGTTAACGCTCAGTTGACAGTTCAGTTGACGTACTCGCGTCTGAGCTGTGTCTGTACTGTACTGTACTGCACTGCGCGGTGCTGGTAGATGTGAATAGACCTTAATAAGTACTGTTACAATATTTAATACACACACCCTCAAAAATGTATAAAATATATGAATATATAGGATTAAAAAAAGTAAGGTTATATTTTATTTACATTGGGTACATTTGTAGTTATAAAACATAGTAATTTATCATCAATTATCAGTTGTTAGTAGAAGTTACCACTATGTTGTTTGCCTGGCCATATTAAATCCTAGCGAGACATATTGCCCGTTCTAAGGAATTAAATATGTGGTGGGTATCAAAGTATCGAGTTGTGGTGTGACTTTATTTTTAATTTATTGTTGTAGCTCTTTTCGGTGGGTTCCGAAATTTTATTAGAAAAAATAAAAATGAAGAATTGAAGAACGTAAAAAATTATTTACCAAAAAAAAAACAAGTTTTTAACAAATTCTCGGAGTCCATTCTTCCCAGGTCAATAAGCCATTTTGTAATATATTTGCCGAAGGATGACAATTCGCAGTTTTTAACCTCGGGGGAGATTTTATTGTAGAATTTTGGTGCAAGATAAGTGTGTGTTTTTTGGTACATTATGGTAGCACTCACTGGGATTGTCAAATCATTTCTGCCACGGCTTCGGGTTGTGTGCGTACTTTATACTTGTTAGACCGGTCATTCGCTGGATTGGCAACGCGTCGGGTTAATTACCCACCCAGGCATCGCAAGTTTAATTCCTCGGCTGGCTAAGTCCTCCATCACGACATAAGCAACATTTTCCGCTTAGAAGGAGATTTTAAAATATTGTCAGGTCGTTTGGAAACCGGAATGTTTGTCTTTCTTTTTAAAGCGAAAGAGGCAAGAGAACTTGTGTAATGTAGGCGGAGCAAAATATTTCAACATTGCAGATACGATATTGTACAAATCGCGTAGTTCGCTGGATTGAAAATAAAAATTAAATATAGTAGTCTTAATTGCTGAAATGCATTAAAAACTCCACTATCACATACGGCCTGGATGGATTACGATGACTCGACTGATTTTCTGTGTGTTTATGTCGCAGTCAATGTACGCAAAGTCAATATTTATATTTTTGGCCGTGTAAGCAAAATGCCTAATTAGGTAGGTCAATTCAATTATAAGAATATTGTGAAATTGGTCAAAATTAATCAGTCTTAAAATATGACTTGACGAGGTGGTCAAGACTAAGCGTACTCACCTTCTCAAATAATTAATAAAACTCCCAACTAGTTCACGCCGACACAAGAGGTATGTGGTTCTTAATGAAAGCTAATTAATCATCTGTTGTTAGATAGAGTTTTTGTTCGGTTTCGGGAAAGAAGGCATCTGTGGATGTTTCGATTTTTCTTCTAATATTTGCGATCATTGCAGATACGGTGACCGATAGAAGAATGTGCCTAATTTGTGAGGAAGTGCTGATCTCCTGGTTCAGGGCCCGAGCGTCGATGTTTTCAGAAATGGAAAGCGTGGATGTGGACGAAGAAGAGGATGTTGAAGAAGTTGAAGAAGGAGAGGACCTTCTTCTCCAGGAAGAAGTGGAGTCGGAGGAAGAAGAGGATTTAGAAGAACGAGAGGAATTAGTAAAAGTAAAAGAGGGAGAAGAGGCAGCAGATGATAGAGAAGCAGAAGGAGAAGAAGTAGAGGATGTTGAAGAAGGAAAGGAACCCCTTCCTCTCCAGGAAGAAGTGGAGTCGGAGGAAGAAGAGGATTTAGAAGAACGAGAGGAATTAGTAAAAGTAAAAGAGGGAGAAGAGGCAGCAGATGATAGAGAAGCAGAAGGAGAAGAAGTAGAGGATGTCGAAGAAGGAAAGGAACCCCTTCCTCTCCAGGAAGAAGTGGAATTAGTGGAAGATAAAGATGAAGTAGAGGCAAGAGTTGAAAGAGGAGGAGGGGAAGGAAAGGAACAGAATGAAGAAGAACAGGACTTGTACGCTGAGGACGAGCTTATCGTTGGTGCAGAAGTGGAGATTGGTAATTGTCACGACCCGCGCATTGGGGAAATGGTTCGGCTACTACGAAACGTGCTGGACGAAATGGAACAGAGTTGGGACACTGACAGCGCGAGGACACCGCTCAAAAGGAAATTGGGAAGTACATCTTTTTCGGAAAGGGAAAAGAATTAGGTTGGACATTGCTCCACTGTCGTATTTACTCGAGGTCGGAGGTCAGTCAGTTGTTTACCTGTTCTCCAACCATTTCCCATATAATACGTCTTTGCTTCTACGGACTCCCGTTTTGCCTCATCGTGACGAGTGTTTTCCCTCCGGAAATATAACGATATCGATTTGACAGCTGTTGGACGAGGGCAGGAAGAAACCGAAACTAATCCTCCGGAAGGATCACCCCGCTGCATCCTAGGATGTAATAATTATATTTTCTCATCACAGCAATAAATCACACCTAAAAGCAACAAGCAACAATACTATTCTGTTTTAATTGGTCCGGTAATATTATGACAGCCAACTTATCACATTATGTCTCAGCAGTATAGAAATCTCTATATATAAAAAACCGAAACCAATCCTCCGGAAGGATCACCCCCCTGCATCTTAGGATGTACAGCTTGGCATAATATTCTTGACAAAAAATAAATTTGGAACTAAGCATGTTATTTCCATGGCAACCGCGGGGTCTTTGACATTTCCTTGTGGTTTATCGAAAACTATCACATAACCTCAACGACATTATAATTCATCTAGGCAAAATTTAACATTACCGTTGGCTTTAGTCTTAGAGTAACGCTTTAGTCATTTATCTATAGTTAAAATCATTTCAAATGAATTACTTATAAACAGAGGAACGAAGGAGGTTATTTATTGTGTATTCCGGTGGTGTTTGGCTGAACTTAACGCTCAGAAACTCTTGTCTAACTTTGAAGACGTTTACAAACGCACTGCTGAAATGACTGGCAAGTTATAATGTTGTACGTCCAGAAGAATAACGTCTCAAGTCAAATTTGGTTGTTTTTTAAATGTAATTTAGATCATAAATTTTTTTTTGAGCTGGAATCGGGAAAACGGAAGCGGAAGCATGAAACAAAATAAATAAATATAAAATAAATAAAAGTCAAATTTTGTTGTTTTTGTTTTAAATATAATTTAGATCATTAATTTTTTTTTGAACTGGAAGTTGGAAAACGGAAGCGGTAAGGATGAAACATCGGGAAGCTGAAAATGAGAAACAAGAAGAAAAAGCGAAAAGCGGAGAGAAGAAAAAACCAAAACATAAGTGCAGGGAGCGGAAAGCTATAAACCGAAACAATAACAAGCGGGAAAAGAAAACTTTCTCTTAGTAACTAAATGTTTTCTTTAATTTTTATTATTATTATTTTTTAATTACTGCAAATTATCAGAATTTTTATCAGTTCCCCCTGGCGGAACTCTCTTACTTAGTGAACAGTTACTTAGTCTCTAACTTATACTTTTTTCTCAGTAACTAAATGTTTTTTTATTATGAGTATTTTAGAAATTTCTACGAATTGTCAAAATGTTCATCAATGCCCCCTGGACCCCGAGGAGCAAGAAAAATAAGCGAGAAGCTGCGAGAAGAAAAAACCGACACATAAATGCGGGAAGTTAGAAACTGAAACAAGCAGAAGCGGGAAACAAGAAGAGGCGGGAAACAAGAAGAATCAGGAAGCAAGAAATTAGAACCAACGCTTAATCCATTCTTTTAGTCCTGTCTACCCTACATTTCCATGTTGGCTCTAGGTTGCCATATCAAGGCCAACTGTAAAGCAGGCCCGGGCGCGCGGCTACCAAATTTCGATTTCAGTGTTGTCATATTTTAGTGTTCGTATGCGACTTACGAAAATTAAGATGTTTAAATTATTCAAATGAGCACAATTAAAAGGGAAAGGGGTAAAGAAACAAATCAAGTTGTACATTTAATAAATATACATTTTTTATTCAACAAAATACAAAACACAACACAGGTGAGTATATCTGTAAACATAATGAAAACAATCACACAATAATAATAATAATAATATTTGGATGATTTTTATATCACCATTTTTGCAAAAATCACCTCTAGGGCGCTGTGAAATAACATGAACAAGAGTATAGACTGCCATACTTTATTACATTATCTAGGAAATAATTGTTTCTAATAAATTCCTTATAATTTTAATGTTTATACAAGCATATTGGAAGTGATATTTGAAAATATAATAGGGTGGGAATACACAAATGATTACCATTACATAACATATGATACATGGCCGAAGAATGTACAAACATAGATGCTGCAAATATTAAAGTATTTCCACTGTACCGGCGGAGATTTTTAAGGGTAGCGACATACTTAATTTGTTCTATTACAAACATAATTCGCGGATCAGCGTCTGGGAAGTGTCTTTGCAGCATAATGAGAACATCATTTAAATCTAAAGCGGGGATGGTATTGTTATGGATAGAGGACTCGATGACTTCACTATGCTTCTTAAAGTCTTCGAGGCAGTGCAGCTTCCTCCGGGATGCCTCCACATCGCAGAGTCTCCTTGATACTTGGGATCGGTGGATAGATACTTGGGAGCATTTGGAAATATAGTGGGGACTGATCCCTCACGAAGCTTGGGAATTTTGCGAGGCACATCTTTAACTTCCCCGCGTGCTGTGCATTTGTCGCTTCGGATGATTGTAGATTCGTCAAAATGTTTTATGCAAACGTACGGATTTTTGATTCCAGAGAAATCCGTTGGAATCCTACGATGCCATTTTTTTCCGTAGAACATTATTTATCGGAAGGACAAATGTGGATACACTTCCATGTTGTGAGCGGTAGTTGGATTTACACCCAATAACACTGCAACACCTTCCCATCTTGTTCTTGTAAATCACCTGAAATTAAACAACAACCAAATAAGGCATAGGTTTGAAAAATGTTGAATTTTGTACGCCTCCATGGTGTTATTGTTTAGCAACCACACCTGATATCTCGGGTAAGATTGATGATTGCGTCAACACAAATAGTGTATTTTCACGATTAATAATCTAATGTCACCCAGAATTATTGACTTCTTATTATGATCAAGATATAATTGTATGAATATATACAGTGCATATGCATTACTGGGTGTGTAAACATAAAAAGGAGTAGAAGATCGATTAAAAATCATCTCTCGTTAGATAAATGTTAGCAAGCCATACTCCAGCGACAAATAACCAATGACATAAAGTTTGTAATGTCTTTGCCAATAACCTCAAATATAGAATGATGATTTTGTTGAAAATATTATAATGTTATGAATAAAAGCAGTGACTATCATATAGGTAACATAAACACATTTCGAAAGTAAATCTAAATAAGCCCAAATCATAAATAAATCTGTAAATACATCTGTTCTATTAGCTAAAAGGTGTCAACGATTCATCGATTCCTTATTGATTATTTGAAACGTCAAATAAGATTTGAACTTATCGTATTCGCATTATAAATATGAAATTTACTTACCAGTTCAATATCCACGTAAACTACACTGTAAAATAGTCCGATCACTATGTTTATTTAATATATTTGCTGTAAAACAACACAAATCAGCAGTAACGAGTATCAACAACAAACGCCGCCATTTGTAAATTGAACACTGGAAGACTTCACTCTAGCTGCGTTCACAAAACAGCACTTTCAAACGGCACTGACTTGATCACGTGACACTTTAAAATCCGTTTCGCGCCCGGGCCTGTTTTACAGTTGACCTTGTGCCATGTATACCGCCTTAAATTATATCCTCCTTCTCATCCTTAGAACGTGTGCTCCAAATTCTAACTTAATCAGTGCCCCCTGGACCCTGATGTTCTGGTGGGATTATTTATTTGCATTATTTGCACTTTCTCTGAGTAATTTTTTTAAAATAAATGTTTTTTAATTACTGCAAATTACGTATTTATTTAATATTTTCCTCATTCCATCTTTCCAGTCACATTTATGAACACCGTTTATATAAATGGAAGATAATGTTTACAAAACTTGAATTTGAGATATAATATCGATGAAGATGTCTCATTAGCTAAGTCGGTTGAGCGTTGCCCCGGATAGGCAGAGGGCCTGGGTTCGAGTCCCAGATGCGACTGAAATATTTTTAGTTTCTGTCCTTTTGTCCGGTTTCATCTCTCATTTAGGTTATGTTAATATTATTTTCTTCAATGATTAAATATTACGATGAGGTTTTTAAATCTCAATAAAAATAATTAATAATTAAAAATATATAGATAAAGAAATATTATTGAGTAAGATTCTTGAGAAATATTTATGTTTTAAGTTTGTTGTATATGTTTTTATTTTATATAGATATATGTATATATTTTGTAACCTTACCTGTAAATTTTGAGTTTAAAATATCAAGCTCGCGTACTACAGAAAAGTAGTTTATCTGGACCTTTTAGCATTGTATTCTTTTCTTTTGTAATAAAATACATCTTCAATAACTGTAAATTCACTTTGACGCATCATTTTAAATTAAATAATACATAATATTTACTTGAACCATTATGCCGTTGAGCCATGTTCGTGTCAGCGCCACAGCGCTATCAATTTTTGGCTACCTTTAAATGTCGGACTGTAATAATTATATTTTCTCAAGGTCGGGTTTTGGATCCAGTGCGAACTGACGTGTGTTTCTGTGTTGTTTGTGTTGCTCGTGGAAAGTCGGCAATACGGTACCGCGCCATTTCGGTGACCAACATTTTTCGTCCGGCTTACCGGGCTGGCAACACGGTCTCGCGTCATTTCGGTGACCCAAAATTTTCACCCGGCTTGCGGGCCTCGCCCGTAAAAACTGCCTTTTTTAAGGCAATAACACTACAATATTAATTGATCAATTTCTGTTGCAGACTGGCACCACCCACCATCAACCCCCGATCTAGCCCCCCACTGAAGGCTAGGTACAGGCAGTCGGCTCTGTATCGCCTCCTGCCTAACGCCGACGCCAGACAGTTCCGGAGAAGAACCAAAACCGGACACATTATTGTCACCTTTCCCCTCCCAGAAGCTGCAATGCCGCAGCCCGCATCCGAGCAGGAGCCCACGGCGGGGCCCTCATCTGCCCCCCACCGCCCCCCACCAGGCCCGGCCTCCACCTACAAGCCCCCATCGAGGCCCGCGGTGGCCATGGAAACCTTCCCTCCCCTACCACTAAGCGACGGCTGGCGCCACCCGACCAACCCGATCAAGCGGCCCCATTCACCAACTGCCGAGAACGCGACTGTCCGGTGTGACAACCGGTTCACCGGCCTACCTGAGGTGAGCGAGGGCGGCGGCGCGCCGCGCACAAAACGTGCCAATTTTAATAACACTTCTCCCTCCACAGGTGAACCCGCCAGGAGGAGCCGCGTGCCCCCAGTGGTGATGACCCTGGGCGCCAAGACCCACCAACAGATAACGGCGAACATCAAGACACACCTCGGACCCGGAAACGACTTTAACATCCGGTACAACAGGGGCGGCACGGCCAACATCCTCGTGCGCTCCATGAAAGACCATCAAGCCCTCACCAACGGCCTACGAGCGGAAGCCACGAGCTTCCACACCTTTACGTCGGAAGCCGACAAGACCAAGAAGACGGTCATCAAAGGCCTGCCCGATGTGGAGATCGAACACATCATGGAAGACCTCGAGAGCCAGGGCTTCCCCGCCACCAAGGTCGTCAGGATGACGACAACATCCTCCGAGTACCCGCTCTTCCTGGCCCACTTCAACAAGGAAGTGGATATGGGGAGACTAAGGACCTCCGTCCTATACCTGTGCCACTGCAGGATCAGGCTGCAAAAGTACCGCAGCAAGCACCTGCAGCACGGCACCCAGTGCTACCGATGCCAGGGGTTCGGCCACGGGTCGAGCAACTGCTCCCACACGGCACGCTGTGTCAAATGCCTGCTGGAGCACGCTTCATCCGAGTGCCCGAAGAAGACCAGGGACGAGCCCGCCGCGTGCTGCAACTGCGGAGGCCCACACCCGGCCAACTACCGAGAGTGCCCCAAGAGGGTACAGTACGTTTCTGCCCTCCAGCGCAGATCGACGACGCGCCACACCACGCCCCTGAACAGGGCAACAGAGGCACGACCCCCACCACCCACCGTCAGAGCTGACGACCGGCGATCCTGGGCCAACGTCACCAGCGGCTCCACCCCGCCTCCTCCACCGGCCGAACCACGCCACCGACCCGAACCGGAACCGACCACCAACAGCGATGATGATGACATCATGGCTCTGCTGCACGGCCTCATCCGAGTGCGCAGCAGACTGGCTTCCTGCAAATCCAAAGCAGAGAAGCTGATTATCCTCATGGAGCTCCTCAACGACACCATCAATGGATAAGGACGCATCCGTGCTGAAGATACTCATGTGGAACGCACGCAGCATCCAGAACAAAACCGACGAGCTGCTAGACCTGACCAACAGTCTCGAGATCGACATCATTCTTCTCAGCGAAACTCATCTCTCCGAAAAAACCAGACTCAGAGTGCCAGGCTACGACGTCTACAGAAACGACAGACCACTACCTGAGGACAGAAGGGCACGCGCAGCGGGCGGAACAGCCATCCTCACACGCCAAGGACTCCAGATAACGAGACTACCAACACCTGCTATGGAAAACATGGAAGCTACTGTCATCAGAGTCGAGATAAACCACCTACCGACTACAATCATCTCGGCATACTGCCCGTCGAACTCAGCGAATATCACGAGAGGCGACCTCAACAAATTACTCGCGCTAGGTACAAGAGTACTCGTAGGAGGCGATCTAAACTCCAAACACCGACATTGGAATAACTTCAGATCCAATAAAAACGGAAATATTCTCTTTAAACACCTCGAGAATCACGACTACGTAGTGCTCGCACCGGACAAGCCGACCCTATACAACCCGAGGATGAAATACCCGAGCACTCTCGATATCGCGCTGGTGAAAAACATACCACACATATCTCCACTGATGACATTAGACAAACTATCATCCGACCATTTTCCGGTGAGCTTCACAATCGGCGGCAACATCACGAGAAAAACCAGAACTCAACTCGATCTCCGAAAAGCCGATTGGAAAAACTTCAAGGAGGGGATCAACGAGCAAATCTACCTAACATCTGAGACTCTCACTACGCCGGCGCGCATTGACGAAGCGGTCAACTCGCTGACGAAAAACATCCAAACAGCCCGCGATAAGTGCATCCCCGTGAAGAAAATTCAACCCTTCACCGTGAAGCTCACAACGTACATCAAACTTCTGATCACCGAAAAAAATAGACTTCGCCGAATCCACCAGAACACCCGAGAAACCTGCTTCAAAGTAGCCGTCAACGCTCTCGGCAGAGAAATCAAGGAAGAGATCGCGAAGTTGAAAAATACTCTGTGGTCAGAAAAAATCACGTCTCTCACTACCCAGGACAACTCACTCTGGAAAATGGCAAAGGCCCTGCGCTATCAAGATAACAGCATCCCGCCCCTCAAACAGATCAACTCCTCGAACCTGGCACTCTCGGACGAAGAAAAATCCAACACCTTGGCCGACGGATTCGAGAAAGCTTACGCTACAACGGACGGCATGAGCGACCCGGCAGTAACCAGCATGGTAGACAGCACACTAGCAGAGCTACATTTGCTTCCCCAAACCGATGTGGACGACATCAGGCTCGCTTCACCGAAAGAAGTGGCCCACATCATCAGGTACCTCAAACCAAACAAGGCACCGGGGAAGACCAAATCACCAACACGCTCCTCAAACACCTTCCGCAGAGAGCTATCATCTACCTGACGAAGATCTTCAACGCCTGCCTACTGCTGGGCCATTTTCCCGCCTCATGGAAAAACGCCTGCGTCCTACCTTTCCACAAAGCGAAAAAAGATCGATCGAATCCGACTTCATACCGCCCCATCAGCTTGCTGCCCACGCTCAGCAAGGTACTCGAGCAAGTCATCCTCAACCGGTATCTCCCCCACCACGTCAACAACAAGACTCTACCTGACGAACAGTTCGGTTTCAGAAAGAAACATTCGACAGTCCACCAGCTCACGCGCGTCACGGAGCACATTTCGAGAGCTTTCAACGTGAACCAATACACCACCATGGCTCTACTAGACCTCGAAAAAGCTTTCGACACAGTATGGATGGACGGGCTGATTCACAAATTGTACATCACGAAAACACCTACGTACATCATCCGAATAATTCAAGCCTATCTGAAGAACCGAACCTTCAACGTCAAAGTGAGGGAGACCACATCAACATCACGAGAAGTACCCAAGGGCGTGCCGCAAGGAAGTCTACTCGGGCCCCATCTCTTCAATCTATACACCTACGATGTTCCCCCTCTCAACCGGTGCAAGAAAGCCACGTACGCCGATGACATGGGCCTATACGCGTCATCCGTAGCGCCCAGATTGGCCGTGAAATACCTACAAGAGGGTCTCAACACCATCGGAGACTACTACAAAAAATGGCGCCTCAAACTCAACGAGGCCAAAACCGAAGCCATCACCTTCACACGTAGGCTGAAAAACAAGACACCGAACGAGAAAATCACCATGAGCGGAACTCAACTAGATTGGAAACCCGAAGTGAAATACCTAGGCCTCACCATGGACAGCCGCCTAAACTGGAAAAGCCACATCGAAAACGCCAGAAACAAAGCGCAGCAAGCTATAGGAGCAATCAGCCCCATCTTCAATCGGAGAAGCCCACTAGCTGAGAAGAAGAAACTCTTACTATACCAGAGTCAAATCCGCCCAGTTCTAACTTATTCCATTCCAGTGTGGAGTAACATATCCAAATCTACATACAAGAAAATTCAAACTCTTCAGAACAAATGTATAAAGATTACGTACAATACACCTATGTACACAAACCTCAAGATCCTACAAGAACAACAGGAAATTCCCACACTCGAAGAATACTCTCACCAACTGACAACGAGATTTTACAACACCCTAAATCCCGAAAATCCACTTGTGAAAGAGCTGGGCGCATACAATTCACCTGACGATCTCCCGTTCCGCTACAAGCACAGGATGCCGAAACACATTATTCTGGAGCTCTACGAGGACTCCGACACCGAAGACGACACGGACTCCGACGCGCCCCCCGATCTCGACGCGCCCCCCGGCCCCGACCCACGCGCGGACACCACCGATATGGGCACCACCGTCACCAATACGGACACCCCCAGCGCGGGTGTCCACCCGGTTACCATCCACACGGACACCCGCGTGCGGCCACCACCGGCTTGGGTCCGGCGCAATCCCGCACACCCAGACTAGGAAAATAGAAGACGACGACTCACCAAAAAAGAAGAGGACTAACACCGGAAAAAATGAAATAGATGAAATAGATGAAATACAATGAAATGTAAAGTATTGAAGTACCTGAAATGTAAAGTATTGAAATAATGAAATATTTAACTTCAGTAAAATTAAAAGTAAACAACAGTAAATAGTTCAGAACTAAATGTTTGTCTTTCCCAGTTTTGTTTGGGGTTTTTTATCCAGTTAAGATCTTTTCCCTAAAAGTCATGAAATGTAATTAATAAATTCAGTCAATTTAAATAAAACCATCAGATGGTAATAGTAATAAGGCCAAAGTGGCCGGAGTACTAGTTAGCCAGAACTCATGAGGGGTATTTGTATAAGCCCCAGCTAGTTAGAGGATTACGAAAGAATCCGTAAAATCAAAAAAAAAAAAAAAATTATATTTTCTCATCACAGCAATAAATCACACCTAAAAGCAACAAGCAACAAGCTACAATACTATTCGGTTTAATTGATCCGGTAATATTATAACAGCCAATTTATAACATTATGTCTCAGCAGTATAGATATCTCTATATATAAAAAAACCGAAACCAATCCTCCGGAAGGATCACCCCCCTGCATCTTAGGATGTAATAATTATATTTTCTCATTACAGCAATAAATCACGCCTAAAAGCAACAAGCTACAATATTATTCTGTTTAATTGGTCCGGTAATATTATCAGATTTTTAAAAGCAGTTTATATTGATGTAAAAAAAAACACAGTAAATAAAACATTAAAAAACTGCGATAAAACCTTAAATTTATATTACGTCCTACCTATAAAAACAGTAGGTAAATGGTCTAGTAGTCTGTAGATTGTACTATTGCTATAGTTTGCATCCTGGTCTGCCTAATGCACATTTGAACAGACTGCAAGGAGTGTTCAACTCCGCAGCTTGTCTAGTATGCCGTGCCACCAAATACTGTCACATCACTCCCCTTCTACGTGGCTGCCTACACTGGCACACAGTCAACACAGAACGGGCTGGCACCATCACACTTGACAGATCTCTACGTGAGGGACAATCTTACTCAGAGGCAACTCACGCTCAGGTCGGCCAAGTCTGATGCGTCGAACAGACTGGTTGAACCCTCTCGTACGAATGCTGCTAAATTTGGGGACAGAGCTCTCAGTGTGCCGGGCCTGAATTCTTGCAATTATCTTCCACGTGGCTTGCAAATATACTAAATATTATTTAAAGTGAATTAATTGAACCCGCGACCCACGGATTCGTGGCTAAGGATCGTAACCACTGAGTCGATTTAACTATTATCCGAGCGCAGAACAAATACTCGTACTTCCCACATTACATTAGCATGTCTCCCCGCTCTACGGACAGAAGCTGCAGGTTCCCGTTTAACGACGTGTGTAGAATATAAAAAGTAATTGCGTAGTTTATTAAATGATTTTATTTTCCCAGCGAGTGATATCTCTGAACCGAGAGCTGGTGGTGAGAGGTCTGGCAAACAAAACCATTTTCCTACGACACCGGGGGAACTATTCCCGTTCTTTTTAAGGAAGATTCCTTACGTTTTTCCTTAGGGTTAAAGACTTCTTGAGTAACTAGGGAGACCGAGTAAAAAGATCCTAAATAGATTGTCAAGAAATTATTTGATAACATAAATTGATGAAATATCTTCAAGTGACATAATATGTAAAAACAATTATATTATATGATAATTCATTTTAATACATTTTTATTTTATTTTTAAATACCATAAATTAACCTTTTAACGATGAATCACGTTTTATAAAAAGGTTCTTACCTCATTAGAGAGTAATGACCTTTTTTGTCCCTAGTTCTAAAAGTGACATTTGAATTTGTGCCGACCGAAGAGTGAAGATTGACGTGAATTCTCAAATATGTCAACATCCATATAATGTGTAATAATGTTAACTAGCTAATTAAGGTAAAGTAAATAATAACGTAATTGGTAACATACCAAACATTGAGTTTTTTTCTTATTAAAACATCTCAAATATTGAGATTTTCCATTGTGAAAACATCGCAAATATTGACATTTTTGATGAATGTCGTTCCCTGAATTCAGCTGACAGCTGTCTTCCGAGAGAACCGGAACCGCAGTTAAGTAAGAAGGCTTTAACCCTAAGGAAAAGGTTAAGAATCTTCCTTAAAAAGAATGGGAATAGTGCCCCTGGTCACAGCTAACAGCGTTGTAACGCAATCGTAACTTTTGTAATATATTGTCTAAGTATTTTAACAGTAACTACACACAAGAGGCCCCGAGGGAAATAATTTCTCTCAAGACCTATATCATCTTTGGGGATGCTGTTTGGAGGGTCTTTTAGAGGATAGGAAGGAGTGAACCTGGCACTTGAAGATGTTGTAAATGTTGTTCTCGTGTTAGGAGGGAGGAAACACAGAGGCTGGTAGATAATTCCATAGCCAAGCTGTTAAACACAAGAACGAGTCGTAGAAGCGACCCGTTCTTAGTGACAAATGTCAAATGTTTCCCGACTGTGCACTGGCGCTGAAGGGATTAATGAGGCTATTTCCTTAGAGCATCTTCCATTAAAATACCGGTAGAACAAGGACAGCATTCCTACCCGACACCTGCGCTACAAAGATTGCAATCCGTTTGTTAAGAAAACGGACCGCCCATTTCTGCGCAGGGTCAAGGTTTTTTTCAGATATTTTTGGCCTCCCGACCAGAGGGAATGCCGACTAGAATGGGAAACAAAATCGCTCACATTATCATGACAGCGTACAATACAAGAACAGGATACAGAGCTTCGGGCAAGCCACGGGCAGTCCCGCGAGAGGGCGGAGACAGCGAGAGGGGAGACAGACGTGACCTCTGTGCAGACGGTAGGATAGTAAAGGCACAGACTGTCAGCGAGTGCGGCTGTCAACTGAGAATTAGCGTCGCCACAACATGTTTCAAGGTTTTATAATCTTATTCCCATATTTATTATTATTTTATAACCTAAATTCTCTGAACAATTCAATCAATTAATCGTTATCCATCTTCTCGGTTTCAGCAATATCTGCGCCTAATGACGCCAACTGACGAAGATGGCGGAAGAACTGCGCAGGCGCGTCACGTCAAAATATTCTAGCCGACAATCTCGGCCGGTGCTGTTCCGTTCATGCAGCTGATACGTTACGCTTACGTGCGCTGAGATATGAATGTGTTGATAGAGAATGTAGGCAATGTTGTGTGTGTACTGCACTGCGCGGCGCTGGTAAATGGGAATGTATCTGTATACAAAGTGAGTGTATTTTAATAAAGCGATGGTCTCAGAGTTGAGAGTTTGGTATCCTCGACTACAGATCCAGAGGTCGTGGGTTCAAGCCCGGGAAAGCGCAAATAAATAGATAAATCGGTATATTCCTTGACACGCTCCCGTGTACCGTAAAACCACCATTCAGAATCGAGACATTACTTGAAATGCAAATGTTGTGTTTGGTGCCTAGATCTGAATAGCCTGGTTCTTAGCAACCCTCCTCTTCCCCTTCCCACTCCATAATCCATACAGCTTCACAAAGTACCCCATTTGGTGATGCCATAGTCCTACTGGCTCCGAACAGTTGGGACTCTTGTGTGGTATTCACAAAATGGGCTCAATTTGAATTCATCGCTAATTATGAGTAACTAAATAGCTAACCCGCAGCGGTAGGCAGAGAGGACGGACCGCCAAACAACTCCATCTTGGCATACATTTCTTGCTTCATTCACATTCATATATCGTCTCATACATTCTCTTCTGTTTTTCCGACTCTGACATGGTCCTACTCAAGTATTTGATTCACTTGATCGTGACACGTCTTCGTCGGATTTCCCCGTTTTCCATTCTCATTCGCGTCAAGTATTCTCCTTACACTCCTTTCTTCGTTCATTTCCTCTACATGCCCAAACCATCTAAGTGTCCCTTTCTTAAGCTTACTCATTACGCTTACATCAGCCTTGCATTCCTTACGAATCTCCGTCATTTTTCACACGATCATACATAGTTTTAGCACACATTCGCCTCAGAGATTTCATTTGTACAGCATTCAGTTTACTTTCACCCTTTCTCTGTCAGTTCCATGCCTCACTGCCGTACATCAGGGTTGGTGTTAGCACTCCATTGTGGACCGCTAGCTTCGCTTCTTTGGACGAATGTTGCCTGTGGAGGTAATCTACAAGACATTATTACAATTATTAGATTCAGTTTACTTTCATCCTTCCTCTGTCAGTTCCATGCCTCACTGCCGTACATCAGGGTTGGTGTTAGCACTCCATTGTGGACCGCTAGCTTCGCTTCTTTGGACGAATGTTGCCAGTGGAGGTAATCTACAAGACATTATTACAATTATTACATTCAGTTTACTTTCATCCTTCCTCTGTCAGTTCCATGCCTCACTGCCGTACATCAGGGTTGGTGTTAGCACTCCATTGTGGACCGCTAGCTTCGCTTCTTTGGACGAATGTTGCCTGTGGAGGTAATCTACAAGACATTATTACAATTATTACATTCATTGTGACAATACCCACATTATTTTTTAATACGATTCATATTTTGCATTTTTCCAAGTGAATAATTTTAACAGTTTTCGTTGTTGGCCTGTCTGTGGCCGAGCGAACATCGTTAGCAATCCGGAAGACGTTGAGGGAACTTACCCCCAACTAAGTGGAACCATTTTTTCGCTTCGTATTTAAAAAAAATATAAATACATCAATCTATACCATCTCCTAGTCAGGGTAGGCGGAGCGGGTACACTGCCACACAACTATATATCGTCACACATTATTACAGCAATCACATTCATTTTTTTGTGTATAACATTTATTACACAAAAGAAAAAATCAGCTTCTTCTTCTTCTTCGTATGGTCTTTGAGAGTTGGTGGAGGTCATAGGGGGTGCTGAGGTTACTCAAGCAGTCGACGGCATCGGGAGTCACTTGGTTCAGCACAGATGTGTCATAGGGACATGATGTGTTCTGCTGTTTGAATATGTATTTATTGCATAATATACGTACAACGGCTGTGATTGCACCGGATGCGGTATAATGAGGTCCACGTCTTCCGAGGGAGAGAGAACCATGGCAATTTAATAGCAAGGTCTACAACAAGGTGCTTGTTTTTCACGTCCGTGGTCTGCCACTCAGGTAGTATCGTGATAGAATATTTCAGCATATAAGTTAATTTGAATGACACACATTAAGAACATATTAGCAGGTCTTTTGGAACCGAGGATTATGTAGAAGATATCAAGAGAGTTATTAGCAGCACCATATCTCGTGTCACGCTGTGCTGAGCCAACACGCCTGTTGTGCCATGTGCATGTGGTATGCATAGCCATCCCTTGCCATTAGTTGTTTGGTACAAATAACTTACAGTATTCCAGGAGGTATGGACTATCTATCAATTTATGTATAATTTTGTCGGCTGTTACTGGAGACCTTGATAGCGGGTCTCAGAGAACAAATTCAAATAATGTCACTCATTTCTCTGTCTATCCGCCCTATATAACTGTATATCCAAACTTGTCGGTCAAACACACGATCTACTTCTATTTCATCATTAAAAACCTTTCTTCTGAACAAATACCACGACTCCTTAAATGAATACTTTGAACACATACGAGTAGATTGAACACATACGAGTAGATTGAACCCACTTAGATTACACTTCTCGATATTTTATGTATAAATATGTATTTTAATTTTATTTTATATAAACACATATGTATTTTTGGATAACTGTAAGAATTAGGATGTACCTGTAAGCTATACCCTTTGAAATTTATATTTTAATTTGAATTTGAATATGCATGTGCTATTCGCCTCAACTCCAATAGAAAAACATATACATTCGTGTAAAAAAACTGGCTCAATGAAAATAATATATTTGATGCTTCTATTGCAGGGTGAAGGTGGCATCTAGTACAATCTACGTCGATGAATTTGAACCAATCACGTTACAGCTTGAATCGGCTGCGCGCTCACAATGTCCAATCCCAGCACTTGCAACTTGCAACAAGATAATCCTATTCTTTCAAAAACCTCCGTTCGGTCGCGCGAGTTACTTTTCTCCCGGAGTTTTATACTAAAAAACGTATTGTTAATCAATTTAACAAAATAACGAAGTTCACTAATTAATTATTTGGTTAAATGGATAATATTCTTGTTTGGTTTAATAAAATCGTTCCGGAAAAACGCATGAAAATGGCGACAAATAATATTATTATCACACGAAGATATGAAATGTAGGTAAGAATCTTATTTTTACTGCTTTTTAATTACTTTTTAAACGAAAAACAAACGTTCCACGATTACGAATAACCTGCCAATATTTGGTTTCCTCCAACCACCTTTATTAAAGTGGGAACATGTTGCTTGTGAAATGATGGAGGACTTAGCTAGCAGAGGGTCGGACCCGCGATGCCACAGTGGGAACCCGAAGCATTTATTCACTCGGCTACAATTATCGGTCAATTATTGCGACGATACTCGTTTTAAATTTATTTAACCATCTCTGAACGAGGATCGAATGCTACACACGATTAGTTTCATCCACATTCATACATCTTATAACTCTTGTCTGTATTTCTGATTATTAAGATTACCCGCCTCGAGTATTTGGTTCGGTGGTTCGAGTTATTCTGGAATGTCCCTGACTTATTCTTCCATTAATTTGTGTGGGAATTTAATCCGTAACCAGCTGTTTTATTGTTACATGTATTTGATAATCGGTCCCTGCACTCTGCAGTCCGGAACAACCTTCTGGAACTACACTAGTACCGGTCACGTGGTGTGTATGAAGGTGTTTTCTTCTGCAAAGTCTAACTGAGGATGTTAAAGGGAAAACAATATTAAAATGGAACATTCTGACCTTAGCCTTTTCCCTGATTACAGATGGAAGAAACACTGAACTTGTGAATTATAATCATCACCTATGATGTGGAAGTTAAAGAAATTCATGTTGTCGTCAGGAGAGGAAGACAAAAAGAAGCGAAGGAGAAGAAATAAGATTATATAATGATCAGCAGAAAGTCAGAATTGGACACTAGATGTTTTTCACCCAGAAAAAGATGAGCAGCAATATCTGCTAAAAGACAATGGATCACACGGATAGCACGATGCCCAGAAATGGAAAATCAGGTGTTCAGAGCAGAAAGAGAAACCCAGTCGTTTGACTGAGAACTCTGAATCATTACCCAAACACAGCAGGAAGGATCTGAAGTCTGACCTCGGATATTTCTTCAGATAGCTATTGTATGATGGTGGTCCCGCAGCACCTAGAGCAGTTACTGATGCAATACAACTAGTCCAAAGCACATTGAATGGGTAAGAAATATGTATGAACTTTTAAATCTTATTCCAGTTCTAACCCGAAATACATGACGTCACATCTAATTGTCAGATTCACCATTCCTTAACCAGAGGTTTTCACAAATGTATGACGAGTAATTTTTATTTATTTAATTTATCGAAGGAAGCAATCACTTTGTAGCTTGACATTATAATTTAAATAAAAAATGACAAAAACATTTTTTATTTAAATTTTATTTATTTCATGAACCCTCGTCAAATGTACGAAGAAGGGCAGCAATAATTTAATGACATTTTCTTGTTTTGTTCCTCACCTATGAGGTGACAATACTTCCCAAAAATGTTGGAAAGAATAATTGCATTTTATTGTTAAGGCGATGCAATGCGAAGTAATGCAAAATCATGTGGTTTTGGTTTGAAAATTCAATGGTCTAGAAATATCATAGATGATTTAATTCAATACTGCAAGTAGAACACACCTTGGCCTTTCATTTAACCGCATATTTTCTTAGTCTTTTTTAAATGCCTAGAAAAAATAAAGTATTAGACCAATAAAAAATGTTTAAAGCGCAAAATGTTCTACTTACGAACCCTTTTTAGGATATTGTGACAAATTAAGTTTTTTACAATATGACCGTAAAACATTTTAATATTTGTTTCTGAGCTTGGCTGGTGTTAAGCGGGAATTTCAACCTTATCGCCACCTGCATAGAGTGCTTGATCTCGTTTGAATTGTACGAAGTGGATCCCTTAATCAATATTTTCAATTGAACAAAAATATATAGATTTTCAATTTAATCAATTTTTTCAGAAAAACCTATGTGACCTACCTACGACAATTCCAACAGTCTGTGAGTGATCACTGATCACCAATTGCCTCTGAGTTCCTATCGGAGGTCAGCTACCATCTAGCCAATCTTCACCCTATAGACTCAGACACAGCGAAACTGCACTCGTACCAGTCACGTAAGTTTTGAAGCGATGTCTTTCTTTTCTACGTCTTTTAACAACCCCCTCGTGAATAATGAACAGATTGATGATCTCATGGGCAGTAAATAAGTAAAACCATTCAGTAATTCAGACAGTTTTTGGGAATGTTGCTTTAAAGTGGTGTGAGAATAATTTTCATTTGGCAATAATATGATAATTACATTTTAATCATTGAAGATGACATTGACAACTCTCAAAATGAAACATGAAACTGAAAAGACAAAGGAAAGAAAAAGATGACGGAAGTAACTGAGACTCGAACCCAGGAACTCATGGTCCATCCTGGACCTTGCGCTCTAATCCATTGAGCTACGGCTATCCTAATCCGTTCCGTCATTTTAATCGGTATCGTTATTTGATGTTTAAGAAATCTTTATTAATTCGTCTTCAATTTATTACGATATATTTTTGGATGCAACCTTTTTATCATGACTGCAAGATTCTACCCGAATTTATTTGTAATCTTTTTAAATAATGTCTCAGATATACCTATCCCCTTTTTATTTATATGGAACATCTCTTGACCTTTTCTACAATAATTTTTTATAACTTATTGAAGCTCATAAGTTGCTATTTAAGCTGCTACCGTTATCTATTTTCTTTTCTGTGTCTTTTCGGTTTCATTTTGAGAGAATATTATTAGCTTCAATGATTACAAATATATTAGAATGCGGTTTTATTACATTTTGTTGGACGGGATATTTGTTATACTAAAAGTAAACCAATACTAGTTTCTTAAACAATCGGAGAAATTAGTCAAACTTCACATATCATAATATTATAAATAGAAATTTAATATTTTACATCACTTCAGGAAAAAAAAATCATTCACAAAAATAGTTTTACAAATAGTAAAATATTCATTTTGATCGTTTCCTGTAAAGTTCTTATTTTATTGCTTAACACTCATCAATACCTTCTGAGCGGAAACTGAACATTGTTTGAAAGGGAGATATGTTAAAGCGGAAGAGAGAAGGAGCGCGTTAAAATAAAATAAATAAAAACTCGCTTAGGGCGTAAGTGATGGTTATAAAATATTTAATAAAACACATATTTTAGAATACAACAAAAATCTAACGATTTCTGACTTAAGTAGGAATTAATGAAAGGTTGTAATTTTTTTCATACCCACAACATGTTAAATAACAGAATCGCACGAGTTATTTATATTTTTCGGAGTATATTCATATTATTACTTTTTCAACTAGACATCTGAATAGAGAATACATAAAAAAAAATTAACTGCATCAAAAAAACACCATTCAAAAATATTTCAAGAAAATTTCTAATATTTAATATTTTTTATTATTGTAATGTATTAATTACATACAATGGGAACTTATACCCGCTAAGCCACTGCAAGTAGCTAGTAGCTTGTCAGCAGAAGTTTAGTTTGCACTTTTGTTATAGAGATACTAGAGTCCAATTACACAATATCCCCTTAAATAATATTATAAAAATTATCAGCAAGTATTAAACAAACTGAGAAACACAATAAAAAAAAAACAGCAGTACAGTTTTTTTACAGTGAGACAGTGACTTAATATAATAATAATATTTAAATAATTTGAAAGTTACCCGCAGCTATCAAGTAGATATACAGTCAAGGAGTCCATCATATTTGTTCAATAGATAATGTAAGAAAGATCAAGTATTAATTTCTTTCCTACCTTTATTATATTATAGAATCTTATATTTTATGAACAATCCGACAACATTACTTTGTTTAATATAATTTTATGAACATAAAATAAATCATAATTTATTTTTATTTAAAGTTTTTGGTACGTTTTGAAACAGTAGGAATATAAAAATACTAACTAACCATCGCCCCGTTTGCCCGCAGGGGTAGGTAGGCAGAGAAGTCATATATGTATTGCATTATTGGTGTGGTCAAATGTAAGAATGCAAAATAAGGCATTGAAGAGTATACTGCCGTGGTAAGTAAAAACACAGTATTTTCTTTGAGAGTCTGAAGGAAGATATTGTGTTTTTACTTACTATGACAGGTGTAAATTGAGTTGAAGTTTAAAGGGCAAGCGTTAAAATTGACGATGGTTTGGGCACGCAGAGCGAATGAACAAAGAAAGTAGTGTATAGAGAATGCATGACGCGAATGTCAATGGAAGAAGAAGCCGGGGACCCCCGAGGAAGACATGGCTCGATCGAGTGATTCAAATACTTGAGTCGGGTCATGTCGGGAGTAGGAATAACATAAGAGAATGTTTGAGACATTGTATGAACGTGAATGAAGCAAGAAGTATTTGCTAAGATCAAGTTTGGCGGTCCGTTCTCTCGGCGTATTACTGCGGGGAAACGGCGTGAAGGTTAGTTAGTTGGAATTCTACCTTTTTATCTTTTGTTTAAAATTTACCTAAGTGTAAATATGTGCTAAGTGTTAAGTCTAACAGTAATCTATAGTATTTAAGAAAAGTATATTCATTTCAGTGTTTTTTAGCAAAGATTTAAAATGATTTTATAAGAGTTAGAGTAAGAGGAACGGCTGCGCGGCCGATTTCATACAAAACGTGATTTTGCATTTAATCTCTTAATGTTTTGACATAACATGGTCTATTCAAAGGCTATCAGAAGTGAATTATACATTTTTGAAGCAATAAAACCCCTGGTTTATGAACACGGCACTGCAGATACGATTACACAAGTACCATGTGTTTGGCTAGCATGTAAAATGCAGCAGATTCCGGAGAAAACGCAGCCTACAAATTAAACATTTAACGTCAGTAAAATTAAAATGTTAATAAGAGTAAATAGTTCAGAATTAAATGTTTGTTTTTCTCTTTCGTTTGTTAAGAGTTTTTTATCCAGTTAATATCTTATCCCTAAAACTCATTAAATGTAAACTTAAACTCGGTCAATTAAATAAAACCATCAGATGGTGATAGTAATAGGCCAAAGAGCCGCAGTACTAGTTAGTTGGAAAGATGAGGGGTATTGCTGTAAGCCCCAGCTAGTTAGAGGATTAGGAAACAATCCATAAAATAAACTGTAAAATGTCTTCTATGTATAAGTATATTTAGCAGTAATAAAATAGGGAAACGATAAGAACACTGAGAAGATAACCCGGTAGCCAATGGTCTTGTGGAAAATGGCGACAACAGATTTCATTCCAAAAAGCGACGGTTACTCTTCTAAAAATTATTTGTTCAGTGGTTTTGGTTCAGTTACTCGCTGTACTTTTATGGAGGTATAAAAAATCAGTTTGTTAATTGAAAATGGATAAAAATAAATTATAAACCGGTACAACAAGGGATTATTCTGTTATCGGCTTTCTGTGAGGTGTAGCTGGTGCTGGCGTCAGGCGGCAGACGGCAGGACTGCGGCAGATGAGGCTGATCCCACGTTGATAGTGAAATCAGTAACAGTAATCAATGCTCGGTTGTCCATAATCCGTTAGCAACAAAACAACCCCCGCCTTCCGCTGGCATCTCGCGCTCAGCATTCTGTGAACAGAATCAAATCCTGTAATCTGTAGTACTAACACGGTTCCATTGCAGTCGACACCTGACAATTGGCCCTCTGACAGTTTATCCGTTGTACAGTTGATCCCCAAAGGATTATTTCTGCTGTACGTCCTCATTTGTAAAGTATACAGAGAGGATATGCGGCCGTATAAAAAAGAAAATACGCTATAATAACTTAATGTTAATTATGCATTATAAATATTAAGTTTGATTGTTTCTAGAAAGTGTAGTGCAGGTTCTGCATGTAATCCCTCACTGAGTTTCCTAACTTCTGGGAATACAATGCATAATGTATTATTTTAATAAAAAATTAAAATAATGAATTAAAGACAAATGGTTGAACCTGCAGACAAGATGCCTTGGGGTAGCTTTGTAAAACTGCTTTTTGTTATTATTAAATTCTTGTAATTGAATTATTTGTCTACGTATTGTATATACCAGCGTATAAATACACAAAAAAATTCGTTGGATATCCATTCCATTTTAGGAATTGTTAAAGTCGATTTTAGGTTTAAAATTGGCAAATAATGTAGAAAAAAATATTAATTTGTTACAAAAGGCGTCCGGTGGTAGGTAGTTTTTGAAAAGTTCTACTACCTTAATTGTCTGTGATTCGGCTTTATATCCTCACTGCCAGCACCGTGCATTGCTCTGACCAAAGGAAAGCTATGTGTAGTTTGTCAAGTGTGGTATGAATTGCGCATTGAATATCTGAAAATGGACATTTTATTATTATCTCGCGCTGATTGTTTCGGCCAACTGAATAAATGAACGTACAAGTGTCTCTTACAGAATTCACAAAAAAAAAAATTGTAAGAAATTTGTTGCATTCCTTAATTTTTCTTAGGGTAGGTTCAGCTTTTCAGCCTTCGTGGACTGCACGCCACTGATCACTGCATACTCCTTCGAGGACGCTTTATTGTTAGCAAAATATTCTATGTAGCGGATTTCCACTCAAGACACCTGCAGATATAAGTATATCGAGTTTTGTTATACCTACGGCTGTTTATCCTCTCTGTTTACCCGTTCAGGGACATTTAGTTATATTATGTCCAGGTACAAGTATGTCATTTTTTGATATTCGGCCACATATCCTCTCTGCAACACTTCCTTTACAAATGAGGACGTACAGCAGAAGTAATCCTCTAGGTGATCAATTGTCGGACAGATCAACTATCCAAGGGCCAACTGTCGGGGGATCAATTTTCAGGTCACAAATAATACAATGCCAGCTCCCTGCTCCCTGCTTCCAGCTCTCTGCTCTCTGCTCTCTGCTCTCTGCTCTCTGCTCTCTGCTCTCTGCTCTCTGCTCCCAGCTCCCAGCTCCCAGCTCCCAGCTCCCAGCTCTCTGCTCACGGCCATCTGCTCTCGGTTCCCGGGAATCTAGTGTCGAGAAAAGCAACTTCACAAATATTATATTATACACTTGTATTATATTTATGGGAATCAGTGAAGGGAGGGACGTGTGACAACAGTGCAATAATAGGCTGAATGGAGTGGGGAGGGGGAGGAGAAGGTTGCGAAGTATCTGGATATTTAGACCTGGTTACGGAACACGGATGTAGCCATTTTAAGTAAACTTGGGTGAGTTGATTTTTATAACGGGGCTATAAAAATCATCCGATTATTATTATTACCTGTGCCGAATTAAGTGTGTTGATACATTTTTCTGATAAAAAATTTGAAAATGCGTAGGTTTTCTTATTTTTTTATATTATGGGTACTTACTTACTCGTAGTTTAGTTGCAAATTATGCTAAGTTTTTTTTTGTTCAAACGTTGTTATTGTTTTAGGTTATGTTTAATGTTTGTGCCGCGTGTTTCGTGTGTTTTATGAATGTTCGTAGTATTGTGTCGTCAGACAGCCATGCCGTTAATAATGCAGATAATTCTTCGATTGGTGTAGTCATTAATGATATTAATTTTTTTATTTAATTAATTTTACAAAAGAAAAAAAATAAAATGCAAAAAGTCCCGACAAACCACTTTTTGGTAGTTTGTCTAACGGGAGCTTGTTATTTAAAACATAAAATTTACAGACAAGGTTACAAAATATGTAAAAAAAAACAATACAAAAAATAAATACATAAAAAATCGTATGTAACAATAACAAACATTAATATTTCTGCATAATCTTACTTTAAAATATAATAAAAAAATAATAATAATAAACGAAAGCAATAAATCATAAATAAAATAATATTTCCTTATTTCTAATACAAATAGCTCCTTTCAGCTAGCCAAGTTTTCAATGTGTTTAATGGTCTATTCTTTTTTTTACAGGAATTACGGTTGAAAATGAAAAACTCACAATTACCACAAAGACAAATGTTGGATATTCTTCTACACTCGTGCGGAGAGTCCGGATCCTAGAACCTGGTTCTCCCTCGACTCCGGGAGATCATCTCTTCTCTTTCTGCTGTCGCAGCCTTTCCTCGGATTCTCCTCTGATGGTGTGCCTTCTAATTTCGCTGCAATCCTAGAACGAAGCCTTTCCCTGGAATTCTAAGGTCATTTTATTGATTTTAAGTAATATTTAATATATTATTTCGTATGGAAACTATTTAACAAATAATTTAGTTGGTAGGTTTGCTAAACTACTTCTGTACTTTGACAACATTTATTATACGAGTAATATATACTACCAGCTGGCTGCTTATTATACGATTAATATATACTACCAGCTGGCTGCGCCAATGTGATGTTTGTAGGTTCTTTATATTCAAACAGAGTTTTACTGTTACCACGTTTATTGGATGGCGGAAGGCAAAAACAAAGATGACAAAACTATACACGCACATTCTTTTATATGTCACTGCAAACACGCTGTCTCGCTTGCACTCACTTACCACCCAGTATTAGATCAGAATTTACTTATTGGTTATGCTTCATTGATCATTGTTGAAAATAATGTTTATTTAATATGAATATACCATAATATAATAACATGTTACAGTTAACTACAAGCACAAGAATATAGCACAAATAATTTTAAAAGGTAACTATTAAATGTGGAACTAGGTCGTACAATGACATCAGAGAGTATACAAAAAAAAAAGTTCACGAAGGACATATAAGTAAAAGTAATACGCGTACATATAAAACATATAGTAAACTTAAGTTATATTAATATTGATTAAAAAGATATGATAGTATAGCCTTCTTGTACTTACCTTCCGTGCAGTTAAATAGATCCGCTACATCTGCGTATCTATTACTATCTTCATGTAATCTAGGTACAAGCGAGTGTTTGTAATGCTCAGTCCTGGTGTTGTTACATTTAAACAGGATATGAAATTGAATGAGATTAAATGGATCAGGGCTGTCTATACTACTCTACTGCAAGTCGGAAATAATTCTTCGACCTGAGAGATTTAGTAAATTTAGTTTCATCAAGTAAATTATAGATGGGAATACTGAGTTTATAATTAATGTCTTAGGATTTTTTTCGATTGAATCTGAATGTATTTTTAAGTGGGGGGACAGATCGAGGAGTTATATTCAACCTTACTACAGATATGCACAAAGTTTTCAAGGTTGTAATATTCCTAAATCTCCAGGGATTACGAAGAATGAAGCCAAGCATTTTCGTTCCCTTTTTTTAATTATTATTCTTTTTTTAAAATTTTTTAATGTACTGTAATTTTTTTAAATGTTCATAGTGCTATAAATAAGTCATCAAAATGTGGATTAATCGCAGTTTTAAAATGGCCTTGAACGCCGAAACAGCTGTCACAATAATAAAAACTAAAAATTCTTTTGATTTATATTAAATTTAAAAAAATAATTTATGGAGTTCTAAGAATTAAACACATAAACAATTAATAATTATTGAAAGATATTCATGTTAAGAGTACACTAATTATTTAAGTTATTTTGGAGACAGGTACAATCTAAAGCTGTTTTAAAGAAAATAAATATTCTTAAATCGTCTGCAAGAAGTAATACATTTATGTCTTTATCAAATATGTTGACAATTATCAAGTACCAAAACAGTGTACCATCAGCACAGCACAGCACAGGTGACAATAAGGAGTTAGTTTATACACTTACCTTATAATATCTTTTCGATCTTTCACTTCTTATTACAGTTTTTGCGAGATAATGTTTATTGTACTTATTATTGCTATGTAAACATTAATGTAGGTAAGTTTTAGGCATATTGCCTGTATTATGTACTAAAGTACAATAAAAATAGTAAAAGCTATGGAGCACTGGTAGCTTCCAGAAAAATAACTAAATTGGTCGGAAAGAAACAAATTAATTTTGACTAGTAGAACTCATCATGTAGCGAACCAGTCGACTAGTTAAATAACGCTTCCCTTTTAAGTAATGTTTGCGTAGAAAAGATATTGCGAAAAGATAATGTTACAGGGTTGGTTGGGTTGGTGGTTTACATTATCGAAAAAAGAGAGTACATAGCGACATAACTGTAAGTACAATGTGGTGTAGGAAATTGACCAAATAGCAGAACGGTACCAACTCACAGGGGTTTAAGTGTGTGATTGTGTGTATTGTTTTTAATTTGGTCGATTGTCGGATATTTTAAAGCTTATTTTCAAATGTTTTTTGATTGTTTTTGAAAATTTGTTAATCGTTTATTTTTATGTCTTCAGGTAGTTTACTGAAAAAAGTTATTCCTTGATGTGTGTAATGGTGTCGTGCAAATGAGGTATTGATTTTACATGGTTAGAATATGAATTTAAATCTTAAGCGATTTTCTGTGATGAATTGATATTTTTGTTTTTCTTTTAGTATTCGGAGTATTGAATTTTTTTAAATGTCACTAAAAATTGGTGCACACTCTAAATTCTTCAAATAACCGTTTTGTGGAGTAATCTCAAGTTTTTTTTTAATATCATTTGAATGATCAACTTTTGTATAATGTTTACTGGGTTCAGGCCAGTATTATATGAAACAGAAAATAAAAAGGATTAGGTCGCGACTGAGACTCGAACTTGGAACTTTATCGGGGAGTAACGTCTCTTCTAATTTGCCTTTTTTAATTCGGTCATTTTTACCAGTCTCTTACTTTCCTCGGAAATGATGAATATCGTTTTCCTCAAGTACTCACTACAGGTTTATGTTTTGTTATTGATGTGTTAAATAACTATTCTGTATACGGCGAACGGGAGTATATAATTGTGACTTGTGGGTTTTGGAGTTTTCACTATAATAAGGTAAATAATGCCCAATGTTGATTTACGTGGTCCATGGAAAGAAATTAATTATAATATTTCAGGGCTGTCAATAATATGATTTGTAATTTTGTATAAATTTTTCTACGTTGTGATGATTTTAATAAATTTACATGAATCTGAAGATAATCACAATTGATACATTCCATTGCAATATCTATCTGAAGTTAATACGCCAAGTAGATACAATAGAGTCGCTATTGCAAATATAACATCCCGTCGAAACGGGTTCCGCTATGTGCACGTTAGAGCGGTGCGGGGGAGTACGGCGGGCGTTGAGGGAACTTACCCTCAACTAAGTGGAATCAATTGTTTTGTTTCATCTCCCATACATAGCTGTCGAGTAAATTTGAATATTCCAATTTTAAAAAATCTTTTACCACTCCCCTTTACCTTGGAAAATCTAAATACCTTTTCTTATCATCGGCATGAACTCGCCTGGTCTCAGAATGCTGTTCCTCACCATAAAAAGGGTCTCGTGTTTGGCGAGGGAGTTTCGCTAAAATAATAAAATCGTACAAAAACAATAATTAAAGAACTGCTGCAGTAGTTTGAGAAAATATTTCAATTTAAGCAGCAATTCATGAATGTTTTCCATAGTTTTTAGATTTAACGTAAGATTGTTAAAGCGAGTTATTTTTAGACATTTCGAGTAAACTTAGTGTTCACGTGAATATAAGATAAAACCATCATTTTGTTTTTAACCACTGGTTTCACTTGTCAGGATAAAAAGTAATAATGCAAAAAAGATATGACAGAATACATATGTTGGTAGAGGATGGGTGTGAGAAACGTGGTAGGAGTGTGTGCAGGAAAGGAGAGACTTGGGTTATACGCCATGTTTTTGACACTGCTAATGCTTCAGACCAAGACTTGGACCTCCCGTTTTAATGAAGGATGGAAAATATTGGATTCTTTAAGACTATTTAGATTATTGTATAGTTTGTTTAATACGTGGCTAGCGACTGATAATTCATCCTTTTCTAAGGAATATATCCTACCACTTATTTCTTGTATTTGTAAAAGAGAAACTGTTTTATTTAGCTTCGTATCGCAGTCTTTGATTATAGTAAAATGTGGAGTTATGGATCTCGACAAAAACATAGAATTAATGTTTAAATCAAAATTATTACTAGTTATAATGCTCGAACTTGTAAATACTTTTATAACAAGGTTTCTTTAGTGTTATTATTCCGACACCATTTAGAGTTTTCAATGAGGGGTACAATATCGAGGATAATCTTATCGAGACGTTTTTCAGAAGCTGTAGTTATTTCCATCGGTTGAACATTGAACACGTGGTGACGTTGAACACGTGGTGACGTTGAACACGTGGTGCCGTCGTCCTGAAATTTTATTTTTTTGACAGGTGTCGCAATTTAGTACGTAATTGCGTATATCCCTTTTCATGTTTTTCAAAATATCTTATATCTTTCTTTAATCTTTTTATACACACGATGATATCTTGGGTGTCCAGAATATGGTGTTACATGAAATTCTTTTAAAATGTTGAGGATCTCTGCTTCGTCAGCAGTTAAACGTTCGTTATTACAGATGGTAGTTATGATGTTAGAGTGAGCAAATAAGAAGTTTATCATTAATTTTATTGTACTACTTTTAATGTTATCCCTGTTTTCCTGAATGATAATATTTAACTCGTAATATTTTGATTAATAGCGATATCTTTTAAGGCTTGAAAAATATGGGGATAACTAGGTTTATCTCAAAAATGTTCCTTAATAATTGTTGCGGCCATTATTCGATTTCCGATAGCAGTTATCAGGAAATGAAGATGCGATTGCGAAATAAGGAGTATGGATGGAAAAGGACTCACCGAATTCACTGATCACTCTCCCATGGTGGCTTGCGTGATTGTCGACCGGGCAATTCCGGATGGCGAAAGGGGTTTCAGCAACTGGTTCGGTCCGGACCTCTGCAGCGCGTCCCTGTAGATGTAGTCGCGGCCTTGATTCGAGTTGGAATGAATGCGGATAAAGATTCAATCGGGAAGCCTGGACTGGAGCGGGGGGGGGGGGTTCGCAATCGCACCTTGTCGAAGGTAGCTGTAAATAAACTCGCGTGAACAATAATTAAACGAAATATTTTATATTTGTTAATGTCTCAATACAGTACGTCGCTGATTAGACATTTAATTTTATTAATTTCCGAGTGATTATTAATTTTATTTTGAATGGTTTCAGATATAGGATTGAAAAATTCCTTGCCATTAGAAATGGAATGACATATGTTGTCTTGTCGTGACAGAATATTTTCTCCAGATTCTGAAATATTTGTGTTTCAGAGATATTATTAGTGCAATGGTTTTTTATGAAATCTTCATATGAATTGTAATTACGATCGATTTGAATTGAGAGAATTTGGTTGTGGTCTACGAGTATACTCGTACGAGGTAGTGAATCTGCATGAGTTATATATTTACCGGGTTTGTGGATAATAGTATAATCGTACTCTTCTAGTTTTAATCTCCAACGTTTTAATCTAGAACCTGGATCTTTAACGTTAAATAGCCAAACAGGGGGTTTATGACCACTTATAATGTTCAATTTTACACCATAAATATAAGGTCTGAAATGCTTTACTGCATAAATAATTGATAATAATTCTCCTTCTGTAGTTGAGTAATTGGATTCTGCTTTATTGAGAGCTCTTGATGCATATGCAATTGGTAAGTCGTTAGGTATCTCACCTTGCGACAATACAGCACCTATAGAATAATTACTACTATCAGTGGCAACGTTAAATGTCTTGAAATCTGGATACTGTAATATTGGTTCTGAAATTATATGATTACGTAATTTATCAAAAGAATCTTGTTGATCCTTGGACCAAAGAAATTGAGTATTCATTTTTAAAAGATTTGTCAAGGGTTTCGCTTCTTTACTGAAGTTTTTAATGAATTTTCTATAGAACCCTGTAAGTCCTAGAAATGATTTGATATCTTTCTGATTCTTTGGAACTGGGTAATTTTTCACAATGGATCTGGTTTTACTACACCATCATATTATATGTCCAAGATAAGTAACCTCCTTTCTCATAAACTCACATTTGTCGGGTTGAAGTTTTAAACTATATCATCGTTATATACGAAGCATTTTATGCCTATAAGTCCCGATAGAACGTTGTTCATCAGTCTTTGGAACGTAGCTGGAGCACATTTCAATCCAAAAGGCATCCTAGAATATTCATAGTGACCGAAGGGAGTAGAGGATGCGGTTAGTTCGCAATCTGAAGATCTTAATTTAATTTGGTGAAAACCTGACGCTAAGTCGAGAGTTGTAAAATATTTTGACTGACCTAATTGATCTAGTATATCGTTAATATTAGGGAGCGGGTATGCATCTCCTGTAGTAATGTTATTTAACCGTCTGTATTCGATAACGATTCGCCATTCGCCATCGTTTTTCCACTAGCATCTTGCTTTTTTGGAACTACCCATAGTGGTGATGACCATGGAGATATAGATTCTATTATAATATTTTGATCTAACATTTTGTTCATTTGAGTTTTGACTCCGTTTTTGTTCACTTCGGGAAATCTGTAAGTTTGGACAGCAATAGGAATGTCTGCATTTACGTTAATTTCGTGTTGAATGGCAGAGGTACATGAGAGATTGTCTCCCTCTACGTAAAATACGTCGTTATATTATTTGCAAAAGGATAAAAGAGAAGTTTTTTCTTCGTTATTAAGATGATCAATGCGCAAGGATGGGAATTGATGTGAATTTCTATCAGATGAGTTAGAATGCGTTGTGTGCAATATACGCTTTTGCTTTGATTTGGATTTATTTTTAATAGTTTCTCCATTATTATCTGATAATAATCTATCTTTTGTTTCATCAAAAGGCTCAAAAGTGTTAGGTTTATTTCGTAAACTTTTGAGATTTTTTCCGTGATGTTAAGAACAGTTGTAAATGCTTTTTTGTTTTCATTGACCTTTGCTATGGATCTGCATAAATAAACGCCTTCCATTTCAGGTACTAAACCTTCGGAAATTTCAGGATTTTGTACATTGAATTCGATAATTGTTTCCGTCCTTGGTTTTATAGTAAAATAATTTTCTGTAGAATTATACTAGAATTATTCTGATTTGGGTAAGAGTTTGAATCATGTAGAGGATTACAACTATGATACAATGGAATATCACACTCATGATATTACGGGGAATTTGATGGAAAATTGATGTTTGCTTTTACTTTTCGTAAAAAATCGTTACCTATTAATCCATCTGGTGGAACATTGGTATTTTCCGGAATTACATGCATATTGTGATAATAATCTTTATCGCACATATTTATTAGATTGATTAATTCCATTTGGTTGAAGTTTTACAGTTTCATCAATAGGAATATCATTTTCTTGAATTGAAGATAATTTAATTAAGGAAATGTCTGCACCGGTATCGATTAACACTTAATTTTTTAAAAATTTTATGTAAATCAAATTTAATAATGTTATTATTAAGTTCTGCAAGTATTAAATGGAGTTCTACGAATTAAACACAAAAACAATTAAAGTGGAAAAAAGTTTTATATTTGTTTTATTATAATATACAAAAACAATTAATAATTAACATTTATGATATTTCGTGCCTTAAGCGCGATTAAGGCGCGCGTGAGGCTCAGAATCTGTGGGCTGACCGGGTTCCCATATTTAAAATAGTCTGATATCACGATGATTTCAGTTTCGCCAAAGTTGAATGAAAAGCAGGTTTGGTACTCGTTCGACAGACCCCCGAGAAGGAGGGGGCTGATCAACGAGGTGTTGACCAGGACACCGGGGAGTCGCCTACTTCGAGCACCGCCCCTGGACTTACAATTCCGGACGATTTTCCCTACCAGACGTACTGCTCCTGGATTAATAAGATGTCAATACCTAGGTCAGGCATCGTCCGCTGAGCATCGAGGGTGGGAACCCGAGACTTTTGCAGTTTCACCTGACCTATTTTTAGGGAGTTATCGCCTTCCGTAATCAGTCATCCGCACCTGGGCTTCAACTGCGGCTCGATGCGCAGGGCAGCAACGGTCGCCAGTGGGATGATCCGCTGGTTTTTTAAATCGAGAACACCACGCACATACGGCGGTCTGCGCTTTCTTGGGGCAATCCTCAAAATCGTGGCCGGCTGCGACGCAGTGACGGCAGGTAATTTTATCCTGTGTACAAGTTTTTCTCACGCGTCCGAATATGTGGCACTTAAAACACCTAGTGGGACCCAGGTAATCGCGAACGCGGCAGGCATTCCATCCAAGATAGCACATACCGCTATCAATCAGCACTTTTCGGCAATCGGGATGACACGTGACAATTATGTTCATCGTGGTTGAGTCCCTTTTGCCGAAGAGTGCGACTCTGCGCATGGTGCGTAAGTGGTCCTCGAGCTTAAGGGGGGAATGATCCTTCACATTATTAATAAAGATCTCCTCAAAAAGAGTGGCGTCCGCTGACTGCTCGCCCCTCAGGACATCCATATATTACCACTTTCGGAAGGCGACCCTGCGGGGTCACCATCTTTATGCCCTTCGCGGCAAGTTTGTCGATCGCACTCTTAACGTTGGTTAAACCTACCTCGGTTGCTGTTTGGAGGATGACTCCCGCGCCTTTTATCTTACGGGTGCGGACGACCTTAAATCCGTCTGTCCTTGGGTTTAAGACTGCAGTAATGGCCCTCTGGGTCTCCTCCGATGTTTTTCCCTCCAGCACCGTTGGGTAAAAAAGCACAGTTGGTCGACGCGGAGGGAGATCGCGGTGCTGTCCCTCAACAATTATAACAGAGCTCTGGGGTGCTCCAGCCGCGCGTGCGTTTGACATTTTGCTGCCATTCTTGGGAGCGTGATTGGTACTTACCGATCTCTTTGTTAGCAGATCGACCTTACCCGCGAGGGCGTCTAGCGTTTCCTTGAACGCTCCTGCCCTGGCATTAGCCGCCGACATCGAGCCCCACAAAAAGGTCATGATCTCTTTGATTCCATCTAGTGCCCCTAGGATAGAGGATTTATCCTCCTTATTCAGTTTATTTTTCCCCTCGGAAACGACAGTGTTAATAGTTCCCACCAGTGTCCAGAAGTTAGTGAGGACGCTGTCTGTTGATGTTAATTGAGTGTCCTCAATCCTCGAGCGCTTTCTGTTGAGTTGGTTCGGTGATAGTATGCTTACCTCTTTCGAAGTATTTGGCTCAATGAGGTTGGCCGTGAGGCGCTGTAGGCTACTGGAGATTTCCGTGTACTTTTCCCTGGCCGCACTCCCCACGGGAGTTGATTGCTGCATAGCACCAACAGCTTCTATAGTCGTCTCCAGGCCGGCTGCATCTCTCGGCGGCGACCTGTTAATAAGAGTTGCGAAAGCTACATGCTCTGACTCGGCCAATGTTTCCCTAATAACGGCCTGACTGGCCGCCAGCTACATAAAGCGGTCCATCACTGTGTCATCAGAGTCGTCCATGTTTGGTTGGTTTTAGAGATTGTCAACCAAAACAGAAACAAAAACAAATGAAAAGAAAAAAAAGACAAAAAAAATACGAGTAACCGAAACCGTCACGAGTTAAAAAAAGCCTCTAATAAACCACCCGGTCGGGGGAGTCTATTAGAGGCTGTTAAATGATAAAAGAGCCGAACTCAGTCGGTACTTTCTGCTGGATGCAACAATGTTCACACCTGTGTAAATTCTCGATGTACAAAATTGTCACAAATTTCACAAAAAAAATGATTGTTACAATTTGACACCACGTTTTGAGAATTTTTTTAAAAACACTTTTATGACAACGAGCTTAGTATCCCCTTGATGGAGTGAACAACACGGTTTTAATAGTGTAGCTGTCGCTTAGGTCTGATTATCCCACGACGAGCTATTCACTTTTGGCCTCGGCCAAAATGGCCTAAAACCGCTAAAACACGTTGTTTAATACACAGAACTAATTTATTTCACCCCTATCCAATTAAGATAACAGATTCCGAGGTGAAAAACTTATCACTTCAGCAAAAGCACGAAGATTATCTTCGTAAAAGCAATAATTCGCAGGACCGACGGGCGAGAATATCGACGCGGCGGCAGAGCAGAATTTATGCGACGGCTGGAACTGAACTGAACTGGAGGTCATTGGAGGTTACCCACCCTTTCCCAACGGAGGTATAAGGGAACTGAATGTTCTCCTCCTTCTCCGCACACGTCAGGACTCTAAATTTTTTTGTAAAACGAAGCTACAGTTAAAAAAGTTACTCTAGACCCCAGTGTCCCTGCATGCAGAAATATATACACACGATCTCGATGTTGTACCAGATGCGTAAGTCCTAATCCACATTTTTCAAACGATATGGTTTCAAATTTTCTAACTATTTCTTGCAGCTTACGATTATCTCGGGGAGTAAGAAAAGTAGCTGCAGTAACTTTTCGAATTTCATTCACCATATTCTCCAAATTACTGCTGTCCACCCTTGGGAACAATTGCGGAGCTAATTGGAATTGTTTCCAAAAGTCGACCTCCAAAATAAATGTAACTGAAAGAGAAGGAATCACGTAGAAAACAATATTTTCCATTTTTTCCATATAAGTAACCGGTACCTGTATTGTGCCAATAATGTATAAATGTAACTGAAAGAGAAGGAATCACGTAGAAAACAATATTTTCCATTTTTTCCATATAAGTAACCGGTACCTGTATTGTGCCAATAATATCCTGACGCTTACCATCATCAATTGTGACGAAAGATTTAAAAGTAACTATTTTTAAACCTAAACTAACAAAATATTTGTAAGTGTTTCTACCAAAACAACTTACGGAAGCACCGCTGTCTAAAAGACATGAAAAAACTATTTGCGATAACAATATTAATATGTGGTCTAGTGTCATTTCTATTGTGTTCCAGAGGCATAGATGCGTCCATCGTACGCGCTCTCGAACACCTAAGATTGCCAGAAACTTTAGCAGGTTTCCCCCCAGCTTCGTACGCAAGATGTTGAAAACCGTACTTTAGTTTTTTGAAATATTGTTACGGGAATTGTTGCCTAATTTCCTTTTTCTACAATTATTCCAAGTATGCCCCGGTATATTGCAAAAATTACATTTTAAATTAATTTTATTCCCAGGAAAAGAAGAAGATTGATTGTTAACTTTCTTATGAGAATAAAAAGTGTTATTATTTCCCTTTGGCGTGTTGTTTATTGCAGTGAAAATTTCCAGTTGTTCACAGACAGTTACTAATTTTTCTAAGTCGGAAGTGTCACTGGAAGCAAGAACACTCGCATATTTATTCAATAAACTGTGCCTGGCTAATTTTACTAATTGCTTCTCTGATAATTTGGCAACAAGTTTTGAGTTGGATATTTTTAAATTTGCGACAAAATCTGCTACCGACTCGTCCGATTGTCACATATTGTATAAGTAACGTGACGCCTACGTCATGAAAACCCCTTAAATTATTACGCAGTGCATCCCCAAAGTTATCCCAATTCGCATTAGTGGTCCTGAAGTTCCAAAAAGATCTTGGGACTTCAGTTTTAAAATACCCACGTTAAAAGTTATGTAGCTATGATCAGAAGTTATCGCACGTTCATGAACTTTCCATCCTGAGATTTTAGAGCCAATCGATCCAGAGCAAAGAGTTAGATCGATATTGCTTTCACCACTGATTCCTGAAAAGGTTGAAAATTCACTAGGTTCATTTAAGATGAACAGACCCCGCGCTGAAATAAGGTCCTCTACGGCGTCCGACCGCTCCGTTCTTGCATTACAACTATCGAACTAAAAAGGTGATCGCGCTTTAAAGTCCCCACCAATTACTATATTTCGTCCTTCGAGCACGATTAAGGCGCGTGAGGCTCAGGATGTGTGGACCGACCGGGTTCCCATATTTAAAATATACTGAAGTCACGATGATTTCAGTATCACCAAATTTGAGTGAAACGCAGGTTTGGTACTCGTTCGGCAGACCCCCGAGAAGGAGGGGGCGGATCAACGATGTGTTGACCAGGACACCCGCACCCGGGGAATCGCCTACTTCGAGCACCGCCCCCGGACTTACAATGCCGGACGATTTTCCCTACCAGACGTATTGCTCCTGGATTAGTAGAATGTCAATATCTAGGTCAGAAATCGTCCGCTGGGCATCGAGGGTGGCCACCCGAGACCGCTGCAGATTAACCTGACCTATTTTTAGAAAGTTAGCGCCTACCGTAGTCGGTCAACCGAACCTGAGCTTCCACTGCGGCTCTATGCGCGGGACGGGACCGGTAACCCGTGAGGTGGTCAGCCGGCTTTTTGAAACGCGAACATGTCGCACAGACGGCAGCTTGTGCCTTCTTGGCGCAATCCTGATAGTCGTGACCGACTGCGGCGCAGTGTCGGTACGTTATTTTTTCCTGCGGACAGGACTTACTTACATGTCACATATGGTACTTAAAGCATCTGGTAGCCCCCAGGTAGTCGCGAACTCGGCAGGCGTTCCACCCAAGATAGCACAAACCTTCATCAATTAATACCTTGCGGCAATCCGGGTTGAACAACCATGTTCATCGTGTTCGTATCAATTTTCCCGAACAGGGATACACGACGCATCGTTCGGAGATGATCTTTGAGGCTATGCGTTGAGTTATCCTTTATGTTGTTTGTAAAGATTTCTTTAAAAAGTTGAGGATCACCTTCAACATCACCTCTGGGAACGTCATATAAGACAACCTTCGGAAGCCTGCCCTGAGGTGTTATCATTTTGATGCCGTTCTCAGTTAACTTATCGACCGCGTTTCTAACATTTGTTAGACCCGCGCTAGTTGCGGCCTGTAGGATGATACCTGCTCCCTTAATTTTTCTGGTTCGCACCACCTTTAAGCCATCCTTTTTTGGGTCAAGAACAGAAACTAACAGCTTCTTTGTCTCGTCGGAGGTCTTTCTCTCTGGCACCGTTGGATAGAACAGTACAGTCAGCCGCAAAGGCTGGATGTCACGCTCCCCCCCTCAAAGGTGATTGTTTCACTGCGAGCTCCTTTTGCAGCCGCACTGGCATAGGAACGTTTACTTACCTTGTTTTCAGTGGTTCCAGTGTATTTAATGACCGGGCGATTAAGCAGTTGATCCAATTTGTTGGCGAAATCGGTCTGGGCAGTAACTACCTCTGTGAGAGCCTGTGCTCTGCTATTTGCAGAGGCGAAGGCAGCCCAGAGCGACATAAGTTCCTTTTTACACGTCTCCACGCAGTTGGTTATGATGGATTTGTCCTCTTTATTCATTTTGTTCTTACCATCGTGTACAACCGCGGTGATGGTAGACAAATTGTCCCAGAGAGTAGACCTAGTTTCCTCCTCGATAGCCGAGTCCTCGACGCGCTGCCTGATTGGGTGACTTATGAGATTGTTCCTCTGTTACATCAGTGGAAAAAAATTTACTCACCTCACTCACTGTTTGCAATTCTGATTTTTCCGGAGGCAGATTCCTGATTAAGTCTCCAACCTGTATCACTATATCGAGGCTAGTTGTGTCCGTCGGCGGTGAGCCGGTTCTCCCAGAATTGGATGAGGTCGACGAGGCGGGAACTTCTCCACGCGTGTGAGCGCGAGAAATTTCGTAGGCGTCCTTTAGTTGGGTTTCAGCCATGCTGGCCTTATGAGCAGCCAAGCGCTCGCAATACGTCGAGATCCTCTGGAGGATCTTGTCTGGATCCTCGTCCTCGTGTTTGATTCAAGGACAAGAAATGAAAGCAAAAATAAAATAGAATAAAAAAAATAATTTGCAAGTATGTGCAACCGAGTGACCGCACTTAAGCAAAACTTCAATAAAATCCAAAAAAATAATTTGCATAAAAAAAACTTCCACTAGACTGCCCAGAAGGTAGTCTATAAGAAGCTTCATAGTAGTGCAACACCGATCAGGGTCGGTATTTACACTTATCCACACACTGTTCACTCGACACTAATGTCACAAGTATTTCACCAAAATTTTTACTGTCGCAAGACAACACGTTTTTGAAAAATATTTCAAAAGACGCTTTAAAGTCTCCGAACAAAGTATCATCGAGATGGGGCGCACAACACAAGTTCAACAGTATTTCTCTCGTTTCGGTACAACAATCCTACGACGAGCTATTGCACTTGTAAAATTTTGGCCATGGCCAAAAGGCCGAAAACCCACTAAAAAGAACCCGAGAAAACATAAGAGTAAATACAAGTAATAAACCATAGCCTAAGCATTAACCAGAGCGTTATATAAGAGAAATACCGTAGGGGCCAGGAGCGAGTACGCCCGGCTACTAGCACCTTGAATTTACGTTAATCAGCGACTCTAAGCACAGGCCATATCTCAAGCCAGATCTTGACAAATTTCCTCAGGCACTCGAAGTTCACCTTATTCGAGACCAGATCGGCATACCACGCCGGTCTGGGGGTATCGATTAAACCATCCAACATTTCCTCTCTCGCATCCTTCATGATCTCGCAGTGCCACAGAATGTGCTCGGCTGTCCGGTTATTATCACCACACGAGCAGTTCAGATGGGAAGAGAGTCAGGCTGTGAAGCCTTCCCCTGAACTCCCCATGTCCGGACAAAAGTTGGGTCATGTGGTGATCCAGTTTAATATGTCCCCTGTAATTCTGAGTTTGCCTCTGATGCCACCCTTCTGTATGCGCCCGAGAGTGCCTGCAGGGGAGCCCGTTGGCCCCGCTTAAGAGCGGAGCGGATGAGTACGTTATCCAGCCTGTGCACCCACACAGATGCAGCGTACGTGACTTGCGCCACGTACACGCACCCGTACAGGAGTCGAAGGGCCGGAGAACGCAGTCCCTACTCCGCCGTCGAGAGTCTTCTCAACTTCAAAAACAGAGCCTGGGCCCTACTGGTTACACTTTTAACGTGCGCCAGAAATGAAGAGCTCCTATCCAAGAAAACGCCCAGGTATCTTGTATTTTCCGCAAACTGAATACTAGTTTTCCCTATTTTGATATGAGGGTTTCTTCCTCTATTGAAGAAACCCTTCGTCAGAAGCCCTACGGTCTTGTGGGGAGCAAAAGTCATTCTGTTAGGCGACCCCCAGATCAAAATTTCATTCAGATCTTCTTCGGCCTTCCTCTCAATCTCCCTTCTGCTATCCCCACAGACCAGATATAGTTTATCATCCGCGTAGTCGACCGAGATACAGCCTTTAGGCAAGGGTAGCCTGGAGGAATCATCAAAAAGGATATTCCACAAATCCGGTCCGAGAACCGAACCCTGCAGGCATCCCATATTCACAATACGGGTAACTATACACTCCCCGTATGACAATAAAACGATTCTATCTCTAAGGTAATCACTAATTATTTTAAAAAGGAAAGGCGGGCAATTCCGTGATTTTAGTTTGGTCAGTATCAAAGGCACCCGCGATATCGAGAAAAATACCCACTACGTACCTCTTCGGACAAACCGTCGCCCATTCAAGCGCATGCTTGGGGGGGGGGGCTAATTAATTTTTACAGTAATTTGCCCAAAATAGGCGAAAGGGTGATTGGTCGGTAAGCTTTACCGTCGGACCTCGGCTTGTCGTTCCCTTTAGGTATTATCCTAAGAACGCCCTTCTTCCATTCTGTGGGGAAAACCCCACGTCTCAGACACGTATCCATGACCTGGAAGAGCTCCTCCGGGGCATGGATCCAGATGTTCTTCAATATTGCGCCATTTAACCTATCAAATCCGGGTGCCTTTTTCGGACCCAGACCCTTAATTTCAATAGCAAGTTCTGCCCTAGTTAGAGGTAGTACGCTGTCCTCCCGGCTGAGGTTACTTGGCGGAATCCGTGACAAGTCTCTCACTTGTTTATGGTGGACGCTTTCCCCCTCTACTGATTCTAATGGGACTAGCTTATCGAGAAGCGTCTCGAGAGTGGAAGTTATATCCAAACTCTCAGCGCCCCCTCAACCATCACCTACGGTGACGCTTGCCAAGTAAGAGTCGGTACCTATACCCGTATTTTCAATAGCGCTGTAGATTTCCTACGGGTTGGCGTTACCCACATCTTTCACCCAACTATGCCATGCAGCTGCTCGTTTCGCCGAAGAGACCCCCGCACGGAAAGCGCTACGGGTTACTCTGAGACGGGCCCTCAGGACAGACGCCTGTTCAGGCGTGCACAATCCTCCTAGAGCGGTACCCAGATCCCTATATGCTCTCTTGTAGGCGCCCTTCAGCGAAGTCAGCTCAGACGTCCACCACGGAGTTTTTATCTCTCTCTTTGGGTTTGTTCTTCCCAGAGATGAGTCTGCAGCAGATACTACGGCCGCGTTAAAAAAGTTCCCCAAATTGTCCGGATCCCTAGCAGCTACGTCGTGAAAACCCCTCAATTTATCACGTAGTGCATCCCCAAAGTTATCCCAATTCACCCTAGTGGTTCTGAAGTTCCAAGAAGATCTTGGTGCTTCAGTTTTTACAATGCCCACATTAAAAGTTATCAATCTGTGATCAGAAGCTATCGCACGTTCGTGAACCTTCCATCGCGAGATTTTAGAGCCAATAGAGCCAGAGCATAAAGTTAGATCTATATTACTCTCACCACTGGTTCCTGAGAAGGTTGAAAACTCGCTTGGTTCATTTAAGATGAACAGACCCCGCGTAGAAATAAGGTCCTCTACGGCGTCCGACCGCTCCGTTCTAACATTACTATTATCGAACCATAGAGGTGACCGCGCGTTAAAGTCCCCGCCAATTATTATATTTCTTCCCTTGAGCGCTATTAAGGCGCGCGTGAGACTCAGGATGTGTGGGCCTACCGGGTTCCCATATTTAAAATAAACTGAAATAACGATTATTTCAGTATCACCGAATTTGAGAGAAACGCAGGTTTGGTACTCGTTCGACAGATCCCCGAGAAGGAGGGGGCTGATCAGCGAAGCGTTGATCAGGACACCCGCACCCGGGGAGTCGCCTACTTCAAGCACCGCCCCGGACTTAAAATACCGGACGATTTACCATGCCAGACGTATTGCTCCTGGATTAGCAATAAGTCAATACCTAGGTCAGACATCGTCCGCTGGGCATCGAGGGTGGCCACCCGAGACCTTTGCAGATTCACCTGACCTATATGTAGTAGATTAGCGCCTTCCGTAGTCGGTCATCCGGACTTGAGCCTCTACAGCCGCTCTATGTGCCGGGCAGGAGCGGTCGCCCGTGGGGTGATCAGCCGGCTTCTTAAATCGGGAACACGTCGCGCAGACAGCAGCCTGTGCCTTCTTGGGGCAATCTTGGTAGTCATGCCCGGCTGCGGCGCATTGCCGGCAGGTTATACTTTTCTGTGTGCATGCCTTACTTACATGGCCAAACATATGGCACTTAAAGCACCTAGTGACACCCAGGTAGTCGCGGACGCGACAAGCATTCCACCCGAGGTAGCACAAGCCACTGTCAATCAAAACCTTACGGCAATCTGGATGGCACCTAACGATCATATTCATTGTAGCGGAGTCCCGCTTGCCGAAAAGTGACACCCTACGCATGGTACGTAGGTGATCCTCCAGGGTCAGGGTAGAGTGATCCTTTATATTGTTATTGAAAATCTCTGCGAATAGAGCGCTGTCATCGGTGGGTTCACCTCGTGGAACATCATAAATAACAAGTTTTGGTAGGCGTCCCAAAGGCGTAACCATTTTTATTCCCCTAGCAGCGAGTTTCTCCATAGCACCTTTGACGTTGTTTAGGCCGTTCTGAGTGGCAGTCTGCAGAATTATGCCAGCACCTTTAATCTTTCTAGTCCGGACAACCTTAAATCCATCAGTCTTAGGATTAAGTATCGACGTGACGGTTTTCTGAGTGTCCTCAGAAGACTTACCCTCCGGAGTAGTGGGGTAAAAGAGAACGGTCGGTCGCAGCGGCGGTAGTTCTTGCGGTAAACCCTCAACGGTAATTATTGAGCTTAACCCATTACCACCAGCAGCGCGTGCATACGACAGTCTTGAGGTCCTGGATACAGGTTGTTCTATAGGAAGAATTGTGGCTGGGCGCTTAACTAATTGATCAATCTTACCTGAGATCGCGTCGATCGTTTCTTTGTAGGTCTCAGCTTTAGAATCAGCCGCGATCATGTGACCCCAAACCTCGGTCATGATATTCCGGATACCCTCAATAGCCCCAGTAATTGTCGACTTGTCATCCTTATTCATTTTATTCTTACCTTCCAGCAACACCGTGGAGATACTATCGAGATTTATTTATTTATTTGTTTATTTACGCCCTTAGGGCTTTTACATAAAACAAGTTAAAACAGTGCAATACAATTATGAACATAGAAATAATAACATTGTGCAATGGCGCAAACTGTGTGTTGAGGAGTGAATACAATCAATAGTAAGTTTAATTATGATCGAAGCGCTGACAAACAGCTTTAATACAGTAATATTTGTACGTTGATATCCTTTCAATATTTATAGCATCGTCTAAAACATATTTATTACCAAGTACATGCAGACGATTCATTATGGAATTGAGTTCAGCGTTTGATCCTATATTGTTACAATGATAAGGTAATTTGTGGCGTACTGTTCGACCCGGTACATGGAAACATATTAATGAGAGAAGTTCAGGGGAGTTCAACAAGTTGTTAACAATTTTAAATAAGTAAAATAGGTCTGAACAAATTCTTCTTTCTTTTAATGTATCGAGTCCCATTAATTGTAACAGAGAGAGGTAATTAATGTTTTCGATGGGTATTCCCAATTTAAAATTAATGTAACGTAAAAATTTATGTTGGACTCGCTCAAGGGAATTTTCATGTACGCTGTAGTAAGGATTCCAAATGTTGGAGTTAAATTCTAGTTGACCTCTAACAAGAGAAGTGTACAGTAATTTGACAGTGTTTAAATTTTTGAATTCCTTTGTAATCTGTAAGACAAATCCTAACATTTGCATTGCTTTACTGGTTATATTATTAATATGTTTAATGAATGTTAATTTAGTGTCAAAGGTTATACCAAGGTCTCTGATTTCATCAACAGATAATAAGGTGTGATTATTGAGAAAGTAAGTAAACAGCAGTTTTTTTTTTTCTGTGGAATCTCATAAGTTGGCATTTTTTTACATTAAGAGTTAATTTGTTTTTAAGGCTATTAAGATTAGATTGAAGCAATAGACAGTCCTCGATATTATCAATAATTCTATATATCTTCATGTCATCAGCAAACATTAAAATGAGAACACGGGTGAATATGTTTGTTACGTCGTTTATGAATAAATTAAAAAGTATGGGACCAAGATGCGAACCCTGGGGTACGCCACTGGTAGCTTCGAACGTGTATGATAAATGATCATTGATACAGACAGTTAACTGACGCCTAAGTAAGTAACTCTCAAACCAGGATAATAGTTTCCCATTAATGCAAGTTTCAAAAGTTTATTAATGAGAATTTTATGACAGACTTTATCAAACGCCTTACTAAAGTCTGTATATATGGAATCAACTTGTTGTTTATTGGCAAGTGCATTTGAAATGAAATTTTCATATAATGTTAGGTTAGTCAAAGTTGATCTGCCAGAGATAAAGCCATGTTGACTAGTTGCGATACAAAAGTTTACAATGAAACTGATTTTCTTAAGAATCAATTTTTCAAAAAGTTTTGGTATTGACGATTGAATACAGATAGGCCGATAATTTTCTACAAGGGATTTCTCACCACTTTTGAATATAGGAGTTAGGTAGCTAAGTTTCCATATTTGTGGAAAGTATCCAGTAGAGAGTGTGAAATCCTCTCCGACTATTGTTCTACTCATCTCAGGATTCGTGGGTGAGACTGATGGATGAAGCACGGGGAAGTGGGATGTATATCATGATACAGTAAATAAAACCCTATTTAAAGGAAAGAACATAATTTATTGATTCTAAAACCACGATTATCATGGTGGAGCAAAGAGAAGAGTAAAGAGAAGGATTAAGTTAAAACGAAAAGGTTTAAATAATAAATGATGGTTCTTATAGTCCGATTCTTCTCCTCAGTATCATGGAAGGCCTCTCCAGTCCTGATGCTCACCGATTTCCGCCGTCACCTTCAGCGAAGTCTATGACGACTCTTCTGAAGCGCCATCCGCCGCGGCTTCTTCCGTGGGGTTCAGACAATGGTATGTGAGGATGCTACCTTATGTCCTGTTTGTTCGTCGATACAGCAACTGACCCTCATGTCCGTTCATCACTCTTCTGGGATTTTCTCCAAAGTAGCAGGCACGCGCGGTTTGGTTTCATACCCTCACAATTTGGCCATCAATAAATCAATAAACTAAAACGTACCCACTTCGGGTAAATTCAATAGACGCACTCCGACGTCAAACAAAACAGAAAATTAACACATAATCCCTCCCAAAAAACACTTCGAGCTCGACCGCCCGTGTCAGGTTATATCTGACGCCATGTTGACTTGCTCGCCTTCCGTCGGATGTCTCCCATAGACATTCTCTCACCAATCTCTTCCGTAGACAATCATCATAATCATAGACGCGGGGTCAGTATTTACGTTACAAGTGATTTGTTAAACAGTATATAAAGCGGGACAGATAAACTTTGGGCACAATTCTTAAGTAAAATGGAAGGAATTTTATCAGGTCCCGAGCTTGTTTTGGGTTCAAGTGATTTAATACAGGCTATAACGTCTTCAATGTCAATGTGTATTTGTGATAAGTGTAGATTTATATCTGAAGTGAAGTTCGGAATTAAATCGTCTGGAATTTCAGGTTCATACACGTCCTTAAAGTAATCTGCAAACATGTTAACAATTTCTTTAATTTTATTGGAGCTGTTTTGTCTGTAACGAATATTTCCGGAAATACCAACTTCATTATTTTTCAATGATTTTGTGTATTTCCAAAAGTTTTTTACATCATGAATTATCGTGTTCTCAACTGAATTTATGTAATTATTATAACATCTTTTTGCCATTTTTTTGCAATCTTTTCTAATATTGTTGAATGCCATATAATTGGTAATTGTTCTGTTTTGTTTATATTGTTTATGTGTTTCTTTTTTAATAAAAGTTAACTGAACTAATTCTTCGCTGAACCATATAGGATACTTTCGTACTTTATAATGAATTAGAGGGATTGTGTCGGAAATGATACTATTCAGTTGAGAGTAGAATAGTTCAACGCTATCGTTGAGATCGCCTTCCGTGAGAACAGACCAATCCACTTTGTTAAGTGCATGATCAATGTTCTGGTAATTGGCAGTATTAAAATTACGACTACAATTTTTAATTAGGGGGTCACACTCTATTGTATTAGGTGTAAGTATTGTAAGTGGAGGGTGGTGCTTGTCAATTGGGACAAAGGATTCTGCTGATTCGTAGACTTTTATATCCTCTTCAGTAGAAAAAATTAAATCAAGTACCTGATTACTGCAATTTTGCACATAATTACATTGAAATAGACCTAAATAGTTCGACATGTCTAAGATTTCTCTCTCGCATGCCGTTAATGGTAAATAATCCAAGTCATTAAATTTACAATTGGGCAGGTTATAATCACCGCAAATTATAATATTGTGATTAGACTTATTAGATTTGAGTAGCTCAACGTCTTCACAATGGTTTTTATATATTGATATATTTGAATTCGGTGGAATATATACACAACCGATAATAGTTTTCTTGTTAACTTAACTTTAACTTAACAAAAATTTGCTCAACATCACTGTTTGTGCCCAAAAAGTATTAAGTGACAGATCCTTACCAGCCGAGAGATTATCCTCAACCCTTGACCTCTTACGATTGCCCTGGTTAGGCGAAACATTCACAATTTCTGCACTCTGCGAGGCGAAAGTCGCCGTGAGTCGCCGCAGGTTATCTTAAATCACGTTATATTGTGCCCTTGCCGCACTTCCACTGGGAGAACCCCGTTGGATGTCCTCGATTGCTTTAATGGCCTTGTCAAGTGTAGCTTTATCTCTAGGCGGCATTCTATTAAATAAGGCCGCAAAGGCTGCAGCGTTAGCATTTGCTTCCTCAGCCGACCGGTCACTGTTAGTCTGGCTAACTGCGAGCGCCGCTAGAGTTTCCATATATTCATCACTGGAGTCAGTCATGGTGACTTCGTCTAATGGACTTGTAAGAAAACACTTTAAAAAAAACAAAAAAAAAGTGAAAAAACTCCGGAAACTTCAGAATTTCTGAGACGCGACGAACAAATAAATTGCACAGCTGCGGAGCAGAAATAAAGCGACCGTTCCGCGCGGCGGCTGGAACTGAACTGAAACTGGAGGTCATTGGAGGTTACCCACCCTTTCCCAACGGAGGTATAAGGGAACTGAATGTTCTCCTCCTTCTCCGCACACGTCAGGACTTTAATTTTTTGTATGAAAGGAAGCTACATTTATTTATAAAAAAGTGACTCTAGACCCCCAGTGTCCCTGCATGCAGATATATACACACAACACATAAAAAATAAACATCATTAGCAGAAAATATACTTACCTATCTCTTTAACTTATTAGGCACCCTTCAGCGAAGTCAGCTCTGACGTCCACCACGGAGTTTTGATTTCTCTTCCTGGGTTTGATCTTCCCAAGGACGAGTCAGCAGCTGATACTACCGGCGCGTTAAAATAATTCCCCAAATTGTCCGGATCCCTAGCAGCTACGTCGTGAAAGCCCCTTAAATTATTACGTTGTGCTTCCCCAAAGTTATCCCAATTCGCCCTAGTGGTTCTGAAGTTCCAAGTAGATCTTGGCGCTTCAGTTTTTGCAATGCCCACGTTAAAAGTTATTAATCTATGATCAGAAACTATCGCACGTTCGTGAACCTTCCATCCCGAGATTTTAGAGCCAATAGAGCCAGAGCATAAAGTTAGATCTATGTTACTCTCACCACTGGTTCCTGAGAAGGTTGAAAACTCGCTAGGTTCATTTAGGATGAACAGCCCCGCGCAGAAATAAGGTCTTCTACGGCATCCGACCGCTCCGTTCTAATATTACTATTATCGAACCATAGTGGTGACCGCGCGTTAAAGTCCCCACCGATTATTATATTTCGTCCCTTTAGCGCTATTAAGGCGCGGGTGAGACTCAGGATGTGTGGGCCAACCGGGTTCCCATATTTAAAATATACCGAAATCACGATGATTTCGGTGTCACCAAGATTGAGTGAAACGCAGGTTTGGTATTCGTTCGACAGACTACCGAGAAGGAGGGGGCTGATCAACGACGTGTTGACCAGAACACCCGCACCCGGAGAGTCCCCTACTTCGAGCACCGCACCCGGACTTACAATGCCGGACGATTTTCCCTGCCAGACGTACTGCTCCTGGATTAGCAAAATGTCAATTCCTAGGTCAGACATCGTCCGCTGGGCCTCGAGGGTGGCCACCCGAGACCTTTGCAGATTCACCTGACCTATTTTTAGGAAGTTAGCGCCTACCGTAGTCAGTCATCCTGACCTGAGCTTCTACGGCGGCTCTGTGAGCAGGACAGGAACGATCACCCGTACGATGATCGGACGGCTTCTTGAAGCGTGAGCATGTCGCGCAGACGGCAGCCTGTGTTTTTTTGGGGCAATCCTCGAAGTCATGTCCGACTGCGGCGCAGTGTCGGCAGGTAACTTTATCCTGTGTACAGGCCTTGCTCACATGTCCGAACATATGGCACTTGTAGCACCTTGTGGCACCCAGGTAGTCGCGAACGCGGCAGGCATTCCAGCCAAGATAACACATGCCGCTATCAATTAGAACTTTTCGGCAGTCAGGATGGCACGTGACAATCATGTTCATCGTGTCCGAGTCCTTTTTACCGAAAAGTGCCACTCTTCGCATCGTACGCAAATGGTCTTCTAGCTTAAGTGTAGAGTTTTCCTTAATGTTGGTTGCGTAGATATCTTCAAAAAGTGCAGGATCTGCCGTTGACTCACCTCTGGGTACATCGTATATAACGATTTTCGGAAGGCGGCCCTGTGGAGTAACCATCTTAATACCCTTCGCTGCAAGTTTCTCGGTCGCACCCTTCACGTTGTTCAAACCTACCTCAGTTGCCGTTTGAAGGATAACGCCCGCTCCCTTGATTTTTCTCGTCCGAACGACCTTAAATCCGTCGGTCTTGGGATTTAGTACCGAAGTTATTGCTTTTTGGGTTTCTTCCGATGTTTTACCTTCCGACACCGTCGGATAAAATAAAACAGTGGGTCTGCGCGGGGGAAGAACTCTCGATTGACCTTCAACCGTGATTGTTGAGCTCAACGGAGCGCCTGCCGCACTGGACATCCTGCTCGGAACCCTTCCTGTCACGGTTGGACTTACCTGTTTTTTTGTTAGGGTCTCGATCTTACCTCCCAGGGCGTCAATTGTCTCCTTAAAGGCACTTGCTCTACCATTTGCAGCTGACCAGGAGCCCCACAGTGAGGTGAAGATTTCTTTGATTCCGTCAAGGGCGCCCATGATTGTCGCTTTGTCGTCCTTGTTTAGCTTGTTTTTTCCATCAGAAACAACTAAGTTAACCGTCCCCACCAGTGACCAAAAGTTTCCGAGAGCGGAGTCAGAGCTCTGCGGCGGATCCTCGATTCTGGTCCTCTTTCGGTTTCCCTGGTTTGGCGAGATTGTACTTACCTCACTTGCCTCAGTATGGGTACATGCCTCCGCAAAGTTCGCTGTTAGTCGCTGCAGTGTATTCGTGATTTCACCATATTTCGCCCTCGCAGCACTTCCTTTGGGGGACGCATCCTGCATCTCCTCCACTGTCTGCAGAGCCGACTGAATGGTGCTGAGATCACCAGGCGGTGTACCCGTGATTTCGGCCGAAGTTTGAAGAGCGTTAGCTAACGCTGCAGCGTCAGCTAACTCCGCCTCGGCAAGCTCCTCCCTGCGAGCGACCTGTGTCAAGCATCGCAATGCGCTCAAGCGCATCTTCTAGCGTCTCGGACATCTTATGAAAGGTACTAACTTAAGTTTAATGATTTGATTTTGTTGATAGAAATTATTATGGTAATGAAGAAAAAATAAAAAATAAAATTTTTTCAAGGCAGAGAAACCGTCATGAGTGACCCAGACTTAGAAAAAATTTAAACAAAAAAAAATAAAAAAAATTCAAAATAAAAGCCTCTAATAAACGCCCAGCGGGGGTCTATTAGAGGCTGATAAATCGTTGGAGAGCCGAAACTGGTTCGGATTGCTCTCTGGTTAGCACAATCCACATACACTATTGTTGCAAACACTTAATTATTGTTACAAGTGGCGAACACGTTTTCGTAATTTTTCCCAAAATTGGTTTATAAGCAAAGAACAAAGTATCACCGTGTAGGGCGGGACAAGGCGAACACAACGGTGTAATCCTCGTTTACGTCCAACTGTTCTATGAGGATCTGCAGCACTTTTAAAAATTTGGCCTCGGCCAAATGGCCGACAAACCGCTAAAAAACACGTTTGTTAGAACAATTCGATAAAGTTTTCACCACTATCCAACACAGACACAATAAAGCCGAGGTGAGATTATATTCACCAAGGCAGATAGCAAAGAATTTCTTTGCAAATTGGGTAGTTAAATGCGTGAGACCGACGAGCGATTAATTACGTACGACGGCGGAGCGCAATCAACACGACCGTTCCGCGCGGCGGCTGGAACTGAACTGATGACTGGAGGTCATTGGAGGTTACCCACCCTTTCCCAACGGAGGTATAAGGGAACTGAATGTTCTCCTCCTTCTCCGCACACGTCAGGACTCTAATTTTTTTGTTAAACGAAGCTACATTTCTTTAAAAATGACTCTTGACCCCCAGTGTCCCTGCATGCAGATATAACACACAACAGGATAAAAAGAACAATAATAAAAAGAACATCACTTGCAGAAAAATATACTTACCCCTCTCTTTAACTTATTCGGCCTTGTACCTAAATATATATGGAGAAAGAAAAGAAAACGTTGAAAATTATGATCGGTGAGATTTCAAGGTGAGAAGGGCAAGCCTTTATTCCTGCAAATGGATGAGAAGGGAAAATAAACATAAAAATAGATGACCAAGGCAGTCCAGACACCCCAGCTCCGAAACACTCCCGACGAGAAGTCACACGCACCGTGACGGCATGGGTGATCCACCGAACAACATTCCCGCCACCAATAAGACCCGGGAGATCCCTCGAAAAAGTTGTTGGGGAGAGACTGCCAGACCCCGGGGAGTAAAAGAAAGTATGTCGCACAGGCGCGCAGAGCCCCACCGGGGGGGTCGTCCAATGCTAGGGGGCCGGATTGCTCGGTCCAAGGCTACGCCCGGCTGCCTGCAGGGACAGGGTCTCCTCTCCCATGTTAAGGTTTAGGACAGAAACTGAAACATAGTGAGTTCAGTGTCAGCCTGCGGACGGAACCTGAGGAAGTGATAGCACAAATATAAAGAAAAAAAAAATAAAGACAAAATTAAAAGAATATAACAGAAATTCTAGTTGTCTGACGCAAGAGTACTAAAGAAAACAAAAGTAACTAAAATGAAATTGAAGGCAAAAGAAGACAAAAGGAAATAAAATATGGCAACACGAACAATGCTTGGTAATCAGCCGAGCATTATCCGGAAGATGATGGCTGCAATTCGGCACCTGTTAGCGAAAAAAAATAAAAAAAACAAAATAATGGAACAAGCAAACATAGTTAAGAGCTATGGAAAGCGAAAAAAAAAAAAAAATAATAAAAAAAAATAAAAACCCAACAAAATCAATATCAATAGAAAGATCAGCGTGTGGTGTAGAGGGCCACAGGTGAATGGGTGTAAAGGGCCCAAACACCTTGCGATCGTAACAAGGGTTATAAAGATAAAAAGAAAAACAAAAGTGCATAACCTATACAATATCCGAAATTACATGTCAAAGAATAACCGAGGTAGGCAGGAGCAAGTACGTCCGGCCTCATACACCTTGAGTTTACGTTATTCAGCGACTCTAAGCGCAGGCCATCTCTCCACCCAGACACGTACAAATTTCCTCAAGCACTCGAAGTTCACCTTGTTAGAAACCAGATCGGCGTTCCACGCCGGCCTGGGGACATCAATCAAACCATCTAACATTTCCTCTCTCGCATCCTTCATGATCTCACAGTGCCACAGAATGTGCTCGGCTGCCTGGTTGTTATCACCACACGAGCAGTTCGGATGGGGAGAGAGGGTCAGGCTATGTAGCCTTCCCCTAAACTCCCCATGTCCTGAGAGAAGTTGGGTCATGTGGTGATCCAGTTTGATGAACGCCCCTGTCATTCTGAATTTAACTGACGGGAAGAAGGAGAAGGTCCATCTACCCGTATTCGCCCTATCCCAACGATCCTGCCATTCAATCAAACTTCTTTCACGCATCTCTTTCAGTAAAACGGGCAGTGTCGCCGCTCCGCCCGGTGTCAGAAGAACACCTAGGTGGACAGCGGATCTGCCTCGTATAAGTTCTTTCTTGGTGAGTACCTCGCGAATTTCTAGGTCAATAGGCAGGATACGCCCAGATATCTCGTATTCTCTGCAAACTGTATTGTTGTGTTCCCATTTTGATATGAGGGTTTCTTCCTCTGTTGAAGAAACCCTTCATCAGAAGCCCTACGGTCTTGTGAGGGGCAAAAGACAACCTGTTGCGCGCCCCCCAGTTCATAATTTCGTTTAAACCTTCTTCTGCCTTCCTCTCAATCTCTCTTCTGCTATCCCCACAGACCAGATATAACTTATCATCCGCGTAGTCGACCGAGATACAGCCTTCAGGCAAGGGTAACCTGGAGGAGTCATCAAATAGGATGTTCCACAGGTCCGGTCCAAGGACCGAGCCCTGCGGGCATCCCATGTCCACGATACGGGTGACTGTACAGTCCCCGTAAGATAAGAGCACGATTCTATTTTTGAGGTAATCACTAATGATTTTAAATAGCAAAGGCGGGCAATTCCGTGATTTTAATTTTGTCAGTATCATCGGCCACCACGCGTTGTCAAAGGCACCCGCTATATCTAAGAAAATTCCCACTACGTACCTCTTCGGACAAACCGTCGCCCATTCAATCGCATGCTTAATAGCGTGCTCAGTAGATTTCCCCGGGATGAAGCCAAATTGACAGTCGGTCGGCGGTGAGATCGCTGCTCTAAGACGACGCCTGATTAATTTTTCCAATAGTTTGCCAAGAATTGGTAGCAGCGTAATTGGCCTGTAGGCCTTTGGATCCACCGGCTTTCGTTACCCTTGGGTATAACCTGAGCACGCCCTTCTTCCATTCTGTGGGGAAAACCCACGTCTCAGACACGGTATCCATGACCTGGAAGAGCTCCTCCGGGGCATGGATCCAGACATTCTTCACTATTGCGCCATTTAACCTATCGAAACCGGGTGCCTTTTTAGGACTCAGACCCTTAATTTCTGTGGCTATTTCTGCCCTAGTTAATGGTAGTACGCTGTCCTCCCGGCTGAGGTTACTTGGTAAGATCCGCGACAAGTGTCTCACTTGTTTATGGTGGACGTTTTCCCCCTCTACTGATTCTAGTGGGACTAGCTTTTCGAGAAGCGTTTCAAGAGTGGATCTTATGTCCAAACTCTCAGCGCCCCCTCGGCCATCACCTACGGTGACGCTGGCCAAGTAAGTGTCGGTACCTTTTCCCGTTTTTTCTATAGCGCTGTGGATTTCCCACGGGTTGGCGTTACCCACATCTTTAACCCAGCTATGCCATGCAGCTCGTTTCGCTGTGCAGACCCCCGTACGGAAAGCGTTACGGGTCACTTTGAGATGGGCCTTTAGGGCGGACGCCTGTTCAGGCGTACACAAACCCCGGCGGGCCATACCCAGATCCCTATACGCTCTCTTGTAGGCGCCCTTCAGCGAAGTCAGCTCAGACGTCCACCACGGAGTTTTAATTTCTCTTCCTGGGTTTGATCTTCCCAAGGACGAGTCAGCAGCTGATACTACCGCCGCGTTAAAGAAATTCCCCAAGTTGTCCGGATCCCTAGCAGCTACGTCGTGAAAACCGTAGTTTAGTAGAGCAATTAGAGCGTAGTGCATCCCCAAAGTTATCCCAATTCGCCCTTGTGGTTCTGAAATACCAAGAGGTTCTCGGTACTTCAGTTTTTAAAATACCCACGTTAAATGTTATAAGCCTATGGTCAGAAGCTATCGCACGTTCGTGTACCTTCCAACCTGAGATTTTAGAGACAATAGATCCAGAGCATAGAGTTAGATCAATATTACTCTCACCACTGGTTCCCGAGAAGGTTGAGAAATCACTTAGTTCATTGAGGATGAACAGACCCCGCGCCGAGATAAGGTCTTCTACGGCGTCCGACCGCTCCGTCCTTACGTTACTATTGTCGAACCAAAGTGGCGATCGCGCGTTAAAATCCCCTCCAATTAAAATGTTACGTCCCTCAAGCGCGATTAGAGCGCGCATGAGGCTCATGATGTGTGGGCCAACCGGGTTCCCATATTTAAAATATACCGAAATCACGACGATTTCGGTGTCACCAAGATTGAGTGAAACGCAGGTTTGGTATTCGTTCGACAGACTACCGAGAAGGAGGGGGCTGATCAACGACATGTTGACCAGAACACCCGCACCCGGAGAGTCGCCTACTTCGAGCACCGCACCCGGACTTGCAATGCCGGACGATTTTCCCTGCCAGACGTACTGCTCCTGGATTAGCAATAAGTCAATACCTAGGTCAGACATTGTCCGCTGGGCATCGAGGGTGGCCACTCGAGACCTTTGCAGATTCACCTGACCTATTTTTAAGGAATTAGCGCCGTCCGTAATCTGTCATACGTACCTGCGCTTCAATCGCAGCCCGATGCGCTGGGCATGAGCGATCACCCGTGGGGTGATTCGCCGGTTTTTTAAACCTTGAACTTGTCGCACATGTAGCAGCATGCGCTTTCTTGGGGCAATCCTCGATGTCATGCCCATCTGCGGCGCAGTGGCGGCAGGTAGACTTATCCTGTGTGCAGGCCTTAGAAACATGACCGTACATATGGCACTTAAAACACCTGGTTGCACCCAGGTAGTCACGAACGCGACAGGCATTCCACCCAAGGTAGCACAGGCCGCTATCAATTAAAACCTTACGGCAGTCTGGGTGGCACGTAACGATCATATTCATGGTCGGCGATTCCCTCTTACCGAATAGCGACACTCTGCGCATCGTGCGAAGATGATCCTCGAGCTTCAAGGATGAATGGTCTTTGACATTATTGGTAAAAATCTCCTCAAAGAGTGCAGCGTCGTTCGACTGTTCACCCCGTGGGACATCATATATAACCACCTTAGGGAGTCGGCCCATGGGGGTTACCATCTTAATCCCCTTGGCGGCAAGCTTATCAACTGCACCCTTGACGTTGTTTAAGCCTACCTGGTCTGTTGTCTGTAAGATGACTCCGGCTCCCTTGATTTTACGAGTTCTTACGACCCTAAAACCGTCCGTCTTGGGGTTGAGAACTGCCGTGATTGTTTTCTGCGTCTCTTCGGAGGTTTTCCCCTCAGGTACGGTCGGGTAGAACAAAATCGTTGGTCGGAGTGGGGGGAGATCTCTATGCTGTCCCTCGACCGTAATGACCGAGCTGAGAGGAGCTCCTACAGCACGCGCATATGACACTTTAGTTTCAGTTTTAGGGGCAGTTGACATACCTACCGGTTTATTAATTAACCTCTCAACCTTGGCACCAAAAGAGTCCACTACCTCCTTCAGTGTGTCCGCCCTGGTGGTAGCTGTCGTCATCTTGGTCCAAAGAGTGGTGATTGACGTCCTGATCTCTTCGATCGAACCAAGGATGGAGGATTTATCCTCTTTATTAAGCTTATTCTTACCTTCAAGTACAACCGAGGTTATATTAGTCAGCAGTGGCCAGAAGTCCGACAGAGCAAGATCATCGGACGTTGAGTGAGAATCCTCAATCCTCCCACGCTTCCTGTTGGTTTGGTTGGGTGACGTGCCAACCTCCTCTATGATCTCCCTCTCCAGATTAATAGCAGACAAATGCTGCAAGTTGCTAGTGATTTCAGAGAACTTGTTTCTAGCCGCACTCCCTATTGGCGATGACTGATGCATTGCATCAATCACCTCCAACGTTTTCGCCATGGCTGCTGAATCTCGCGGAGGAGACTTGTTAATTAAAGCTTCAAGAGCTAGAGCATTCTCATGTTGAGACTCCGCCATTCTGTCCCTACTAGCGGCCTGGCTGGTAGCGAGCTCCATGAGTTGGTTCATAACCTCCTCAGCCTGGTGGTAGATATTAACAAGTGACGAGAAAAAAAAAAAGAATACTTACAAATTGTAAGTATGCGAAACCGTCACGAGTGACAATAATGAAGCAAAAATTTAAAAATTAGAAAAAAAAATTTTACTTACAGTTTTTGCAGAGTATATGAAACCGTCACGAGTGACATTAATTAAACCTTATTTAAAAAATAAATTATTTTTCCTTTTATTTCTAATAGATAAACCAAAGGTAGTCTATTAAAAATCTTATTATTAATACAATACACGACCATTAGTCGGTACTTACCCAAGTGCGCAACAATTTCAAACACTTAAGAATTATTGTCACAAACACCAATGTTGAGAAATTTATTGTTGCAACACAAAACACGTTTCAGTAAATTTTCTGGAAGTGGTCCGAAATTAAAATTTAAAAGCACTACCATGTGTAGAATTAGAACACGAATCTAACGATATCACTATCTTTAAGGTCCAGCTATCCTGTGATAGGATATCGCGATTTCAAATTTCTGGCCACGACCAAAATGGCCGAGAAACGTGTAACACTAAAAACTATTGTATATATTTGTTCACCACTATCCAATTATCACAAATTATAACTTATATCGAGCCGAATATTATCAGCTCGTTAGGATTTCGAAGAAAGACTCTGAAACTCGTACTTTTCTGAGCAGTAGCGGGCAAAGAGAATTGCACAGCAGCGGAGCAGAAAGAATGCGACCGTTCCGCGCGGCGGCTGGAACTGAACTGAACTGACTGGAGGTCATTGGAGGTTACCCACCCTTTCCCAACGGAGTTATAAGGGAACTGAATGTTCTCCTCCTTCTCCGCACACGTCAGGACTCTAATTTTTTTTTTTAAAAGGGAAGCTATGTTTATTTTAAAATGACTCTAGACCCCCAGTGTCCCTGCATGCAGATATATACATTATACACATAAGATTAAAGTGAAAATCATTTGCAGAAAATATACTTACCTTTCTCTTTAACTTATTTGGCCTTGTTGAGATGTACCTAAAGGGACAGGAAAAATACAAACATCATCGAAATTTATACAAGGTGAGAATGGTAAGCCTTAGATCTGCAAATGGGAGATAAAAACATAGATATAATAACATAAAAAAAGAAGGTGGCCAAGACAGTCCAGACACCCCAGCTCCGAACATTCCCGACGAGAAGTCACACGCGCCGTGACGGCATGGGTGATCCACCGAACAACATTCCCGCCACCAATAAGACCCGGGAGATCCCTCGAAAAAGTTGTTGGGGAGAGACTGCCAGACCCCGGGGAGTAAAAGAAAGCGAGTCCCGGGTACATGGGGCGGGGCACGATGACGACAGATCGTATGACGCACAGTCACGCAGAGCCCCACCGGGGGGTCGTCCAAGTCTAGGGAGCCGGACTGCTCGGTCCGAGACTACGCCCGGCTGCCTGCAGGGACAGGGTCTCCTCTCCTATGTCGAGGTTAGGACAGTACTGAGAACAAGAATGAGTTCAGTAACAGCCCGCGGACAGAACCTGTGAATATTGTAAAACTCATGAAAGATTTTGAAAAAGAAAAATAAGTAACGCAAAAGAGAAATCCAAAGCGAAAAAATAAAAAGATAAAAAAATAATAAAGAATAAATAAAATAAAAAAAAAGTCAGTGAAACTTATAAACTGGAACAATACTCGGTAATCAGCCGAGTATTATACTGATGCTTGACAAGAACATATTTCAGCACCTGTTAAAATATGAGAAGGTCATTCAGCGATAAAGAATAAAATAAGATACGACGAGAGAAATAAGTAATAAAAGGCAACATATGAAGTTGGTAAAACAGTGTAGCAGCGTGTGGTGTAGAGGGCCACAGGTGAATGGGTGTAAAGGGCCCAATCACCTTGCGATCGCGACAGTGATAAAAAAATAGAAAGAAAAGTGCATAACCTATACAATATTAAAAATTTTGTGTCAAAGAAAAAACCGAGGTGGGCAGGAGCAGGTACGTCCGGCCTCATTCACCTTGAGTTTACGTTGACTGGAGGTCAGGTCGAACTCGTGCCATCTTGGTGTAGATGCTACCACCAAAGCCTGCCACAATCAAGCGTTCTTCTTCACTCGCCCAGATTCCCAGCCATTCGTCCGAATAGCGCCGTTTAGAGCGTTCTACGGTATAGCTGCATTACGAGCAGCAGGGTGCACGGTCCTCATGTGCTGATCTACTCCCCGTTTGGATCCAAACACGCGTGTAAATTACCTACACGCAATACTTTCGTCAGTAACTTTGTCTTCTTCCGGTCCAGTCACGGGTTCGATAATCCGTGAACCCTCCCCTGCGATCGAGTACAAACACGCAGGAGACTCATCGGAATCTCCCATAAGCTATCCGAGGCTTGTGTTATTTATATTCATATTTGTTTGGAGGACATGTAGGCGGTTGACACCGCCCACACCCCCAGGAGCCTGCGACAATATTTAATGTCCTCACATATTTCTGTGCCAGCTGCTAGCGGTCCTAGACCTAATGGGGCTAAAGGCGCCGACCGGTACCTTGTAGACCTTGGCCGAGTTATTCAGGGCGGCATTGGATTAAGGTGTAGGCCGATGAACAAATAGTTACTCCGCAGCCGGGGATAACTTAAAAAAATTATGTAAGGAGGGTTTCCTTTTATAACGAACTAAACTAATACGAGTAAAGCTCCCCCGACTGATTCCAATGGCATGTCGTACAAGATTATGTAGTCGGGGAACTATTTACAGATATAACTAATTACAGATAAATAAGGCCCGCTGATAAATGGGATCTTACCACCTTTTTGAGTTCAGCTCAACAAACTGACGCTTATAACGAATGAAGTCATACTATTGTCTCTATAGAAGTCTTCAGAGCAACCGGACTTAAAAGACAGATAAAGCTACCTTAATTGCCATCAAATAACTAACAGTTCTCCCCGATTATCGTGCTTAGTTTTTTACATCCCAGCTAACGATCGTACAGGATAGCCAACTTACTGGTGATCATTATGAGACCAATAGTCAGACAGTTACGCCAGATTCTGGATTTGTCCTTCGTACTAGAGCTACAAGCTCTAGTCGTTCTGCGTCCCGGCCGGCAGGCACCAGGCTGACTTGTGCTGTGTGTAAAGTACTTACCAAGGCAAATCAAGGTGGCACTCAGGCGCAATTCTGGATAGCGCCACCTGCCACGGATCCGGAGCGGCCACAACACCGTGGGATACCGTCAGAACCTAGGTAAATTTGTCTTCCTCCAACTCGGACACGACTAAACGCAGAGCCCATACGTAAATCACAGGTGCTAGATAGATTGTCTTCTAGTACTATTTCTGAGTACACTTTTTTTCGCTGAGAGCCTGGGCCTCTCAGCGAAGTAGTATCCGCTCAAACCGGGTTTGCTGAACAATTAGATTTACTATGCTATTGGCACAGGCGAAGGCTACCCAGAGCGATGTCAACTCCTTACAGCTTTCAACACATGTCATAGTATTGGATTTATCTTCTTTGTTAATTTTATTCTTAACATTCTGTACAGCTATAGTGATGTTTGACAGATTGTTGTAGAAGGAGGAAAGCTTTTCCTCGTCAACAATCGGGTCCACGACACGTTGCCGTTTACTGACTGCTTGGTTGGGAGATTTTTGTGTGATTGGATCCTCTGCTTCGTCGATAGAAATGGCTTCGCCACGCACATGTGCGCGTGCGATTTCATAGACATCCATAAGCTCCGCATTGGCCATCTTCGCCTTACGAGCGGCCAAGTGGTCGCACTCCTCGACAATCTTCTGTAGGAACCTTTCCGGGCCCTCGTCCATGTTAATTAACTTTCATAGAGATTGTCACAAGTTTCACAGTGTAAAAATAAAATAAATAGAACGAAAATATTCAAGTTGGAGCAACCGTCATGAGTGACAGATCCTAAAAAAAATACGTTTTTTTTTTAATTTCCTTTTCAAAACTTCAAAAGTCTTAGAAAAAAAATTACATAAAAAAACCTCCAATAGACAGCCCAAGATAGAAGTCTATTGGAAACTAAAAGTGTAGTAAGCGTCGGTACTTACCTGCCTGACGGTAGGATAGTATCGCAAGAAAAAATTTTGTCACAAAATTTGAAGACATATTAATAATTTTTTTATATAATCACTTTTCACCAAACTTATAATTACCGCTGTGTTCAGAATCACAACACGAACACTATAATGTAGGTCTCGCTTCGGTCTAAATATCCTATGAGGAGTTGTCGAACTTTATAAAATTGACCACAGCAATGGCCGAAAAACCGCTAAAAATACTTTTTTCCAACCAATTTCACTATTAATTTTACCACTAACAAATAATGAATTTTACAACCAAGATGATACGACTATCACCTCAGTAATATTCCGGAGAATTGCTTCCGAAAGTAATAAATTTACAGTAATATTCCGGAGAATTGCTTCCGAAAGTAATAAATTTACTAAGCTGGCGGGCGAAAGAATTCGGCACGGCGGCCGAGCAAAGTGTAGGTGACCGTTTCCACTCGGGAGCTGGAACTGAAATGATAAATAGGGACAGATGGGAATCTCGTTAATATCCATTTATGTGCATCACTAATTAAATGACGAGGCATTTGGCTATTTTACTATGTAAACTTAATCTCCTCTGTAGGCTAATCTACATAGCCTCGTCATCTCCTGTATTTGCAAAAAGAAAAAATCGTTTACTGATGCTAGTCGCCTACTAAAGTACTCGCGGGGGGTTGGGATACTATTCTACGGCGCGTTTGTACACGACCGTGTGGTAGATTTCGTTTGCCTCACCTCACCCCATGCCTTCCCGGAATCTGACGTTGCTTCCTTGTACATTATTGCGTGCACGCGTTGTCCCACGCATGAAGGCCTTGAAGTTCATAAATGAACCGCAGAGAGTTCGTGTCGTAACTCCACGGAGAGCTCCACGGCTAACACCAAGTGCCAAAAGGCTCTTAGCGCTATCTGCGTGCCAAATTCCTCGCCTGGAGACGATCTAACGGCCACGGCCCGCCTCAGCTCCTCACCGCTATACTTTTTCACATTTTTTCTTTGGGCTCTATCGATGCCGATACTTGCTAAAATTATTTGTGCGTCCAAGATGACTTGGACGTCCTCCCGTATCGCCACAATGTCCGACTGGAGCTGCATACCCGCGGCATCATACCGCTTCTCCCGCTCTACTACCCACCCTACGTCTCTCAGCGCAGCCGTGAGACTCGCACAAATCGCATCGTGCTTCGGCACTCGTACTCCTTGAGGCCGAGGCAGTTCTGCACGATATGAGCGGCCGTTGTTTCGGTCTCATCTCTGCAACGGACCCGACAACTCTCTTATGCATCATTACTCCCTCCTTCGTTGTTACTCAGGGGGCCTCTTCGGCCCCTGGTAGTTCTCACTTTGCACAGTACGGCGTTCACGTGCACCTTGTGATAATTTCGGTAGTCCCCGGCGGGGATACATTCCGAATTGGATAAAATCCAATCGGTCGAGTATCGGCATCTCTTACTACCAGCCAGTTCCTTGCCATCCACACTTTCGTGCAACGCCTTCGCGAAATGTACTTTAATGCCACTGGAGTCCCTGATTCCTAGTGCACCGAGCCGCTGCTGGCACCACCTACACTGTTTCTAGATAAAATCCAGATCCCAGGAATTGCGTGCCAGCTTGAACCCAGACCTCCTTATTCCCTCCATTCTGGAGGCCCTGAATGCGAGTATCGAGTAAGTAAAAATCGGGATACCCATTCCACCCTCATTTACAGGGGCGTGGATGTAGCCGATCTAGGTACATCGTGAGGGAGGTCGAACCATTTGCGGAATGCGGATCTTGTCATTCTGTTTAGTCGCTTTAACAGGTTTGCGGTGATCCGTCCAAAAACCAACCCATGAATGAAGGTTAGGTCACCAAAATGCAAAGCTTCTGTTGTGGTTTAAGCGGTCCACGCGTGATCCGCTCTAGCCGCTCGTTCAGAACAGTGACTTCCTTGTCCGTATGTGTTACACCCTGGAGACCAAATTGCAATTCTAGGTATTTCCAGGTCGTCAGAACGGACGTCGACGGTAGAACGGCTCCACCTGCGGTGAAGGATCCTTCTACCGGCTTGATCTGTTTTTTCTCTCCCCGAAGCCAAAAGAGAAACAGCCAAGCTCTTCCTCGTGTTAAATATAGGCCGCTTTTAGAAAGTTCGGTTTCTAATGCAGCCAAAGAGCTTTGCAGGCATGATGCTGTTTGCGCAAACACGCACACGTCATCGGCAAAAGCGAGAGCGCTTACTCTCTCCCTTGCCACACGAAAACCCACGTGTATAGGTATAGGTAGTGTCCGAAGAGCCTCAACTAAGTTGAAGAGGATCGGAGATAACGGGTCCCCTTGTTTGACACCACGGCGGACGATTAGTCGTCGGGACTTTTGGCCTTTAACCTGTATCACCGTCGACAAACTTTCGCAGAGACAGCGTACGTCAGCGTCAGCGTACAGCGTAGTCGTGTACGTAGTCGACGTCGTCGACTACGTACGCTATCTCCACTAGAGCGGCCAACAACGCAGGGTGCGAAACGGAATCAAACGCCATCGTCACGTCTAACACCGCAATATGCACGGATTGTGTTGGGCATGGGCTTGCCATAAAACCGTTTGAAGAATAAATGCGTTGATAAACGCGCGTTGGCGCGAATCGTTAGGGCCAGCGCGTCCCAGACGTCTAGACAGGACCTTATAGAATTGCCTTAAGATCACTGATTGAACTGTAATCGGATGGTATTTCAAAGGTCGTGGACTTGCCTCACCCTTCTTTATGAAGATCGTCCTTGCGGTGGCGAGAACTGTTGGTGGTTTTCCCGTGAAGAGTAGTAAATCGAGAACCGAAAGAACGACGCAGCGAGGAGTTTACCCATTGCCGTGCAGTAATACCGTCAGAGACTGCGGCTGAAGACAATTTAACTCTCGAGCTAAAAGCTTCTTCTGTATCGATCCTTTGCTCCATGAGAGCGCTCAGGGAGTCCAAGACTAGTGATACTATGGGCGCATCGTTGTAGGGGAAGCTGGGTTCTCCGAATATCGGTTCTCGCCTCCACGAAGGCTTCCAAGTCTGGCACGTCATCGCAGGAATCTGACTGCTTCCCGCTTAATATCTCCCTGGCGATAGAGCCCGGATCTTTCAACCAACGGACCTGAGTCCGACGGTACTTCTGCCGTCGCTCTAACTCTCCTAAACGTCCTCTTCCAATTTCCTATCTCGTGTATATTACTGTGATTAATAATCCGGTTCAGCCAGCCAGCCCGTGAAGCTTGGCTCGACGACATTCCCGGCCAGGGCTGAAGTGACAATGTCCTTCAGCTCACCGCATCTATATCCCTCCTGCTCAGTTAGTTCGCCACACAGGCTCTCTAACTGCAGGCGGACATCCGCCATGTCATGCTGATCTGGTGGTGGTGTTGCCTCCTCTTCAATCGGGTCGTCTACCAAAGTCGCCCCGTCGAGAACTTCCTCGAAAGTTCTCTTATACGCCACACAAAGTCTTAACTTTTTCAAGGTGTGGACAGTGCGTGCATATT
>JAHDVE020002888.1:0-12700 GCA_022606495.2 Halesus radiatus
TACGATCGAAGATTGATTAAAGACTCGACAGAATTCAGAGCAAAACTCAACATTCATGTCTTCGGAAAGTCATATCCATGAGTGGTTCAGTTACCTAATTAACACAGCGAAGCTAGCCGTTAGTACCTACCAAATGTAATCAACAGAAAAATTTGAAACTTTTCATAGTCCGCGACATTATTACAGTATTATTACACTTTTAAAAAATTTAAATAAAAATGGAGATCTACAAATCAAACTTGAACACAATAAATAAAAAATAAAAATATGTGTATGATGCAGACTTTATTGTATTTTTTATAAGTTTCTCAAAAGAATTGAGGTTTAAACCTACAATAACAATTGGTTTAATTTCATATGAAATGGAATATATTCCATTTCACACCCGCCAACAAACAAATCATCGTGCTAAAAAGCTAAGACGGCCTCCATCCTACGGCCTACGAATCCGAATGTCTCGTATTCAAATCCCGGCGTGCGCAAGTAAATTTTATTTAATTAATTTGTGCTGTTTTACAATTAATTAATTTAAAAATAATATGCAATATTTTTTCGTACGTTCCAGAGTGGACGCACTGGTGAAAGACCGCCATTCAGAATTGAAACGTTGCTTGAAATGGCTTTTAGCCGTGTTTGGTGACCAGATCTGAATAGCCAGGTATTTCCCCACCTTCCTCTTCCCCTTATCCTTCCCCTCCCCAATACCTTCAGCCTCGAAACATTCCTCAAATGGGGATGCCGTAGTTTCACTGGCTCCAGACGGTTGGGAGCAGTTGGGACTCTTGTGGGTTGTTCATATAAAAAATAAAAAAGTGTATTTTTTTTCCTAAAATATTAAGAATTAACGGCATCTGTGATCGCGAATTCATATTAAAATTACCTGATTGAATCGAGTGCGCGTGTTTTGATAGCATTAACTAGGCACCCATTTCTCATCTATTCAATCTCCTAGCCCATTCATGTCCGGTCCCGCGATAAGATGGTCTGATAATGTGCGCAGGCGTAACATCCATTTCACAGGTAATGCAAACAACACGAGGTAATTTCAATTATCAACACGGCGCGTTCCACATTGCCACCTGTAGAAACAGGGCTGTGCCAAGACCAATCGATCAACATAATCAACAACACTCGGCGAATCAATCCGCAATCTCTCAACTCAAGTAAAATGCGTAGATTATTAATTATTACTGGATATTGGATTACATCCGTTTGAATATATGTATACATAATGCATTTATCGTCAATTGAGCCTTTTTATTCTTCAAATAAGGGTAAATAATAATATTTGGATGATTTGTATTGACCCGTTTTTTGTGAAAAATCACTTCAAGTAATCACTTCACTGGTGATTTTTGGAAGCGGTTCCACTTGTACCTTTTATCAAACAAGAGATTTTAGTAGAGATGTCCGTAGAGATTTGGGTGAAAGCATTGATACAATATTTCAGACGAACGCCGTCCTTAATAATAATAATAATAATAATAAATTGATTATTTCTATAGCACCGTTTTCGTGAGAAAATCACCTCAAGGGCGCTTTACAACATAATTTATCTAACCTATACCTTATCATTTAGACTTATATCTAATAATTAACATCTTAGATTTATTACTGATGAAGATTTATAACTAGAAACTACCTAATTCAGACTTATAATTAGTGACTTACATCTAAGACTTGTATAGCTAGCGACTTACAAATTAGACCTGTAGCTAGTGACTTAAAACTAGTGACAGAGGCTTACAACTAACATACTTACATTTTAGAATAAATTATGTACAAAATGTTAATATTTACAAAATCAGAACATAACCTGATATTGAACAGCAGTGGGGCGAGTTTGTATATGATATTCAATTTTTAATTCTTAATTATTTTTATTGAGAATTAAAAACCTCATCGTAATATTTAATCATAGAAGAAAATAATATTAAGATAACCTAAATGAAACACGAAAACGGAAAAAAAAGACAGAAAATAAAAATATTTCAGTCGCATCTGGGACCCGAACCCAGGACCTCTGCCTATTCGGGGCAACCGCTTAACCACTTAGTTAATGACACCAGTTCAATTTATGTCATCTTCATCGATATCATATTTAAAATTCAAGATTTGTCACTACTATTCTCCGTTTATTTTTTTTTCCGTTTTCATGTTTCATTTAGGTTATGTTAATATTATTTTCTTCAATGATAGTATATGATACATCACAGCTGCATTTGTTTGCCTCTGATCGGTTTGAGGAATATAGTGTATACCGCTTAAATTTCCCACCATCGGGAACCGGTTCCAAAATACATTTCTCTGTTCTCATTGTGTATTTTAGGCACAAGTTTAACTTTTTTTTGATTTGTTAGTGCATGTTTGTAACATTGTCAGTGTGGACACCCACAATAATCTTGAATGAGTACCTAATAATGCAATTTTTCTTGTTTGACTATTTTTTAAATACATTATTTTAAACGTATTTATTTATTTATGGACACCTTGAATATATCACAATATTTGATTGAGTTCAACCGAATGTTCCTATTTGATTATATCAATAAACTACTTGTAACAAAAAATGTACCTAATATATTTAGGTAGGTAGGTATTTAAGTATAAGCACATAATTATTGTTGGGGGTTCATTTATTAAAAATCGATAAATAATAATATATTTATTTTGTTACAGTCTGCTGCATTTTATTGTGGCTACACTTTACGCTTCGCAACAATTTATCACAATTAATCGACAACCCTATGCGGGTCCATTTCCGATCTCCCTGATGGAGGTCATCGACTTGTCAGAGTTCGTGTGTCGGTCACGCTCTGATCTTCCTCACTGCGCATACTTCATATTGATCCATAATGTACTACACGTAGTTAATATTGCCCCATAGTACTACAAATAGTCCATATTTCCCCATAGCAGCTATTATAGTACTACGTATTGTTCATATTGCCCCATATTGTACTTCACATAGTTCATATTGCTCTATAGTACTACAAATAGTCCATATTACCCCATAGTACGGGACCACACATAGTTCATATTGCCTCACACTGTACTACACATAGTTCATATCACCCCATAGTAGGTATACTTTACTTTACATATATACATACTTTAAATTACATTTTTAAAAAAAGTTTTAAATAATTTTACCATAACTTTTTATAACATTTAACAAAACAAAACAAACATATTGCCTACATTGATTATGTACGATAAGTAGTTCCAAAACGAATCTTAAATTTAAAAAAATAAAACTTCTTTATAAAATAAACGGTTTTTTGTTTCTCCTGTAATGTTGCCAAAATGGACGTTGGTAATTTACTAATTAAGGTGGCGAATTGACCCACATTTTACTACCCATAGTCCATATTAACGCTTCAAACACGACGTTTAATATTTGATCACATCTTGTTGTTTAAAATTAAGCCTGGAGTCGCCAGAGCTCATCAACTTTATAAAATTCCACATACCGTCAAGATCAACCCGATAAACCGATTTTTCTCATTTGCCCGCATGAAGGACCAATCTTAGGATAAAGTATCCAATCCCCCGTATTTGTGCGCAATATAACGCACAATTTAACAATATCGACATTCTTCACAATATCCTCCTTTCAAAATATCGAACCGAAGTAATGCGTACGACCACAAATTGATGCACGAGTATAAAATGTGTCGAGAGCATCTCCTGTCCCGATCCTATCTTCCTCTTCCTCTTTCCCCTTCCTTCTTATTTTGTTGTTTTTTTAGGTTCCTAAATAAATCACCTATATATAACCACTATTAGCACAAGAAACTTTATTGTCTTACCTTTTGTTAAACTTCCTCTGTATATATATTTATATTAAAAGCTATTTGTTTCTTGAAAATAAATATTGCCCCATTGTATTACAAATGTAGTTCACATAGCCCCGCAATTCCTAATGTACTCTACATATTGTCGACTCGGAGATTTACTTATTGCCATTTACAAATGTCGATTGTCAAGTGTCGGTGCGGGTATTAATTGACCATTGACCGAATCGTTTCAATGACAAAATGTATAGTTGCATAATGGTAGAATTGGCGGAACTCTCGTCACGTCACTGTTGCCACGCCCTAAACCGAGCATAGATAATGTATATTGGATTAATCTACTAGTAATATTAAAGTAGGTGTATATTTCTGGGGGTTACTGCTAGAAGTGTCTATTAGTTAAAGCCAAGACATTTTATCTCCGTCCTTTGGCGAAAATGAGTTAAATAAACTAGACTCTAGTAAGGAGAGCCCGAATTTGTTCATTTAAAAATAAAAAAAAGGCATGACTAAAGGCCGGTTTTTCGGTATACTCAGGAATGTTATGACACGGATTGGGTTGTCAGGATCACTACCAGGCAGCAACTGAAATACCGGGCCTGATTCACACCATTCAAAAGATATTTACGTTGAATTTTTTATTATTAATTATTTTTATTGAGATTTATAAAAACTCATTTTAATATTTAATCATTGTAGAAAATAATATTAACATAACCTAAATGAAACATGAACACGGAAAAAAACGACAGAAAATAAAAAGATTTCAGGCGCATCTGGGACTCGAACCCAGGTCCTCTGCCTATCCGGGGCAACCGCTTAACCAACTTAGCTAATGAGACCAGTTCAATTTATTTCATACGACTGAAATTTTTTTATTTTCTGTCGTTTTTTCCGTGTTCATTTTCATTTAGGTTATGTTAATATTATTTTCTACAGTGATTAGATATTTACGCATTTTACATGGGTATATTATTAAATTAATGTGGGAGCTTGTGGGATTATGACATCCCAAGGAAGTCGGAAGGGGAGGAGATGGAGAGGAAGGTTCTAACGAAATAATAATAATTTATAATTGTTGCCATTACAGAGATTAGCTTAAATTCTATGTTCTATGGTAAGCAGGTTATTCACGCTTGACCTAACGACCCACGTTTCTTCTGAAAAAACTTGCATAAAAAAAAACAATAAAAAAGAGGTGCATAAATCAATGACCGGAAGAGTTAACCTATTTCTTTTGTCAGTTTGTAGACACTATAAACGCATAAAATGTCTTCAATGCGTTATTCTTTTATTTATTGGCTTGCTTAGTTTTTTTTGTCATAAAGCAGCAGATAGGTAATAATTAATTAATAAAAAAAAGTATAAGAAAATTTCAAACCATTCTTACAAATCACTTTAAGATTTGTCGAGATAAGAATTTTCCAGAAGCTTATAGGTGAGAATTCTCCAATTATTTTATTTTTTAGTTTTTAAAAGCAGCCAGCTTCGATTTTTAGGCCCCGACCAGGCCAATGAAATGAATTATCTGCTCAAACTATAAAATTATTTTATCGAAAGAAACAATCACTTTGTGTTGGGTGATTTTATTTACTCCCACTCCTTTTCAATTGGACGGGTTTTTTTTTAAATAATGATTTATTATCGGTTATTTAAAAAAAACCGTCCAATTGAAAAGGAGTGGGTGTAAATAAAATCATATAAATAAGTCGTCACAATGTGGATTAACCGCAGTTTGAAAATGGACTTAAACTCCGAAACAGCTGTCACAATAATAAAAACCAAAAAATACTTGCAGAACTTAATAATAATATTATTAAATTTGATTTACATTAAATTTAAAAAAAAAATAAGTGGAGTTCTACGAATTAAACACAAAAACAATTAATAAATCACTTTGTGGCTTGACATTACAATTTAAATGAAAAATGTTTTTGTTTTAAGCACTATAAACTGGTATTAACTATAAAGTTTATATGTGTACATTCCTGAAGAAGGTTGAGTCCAACCGAAACCGGTCGAATGCAGAAATATACAAAAATAAAATAAAGTGGCTTGAAACAAAAATATTTTTCATTTAAATAATAAAAATTATTAATTACGTTTATAGAAATGTCATACACTTATGTAGCTTCAAACAATACTGAAGGCGGATCCTCCCTTTGGTTGTCGGTCCCCTATGAAGCAATTAACAGCGCATTCGAAATTAATAATATACTACAATTTTACCTTTGTAGTGCACCATTTTAACCGCCCCGACAGTCAATATAATTTAACAGATTAGTCTTTTAGTCCGATCCCGACGTTAATGAGTTTAATTAATCTATCTACAATCGCTGCGATCTCGTCTCTCGTCACTGAAATGACGACTTTACATATATTATTGTCTCGTTCGGATATAATATTATGAATGAAATCGCTTTATAGACAATGGGAAATGTTAAACAATGTTTTATAAAACAATTTAGTGTTTGATGAATATTTTATGAATAACAACTAACTAAACCATTCAATAAACATTTAGCTGACCGAATCATTTGATAATTATGAAATTAAATCTTTAATATAAAAAAGACAAAAAAAACTGTATCCTGACGCATTAAATACACCCCCTTTTTTGTCTGGAATTTAAAGGTGAACAAAACTATTTTCAGACTGCATTGTTACTTCCATCATGAGCTATTGACTATTGGCTCTCGACTACGAATACGAAGGTCACGGGTTCAAATAATTAATTTGTGCTGTTTCACAATTAATTAATTAAAAAATAATATATGGTATATTTTCGCACGTTCAAGAGTGGAAGATACTCTCAGTATCGCCCTGGTGAAAGACCACCATTCAGAATTGAAACGTTGTTTGAAATGGCTTTTAGTCGTGTTTGGTGACCAGATCTGACTAGCCAGGTATTCCCCCCCCCCCACCTTCCTCTTCCTCTTCTCCTTCCCCTCCCCAATAACTTCAGCCTCACAACATTCCCCAATTGGGGATGCCATAGTCGCACTGGCTCCAGACGGTTGGGAGCAGTTGGGATTCTTGTGCGGTATTCATATAAAAAATGGCTTTGTCGTCGTAATGTTGGCTCGTAAAACGAAGCTACCAGTGAAATCACTATTTCGATTCATCGATACTACGAATTTGTTTACATTATGACAACCAAAAATTTGCTTTGGATAAATTTAACATTTTCCTAGAAATTCCTTTCATGAGAATTAAAATTAGTTTCTTACTTACGTTGTAAAAAATATAACCCTAAACTACTAAATTATTTCAATAGAAAAATATGAACGCACATAAGTAATAAGTTTAAAAAAAACTGCTTTAATGCTGCTAAGATTATTGGTGAAAGATTCCTCATATTATTTTTTTTCCTTCTTACAAAATTATTCACAAAGTAAATAAAAAAAACCCGCTTTTTGCGCTTCCAATAAACATTTCCAGACGCCGCTTGCCAAGCGAATTTTACGCCTATTACTTATAATTCGTGGTAACGTAAGACACACAGCTCGTAGCAAATATTTTTGGCTGGTATATTCCTCGTAATTTATCGTTGAATCAGAAAAAATAATTCGAATAAACTTTACGTTCAGAAATAAATTTTTAGGAATAATTTTAATATTTAATTAGTCTTCATAATAATACGTATTTATTATATGTGGATTAGTTACAACTTAAGTTTGAAACTTTTTATGGTCCGCGCGACATTGTAAATAACCATAATTATTAGTAAACGTAAATATTTATTATCGATAATTTCAGTTAAGCCCGAGTAATTTTTAAATCATTTTTTTTAAATCTGTTCTCCAGTCCTAAATTCAAACAAAAACACATTCAAGTAAATACCCCCATTCTTCTTTTGCCACTAACCTTCTAATAAATATAATATCAGTAACAAATAAGAATAAAACAGTAACTGCAATATCATGCAATGTGCAGTGTTTTCTAATATTGTGTCCTGTGCGTGCAAAATCATGTCTTCCCAAGTTAAAATTGTATAATGTAACGTGTTAATCTGGAGTGGCCTGTCAGGTAAGTATGTTTCTGTATCTGTTTGTACATAATAAGATAAACCCTAGCAAGTAATATTTGTGCAGTGACCTTCAGGCTCTGCAAAACAGAACTTCTAAGTATTTATTACAAATATCCCTTAAAAACTGGAGGTTTTATGTACTTTAAAAAAATACTAATTTTTTAAGATAATCTCTAATCAGTCAACCGGCTGAAAATGTAATTATATGAAATTCCCTCGATAGAAAAATATTCTTAAACTATACTACGAAAAAAAAAAACGGTTTTGTTCTGTTATTTAACATGTTATAGGTTTGAAAAAAAATCATAGTGTTTCTTTAAATGCTACTTAAGACATTCGTCTTGAGATTTTTCATCTATCTTAAATATGCTGTGTTTTATTAATATTTTTAGAATTGTCACTTACGCCTATTTATTCTAAACGCTCTTCATATTGGCGCGCTCTTTCTATCTTTCTGATTATCATATCTGCCTTTCAACAGCGGTCTGTCGGGACTCAGAGCCGATGTTAGACAGACCTCTTGCCTAAATCTAAATTCTCGGAGATTAATGCGGGGCCTTCAGGTGATTTTTCACAAAAACGGCGCTATACAAATTATCCAATTAGTAGCCACTTGGTGGAATCCTGCTGGAATGATGTATTCCAATCAATTCAAATTGTCATTTGATTTTGACATGTGTTGAAGAAACAATATAAATCAATTGCAAAATAACTTATTCTTATATTATTATTTTATATTACTACTCTAGTAATAATATTATACAGACTATGTACATAGTCTCATAGTAGGTTAGAGAAGGTTCTCACAATGCCTAACTAAAATAGAAAGCGATAAAAAAAAACAATTTGCAAACGCCAATCTATCTGGGTTGCTTCGCATTCGATTCGTTACACTCTTCGTGAATAAATTTGCACTCATCCAGCCATCATTAATAACAAACACGATTTTCGTTTAGGCAATATGAATGATTAATAAACACAGCTCCATCGGAGCTGGTCAGACTGTCAGATCCACATCGATGATAAATCGTTGCACGCCTTGCTATGTGGTAGCGGTCACTATATCCTATGCACAGAGCCGCCGCGAGGGGTTTATTCGCCCGTGTGCAAAAAATGGCGAAGATAGGAATAGTATGAACTTTTTTTTAACACCGAAACAGCTATCACAATAATAAAAACTAAAAATACTCGCAGAACTTAATAACATTATTAAATTTGATTTACATTAATTTTTTAAAAAAACAAATGGAGTTCTACGAATTAAACACAAAAACAATTAATAGTATGAAGTATGGCGGCTTACTTCATACTATTAATAATGATTAACTGAGATAATGTCCTCGACACGGATTAAATAATACATAGAGATGCCCCCGACACGTAAGGGGAAGAAACCATAATAATGGTGGGGGGGGGGGGTGAGTTAGGCATAGCGTCAATTTAAGTAAAACAGCAAATAAGTAAAAAAGTTCCCTTCATCAGTTTCCCTATGGGACATCTGTGCTGAACCAAGTGACTCCCGATGCCGTCGACTGACTGAATAACCTAGCATCCCACTATGACCTCCACCAACTGTCCTCCACCATACGAAGAAGAAGAAGTAAAAAGGTTCGACTTGTTTACAAAAATCGAAGATTTTTTTGAACAGGTAGGTATTTGGTTTGAGCATTTTTATAAATGTTTTGTAATTTATATACCGCAGTCCAAAACACGGGAAACAAACGTGGACAACAGTGAACTAGGCTGGTGCAAAAATGGGTTTCACGTGACCTTTGCCTCCAACCGTCGAAATGGCACGTATTCATTCTGACGTCGGTGGATCACACGCACTATCATAAATCTACACGAGCGAAGTTAATACTCTAACAGCGATATCCAAAAACTGAAAAAAAGTAAGCCACTTGTCATGAAGTATACCAATAAATTTATGAATATAAATGTGTTGGGAAAACATACGGCAAATAGCACAAGATTCATTCGATATCCGTTTGACAGTTAACTTCAACTGGGATGTTTTGATAACTAAGTTTATGTGCAAATAAATATAAACAAATTATTCGGAAGACCGCCCCCAATTCGGCCGCCCGCGTGTTACACACACGTTGCGCAAAAATATACGGCGGTCCTTCAATCCTACAAAAAGTTGAGGATACTTATAGGAGAATGATAGTCAACAGCAGAGTTGAGACGATCCGAAGAACGCGGAACGGTAAAGTTCACCCAGTGTACCGTATGCTTCCACATCCATACTGATGAGAGCAAGCGAGACGAAATCTGAATTCTCAATTAAATACTGTCAGAGGTGTGCATTCCACATAGGCACAAAAGCGCTGTTAGTCCCACCTTACTCACATAAAAACATAAATAATAACAAATTTATAAAAAATATTTTGAGAAACTAATCTGTACTTTCAAAAATACGCGCGAAGTTTCAGCTACGAATCGCAGAGCTACGCGCTCCCAACTATAACGTGTCAAAAGCAGAACTGAATATGCAAAATGACGCACATGTCATATTCAAATGGTGACTGTATTCTACACAAAAAGTACATGTGTGTGCAATTCGCATTCAACGGAAAACTCATTTGTGTTAGTGTCTAAAAAGGCCGTGCCTTTGGGTACAAATCATAAATGGAACAATCAGTGCCATCTGTTGGTACACATATTAATAAGTTTTACTAACAAAAGATTACAGCTTTACTAACAAAATAATTATCAAATTACATATGTTGGCTTTCTTTCATGCAATCGTGCGGACGAAAAAAACAGCCGAATTTTATATCTCCAGTAATTGACTTGTAATATTCATACATGAAGCGGTTATTAGGATATTTAATGTTGCAGGTAATCCCGACTAACATCGGCTAAAGCCAGCAGCTTAGCCATTCTTTCTATTGCCTATCCTGATTTAAAACTCTGTGCACGCCCCTGACCACTGCCGTCTACTCACTACCCACTGCATACTCGAACTTTATATAAGAGGAAAAAAGCTCTCAGGAGTAGCACAAATGAGAGTGGATATAACGGACTTGATATGTATAGTAAAAACTATTTAACTACAAATAGGGTTATCGTGAGCAATTTTAAATTATAAACGGTATAAATGAAAAGCTCAGTGGTCAGAAGGTAATAAAGCGATGTATGTATTATCAGATTAAGGGGGTCAAAAGTTTGGTTTCAGTTTTTGAAAACTTTAGGCTTTATGACTAAGACAATGAAATTACTAATAACATAAAAATTCTTCACATTCTCATTCATATAAAAATACTAGAAAAAGATGCCACCGTACGAACCTACCTAACGTACAGTGGTGTGCAGTCCATAGAGGCTGAAAAGCTGTGCTAAGAAAATGGAATGTAAAAATTAACAAAAATTTTAACAAAAAAAAAAACAAAACAATCCTGATAAATTGTAGTTTTTCAATTAACTTTAAAGACTTTTTTAGGTAATAATCATTCATAATAATACAATGAATCTATTTTAACGTTCCGGTTCCATTTTTTTAACTTTGTATCATGGGATACACCGCGCAAGCAGCGCAAATCACTCAAAAATGAACCCTATGTCGGCCAATATTACACTTTTGTCATATCTAACTTCTGCAAATATAACTTCTATAGCCGTATCAGATATATTTATCTCTTCTTCTATTACCTACATTATTTTTTACTTTCCCCATATCATAGTATCTAACGTTCTGTTATGTACCTACCCTAACTGTCAACCTACTTCTCAAATTCCTCTAGCTATTGTTTACCTTAATCCTTTGACTAGACAATGTCACCCAGTACCATTTTGCTCTAGTAGCTATTAAAATAAGTATCACATTTCAGAATTATAAATACCCCAATAAAACTAACCCCAAGTCAAAACCAGTCAATTGTAATTGCCAATGGGTATTGCTTAAGATATAATGGTTACTGTCATATTCTCTAAATTTGCAAACTAATTTATTGTTCTCGAACCTGAACGACCTTTCTAGGAATTACCGCTAACTTTGTAAAATATTTCAGTGCAACTCTTTGAAAGTTCCTATACGAACCTTATGTATCCTATATCCCGGGTTCATTCCTCTTCCACCATAGGTAGGGTACACTTCGTACCACACCTCATTTCTTCCTAAATCTTTGCTAGAGTAAACTACGTGCATAGTTCACAATTCTTTCATCTTTATATCTTATATCTAATAAAATACCTAAACAAAGTATCCGACTTTATACTAAATCTACAACCCGAGCCAACAACGAGGAGATCAAACGTAATAAAAAGGATACATTCAGTGAAGAACAGTTACATGATCCCCAAGAACAAGTTGTATCTAAATCGGTGTTAAAAACTGATAGTTCAGCCTTATTTCATCATATATTTACCTCTTCTTGCATTCAATACAGAATCTTACAGAATAAAGAAGGGCTTGAATTTTAAGACTATAAGCTTAAAATATTAAATATGACTAGGTTTTGCCTATTGCAGTGCTGCAATTGGTTTGCGTATTTAGAATATGTGTTGTAATGTGGATGAAGCAAGAAGTGTGTGGAAATAATTTTTAAAACGAATATTTGGAAAAATATTTATACTCAACCTCCTACCCCTACTCCAACTCCTACTCCAACTCCTACTCCAACTCCTACTCCAACTCCCTATAACTCCTACTCAACTCCTACTCAACTCCTACTTCAACTCCTACTCCAACTCCTACTCCAACTCCTACTCCAACTCCTACTGCAACTCCTACTCCAACTCCTACTCCAACTCCTACTCCAACTCCTACTCCAACTCCTACTCCAACTCCTACTCCAACTCCTACTCCAACTCCTACTCCAACTCCTACTCCAACTCCTACTCAACTCCTACTCCAACTCCTACTCCAACT
>JAHDVE020002889.1:0-39454 GCA_022606495.2 Halesus radiatus
CCCCTTTTTTATCACATCCGAACTATTCTTCGGGTTCCTTCGTGAACTACGAACTGTGGCTCGGTGGCTTTTAATTAGTTCGCTGTTAATCCCCGTAACTGCCTTTTTCTGGCGACTGCGAAATTCCCGGGATTTAAAGCCGGGCGTTTGTAAATTACCCTCAGGTAGACGGACCTCGGGTACCGTATTAGGAATTAGCATAAATCGGTGTTTCCCGCACTTATGGCTTGTATCAATCCACCCCGGTTTCTTGCGGTGAAACAGCGCTGCTTTTAATTTCCACCCCGGCTTCTTGATATATTTATAGAGTTCCTCGCTGGAACTTGGTGTTGTGTACTGTCGGATTTCCAATTTCTCTGATTTGCAGGATTCGATCGGCAATATCTCCGTCTGCTGTTTGTCGCTTGTTTCCATTATGATGCTACTAGGTATTATTGTTTGCGGTACATCAGCCATTTTCACTTCTGCCGAGTGTACTATTTGGTATACCTCGGTAGGTCTCACTTCCATAGGGGACGCATCTTCTGCGTATTTGTTTTCAATGACGTCATGGGCCGGCGTCGCTACAGGCGAAGTTGATTGAGGCTCTATTTCTGATAATTCACTTTGGATAGGTGAATCTAACTCCGGTGAAGCGCCAACATTAGGAAATATGGCAGAGTCCTCGTTATTGGCTGTCTCCGCCGCCGTGTTTATCTCCAGTTGACAAGGCGGTGAGGCAGTTTCGTCTTCTTCGATGATTTGTGGTGTTGCCTCTGCGGTATGCAGAAATTTTTCTAACGGAAAATTGCACCACCAATTAACTATCTCCCGGAACCTTTTCCAATCAAGTGGTCCTTTGCTTTCGATTATTTGACCCCACGCTATAGAAAATGCTAAATTCACGCCACGAAATTGACTTATCGCTATGTCACACTTCTCGCCTTCTGGAACTTTCCGTGTTTCGAAATATATCTCGCACTTATTTGAAAATATTTTCCAATCGTCAATATCTTGTCTCGCGAATTCCGCTGTTAGTGGTGGTCTGATATCTTCGCTTGATGAGGGCGCCACAAGGTTTTCAGCCGAACCTTGAAACGACCTGTAATTATAATCGTTCAGGCGTGATGGTGAGTTCGCTTCTTCGTATCGGGGTTCCTCGTAATAGCACGAGCGATGATCGTCTCGATTATCTCCATCATCACACTCGCGATAATACGATCTCTCTCTTGAAGGAGATCTATAATGCTCCTTCTCTCTTGATGAATAATTCTCGCGTCCATATCGTTGTTCATCGTAATAGCGCGAGCGACGATCGTCCCTGTCAGATGGTTCTCGATAATCTCCATCCTCATACTCGCGATAATATGATCTCTCTCTTGAAGGAGATCTATAATGCTCCTTCTCTCTTGATGAATAATCCTCGCGTCCATATCGTGGTTCATCGTAATAGCGCGAGCGATGATCGTCCCTCTCAGATAAGTCTCGATAATCTCCATCCTCATAATCGCGATAATGTGAACGCACTATTGAAGGAGATCCATAATATTCTTTCTTTCTTGAAGTATCATTCCCGCGTCTGTTTCGTGGCTCATCGTACTCACGATGATATGACCGCTCTCTTGAAGGGGATCCATAATATTCCTTCTCTCCCGACGTATAATCTCCGCGTGCTGGCGACCTCCATTTATCATCATCCCTGCTGGAGCGTTGGTTTGTGCTTGACGGTGAGCGGCGGCGTGAACTATGACTAGACCTGACATGCGGTTTAGCATCGTTATTGTTGTTGGAGAAATAGCTCTGCCAGAGATGGCTGGTTTTAGTCCTCGGCGGAGACCACGCGTCGAAATATCGGTCTATTTTTCTTCTGGGCGAGACGCGCTTAGGCGACGTGTAATCTTTCCTCGCTCTAGAACGCTGGCTTTTGGGGGCGACATGGTCCGTATGTCGGCTGCTTTGTTTACCTGAGGCCGAGGGTTTGTTTCGGCTCTTGTAAACGGTACGGCTCGAGTCACTTTCACTTTTACGCGGCATTTTTATGACCACTGAAATTTAAATTTTGAGATTGAAATTACACTGCACTTTTGAATTTACTGAACCCGATCTCAGGGTGTGGGTACGAATTCAAATCTGTCCCATAGGGCAGTTTTTTCAAACACGAAATGAATCCACGCTGGCGCCAATTGACATGATGGGGTCATTGGGGTTCAGTAGAAACAGGTAACTTCGTTGAGTGTCAAGTATTTTATTTGTTCACAATCTAAAATACATTCTTAACTGGTAGGTATTGTGGGTGTCACTTAATTACACGAACTGTTTTTACGGGTAATCTGTACACGGTCCAGTGGGGAGATTACCAGTCGTCTCGATGTTGGTGTTGTAAGGCCTCAGAGAGCAGGTGGTACTTCCGGTAGGGGGAGGTTTTGGTGCTGGGCGGACACGCGTTTCGGCTTTCACTTGACGACCGGTTTCAGAAGGTTCCAGAGGATGATCATCAGGATGCCAGAGGCGCTCGACTGCTGTCCGGTGGTGATTACTGCGGTGGGGGATATGTGCCTTGATGGGATCACGGCGCTGGAAGGCAGGAGGCGAAGGGCACTCGACTGCACTCGAACGGTGGGCGTTGGGGTCGGGCGGTTCCTGCCGAGTTTTCCCGCAGCGTCTCAGGCTGGGGATGCAAGTGGCCTGCTTGCTTTGTAGGAGACGGGAGTCTCGACTACGACCACTAGCCGGACGGTCTCTACCGACTCGTCTCTGTCCACTACTCTGTCCACTACTGACTTTGCTTCGGCCAAAGTCCCCCTTTTTTATCACATCCGAACTATTCTTCGGGTTCCTTCGTGAACTACGAACTGTGGCTCGGTGGCTTTTAATTAGTTCGCTGTTAATCCTCGTAACTGCCTTTTTCTGGCGACTGCGAAATTCCCGGGATTTAAAGCCGGGCGTTTGTAAATTACCCTCAGGTAGACGGACCTCGGGTACCGTATTAGGGATTAGCATAAATCGGTGTTTCCCGCACTTATGGCTTGTATCACTATATATTATTTTTAAATTAATTAATTGTGAAACAACACAAATTAATTAAATAAAATTTGCTTGCGCACGCCGGGATTTGAACCCGCGACCTCCGGATTCGTAGTCGAGAACCTTACCCCTCGACCACGGAGGCCGCTTGACGTGTCTTTCGGCTGAGCAGAGATGCTAGAGAGATCATCATCTTAGATTGTAGCACCTTCAATTTAAATAGCGGTAAAAAAACACAGCATTCCCACTCGACACCTATATTCTAAAAATTGCAAACTATCCTCTGAAAGATTAATCAAACGGATTGCTCCCTTTTGACCGTTTTTGAGACAAGAATTTAGTAGGTCGATTTGTGTACTGATAATGCTTTTTAAAAGACTTTTTGTTAAATGGGTGGTGGAATACTAAAACAATAGACACCCAGGGTCAAACTAACGGTAACAGACCTGCACAGAGGTTTTTGGACAACCCCGAGGCACCATTACCGTATCAGTTTTTAGGTGATGCATTTTTAAGATGTTAATCAAGATACAACGTGTTTTATAAATCGAAATCCCGATTGCATTGTTTGACTGACCGCATACATTGCAGTATTGGATAGGGGCTTAGCGTTACTGGCTGCAAAACGAAACATGATATCAGATACGATACGAAACAATGAAAAATATAACCGAGATAAATTATGAAAGTTGAACAATCTCGCCGCAAGATTGGGTGTTAAATTTATGTTAAGTTCTCACGACCAACGGAAATTTAAAATTATTTGACTTTTGGGGTATTGGTATTGGTATTGAGTCGTATTGGGTTTCTCCCTCTTTCTTAATTCTACGTTCAACCGTTTATCTAGCGGCCCTGGATGTACGAATTGAGTTTTTTCATACAATTTAATTAACTTTCTTGATAAATCATAGACATCAAAAAATCATTAAATAAATATTAGATCACCTACATGACTTTACCGCTTTTTTGCTTATATATGACAAAACATTAAATAGGCCATTAGGTTTGTCCTAACACTTATCGACTCATCTTTTCAGACAATCATATCCATAAATTGAAGAAATACACACGTAAATTGCTTAGCTAGGCTAGCCGGTTAGTGCTTACCTAAATCCACTTATAGAATTTTTTTTAAATCACGCATCGGTGCACAAATGCACGCACAGCCCGCAACACTGTAAATAACTAAATGTGAAAAAATAATAAATAAAAATGTTAATATCTACTAAAAACTTCTTACGCTTTTTAAGGTCATTTTATAAATATTCTCCAGTCCTAAATATTATAGAGATTTCAAATAAATACCAACTCTTCTTTTGCCACCAATCTTCTAATAAATGTAACATCAATAGAAAAGGAGGATAAAATAGCAACTGTAAAACTATCATCTCTATACATAAATTTTCTAATAAAACTGTGTTCATCTGAAGCGACCTGCCAGCTGCAGGTAAGTATATTTTTATGTATCTGTTTGTACATAATTAGATAAATAATAGGAAGTAATATTTGTAAAACGCCCTTAGGATGATTTTTCACAAAAACGGCGTTATACAAATCATCCACTTATTATTATTATTATTAAGCCTCGCCGCTCGCCGTTAGGAGGAGAATAAACAACTTATTTAATAAATTCTGAGATTTTATCTATAAATTTTTTTTTTTAGAGTTTGGCAAAACATATCATAATTCATTTTTATTTATATTTGCTTTAAATATATATATAAATATTTAAATGTCCTCATTCAATTGTCATACGTTAAGCCAAAAGAAGTCTAAAAATAAGAAATTAAAGAAAATTTCTCACAATTTATTAAGAGGAATATACTACCCAAAAATATTGCTACAAGGTGTGTGTCTTATGTCACCATGAATATAGATAATGGACATAAAATTCGTTTGGCAAGCGGAGACTAGAACTGTCAGTTGTAGGGGCCAAAAAATTTTTTTTTCTTTATTTTGTGAAAAATTTTGTAAGAAAGAAAAAAAATCATCAAAGGAAGCTTTCGCAAATAGTCTTAGTTATAAAATAGTATTTTTTTAAACTTGTTACTTACATACGTTAATAATTTTCTTATGTGCATATTTTTTGGTTTTCATACTGTTTTCATATTGGCTTTCATATTGGTTTCAATAATATAAACCGATTCGTAGTATAGATTGAACGAAATAGTGATTTCACTAATAGCTTCGCCTTATTAATTACTTTATTCCCTTCCTAAACCACCGGACCAAGCGCGAACGTTGAGCGGCGAGGCTTATAACTGTTAGTACAAACCTGATAGCTTTTTAAATATTTTATTAGGTTACCCAAAAATTATTTTATAAATTATTTCGATTACTATAATTTATTAAGAATACATTATACAGAAAATCTATTTAATTGTAAGAAAAAAAAACAATTCTTTCATCCCGATCCGCTAGAGGCGCTTGTAGCATGTTGGCATCTCAATGTATGGAAAATGTCAGAAGCTGGGAGTATTGTCTTTTTATATGGTAAGGAGTGTAAGAAGACTGTATGACGCGAATGTAAATGGAAGAATAAGCCGGGGACGCCCGAGAAAGACATGGCACGATCAAGTGAATCAAATACTTGAGTCGGGCCAGGTCAGAAGTCGGAATAACAGAAGAGAATATATGAGGCGTTGTATGAATGTGAAAGAAGCAAGAAGTGTATGCCAAGATCGAGTTGTTTGGCGGTCCGTCCTCTCTGCCTACCCCTGCAGTGAAACGGCGTGATGGTTAGTTAATTAGTTGATATTAGTCAGCTCCCTAGTTACAGTCATCTTGCCTAAATCTATTTGATGATTGTAGAACAATATGGTTTAACAAAAAATACTAAAGGATCAAAAACTTCTCCAAATAACTGCCATTATTTAGGAGTCCAAACAATGGAATGTCTCGGACCAAAGAACAATAATTCATACATGAACAGTATTTTTAAAAACATGTATGTACATATGTAGTTCCTTTTTTTAAACTATCAACAATAATAATCATTATTATTATTATTCCACTTTAAACAGTTGAAGAATTACAAGTTGAAACCGTTCCAGTTGAAGTGTGAACTTAAACGTTGATTCGTATTGTTGTTCTTTTTTTAAATAAAAGACAAAAGAATTGAGCGACAGATGCTCGCGATTGTGCAGCGGGTAATCACACTCGTTTGGATCTAAATTAAATACGTAATTGCATCATTATTGTTACGACATTTGATGCGAGATTGCTCGATTATTGCAATTTCGCAAATAGGTACTGTTAAGAATTTTATTATTAAACACCGGGCAACGCCGACAGGCCGGGTTATTATTACCGACGAGGAGCAAACGTTATTATTGTTCTTTCTATGAAAAATTTAACGTACGATCGGAGACCGTTTTCCACGGCATTATCTCTAACCGCGTGGGTTCTTTTTTTTTAAGTAACTCCATACAGGAAACCCTGAGGGAAATAATTTCACTCGAGGCCTATATCATCTGGATGCTGTGTGGAGGGTCTTTTAGAGAATAGGAAGAAGTGAACTTGGGTCTTGAAGATACCCATGTTGTAGGAAGGAGGAAACACAGAGGTCGGCAGAGGATTCCACAGCCGAGCTGTTGAACACAAGAACGAGTCATAGAAGCGGCCCGTTCTCATATGACAAATGTCAAACGTGTGCAAATGTTGGGCGGGCGTTTGGCGTGTTTCCCGACTAGGCACCGGTGCCGAAGGAATCAATGACGCTAGTTCTTCGGAGCATCTTCCATTAAGATACCGGTAGAACAAGGACAGCATTCCCACCTGACGTTTGTGCTACAAAGATTGTAGTCCGTTTGTTAAGATAGGCGAATCTATCAAACGGACCGCCCGTTTCTGCACAGAGACAAGGGTTTTTTTTCAGATATTTTGGGGCTCCCGACCAGAGGTGGCTGGCAAATTCTACAGTGGGTACAGTGGGTTCTGACAACTTTGCAGCATTACCTAGTGCCCATGAACACCTCTTCAGAAATGAATGTTAGTAAAATGTAATTCTTACCTTCGGCATCGAGAAGTCGAGTAACGCCATACTCTTTCTCTACCACGTGGAATGCTGTCTCTAATCTCTCTCGCACGTGTCGGCCCCTGTGGAAAATAAAGAAATTAGCAATTGGTCCAAAAAGGATTGAAAAATTAAATTGATCGATATCTCCTGGTAAGACAAAAGATAAAAATACACTGTAATGTAGTCTAATACGGGTTACAGACAGTTAATATCATACAATATGTGGGCGTGGCATACCTCACGATATCGCTCACCATACAATCTCATACAGTCGTCACACACAAGTACTATAATATATCTGTGGCAATTGTATGGCGAGCGTACCTCCCCCCATATATATATATATTATAATATTATATTAATTGTGTGTAACAAGCTTAAAACTCCTTCACACGAGTATTATATTGATTATCTATTATTGCTGGGTGTTTCCTTATCCTCGTTGAACCGGTGTTCCCTTGATATACCGGCAGAACAAATACAGCATTAAAAATTATTTTTTTTATTAAAAGACCTTTGCAACTTTTTCCACTTATTTATTTTCGACCGGACCGGCAAAATGTACCTGGTTACCCGTAGTTCATGTAACTACAGGAAACTGCTATAAAATTAATTTCAGCAAACAAGACGGAAATCACAGGGAAAAAACAAAACCAGAAATAACCATCTGTTCAAATAAAAGCTGACACGACTGACATTACGTAATTTTTTTTTTTTAAATCACAATGTAATCCGTGTTTCAGAGTGTAATAAACCAACCCGAAAGCAGTTTTTAAAACATAATAGTAAACAGTACCGCCAGCTATAAAATAAATTTCAAGTCATAAATAAAAACAATGTTAGAAAACAATGGGACTCACTCCTGACATCGATGCTATATATACCATAGATTTAGTTTTAATTTCGCCAGTCTGACGATGCCCGTGATAGGGTGAAACCGGTCTGATCGAAAATAAATAAGTGGAAAAGGATTACAAAGGTTTTTTTTTAATTTAAAGAAGTCATTTTAAGATGGAACTCCACCATGAATTGACAGTTTCAAAATTAGAAATAAATTGAGCATTCCCACGTGAAGTCTTGATCAGTCATTTTATAAAGCATTCAACTGAGCGCGCACTCAGAATTTCAAAGACCAAATTTCTGAAGTTCACGTTCATCTCGTTTCGTGATGTTTCATAATAAGGTATGCACCATCGCCTCCGAATAAGAAAGTAAACAATAGAAAACGGCAATAATTGATCGCTACTAATCAAAGAAATCAAATCAGCCATCAATTTTACGGTGTTTTGCGCCATTTAAAACGTTGCACTGAACACGAAATGCTATATTGTTAGCTACCATGATGTTTTCAGAATATCGAGCAAAATGCTGGCAGGCATTCTTCGGCAAAAATTCCTGATTAATGATGAAAGAAGCCCCTTGAACTTTGGTTCAAAACAATTCCGGTAAATTGACCTTCAGAATTAGCTGGAAAATATTGATGTCTTAGAAATCTATTACCAATGATAATTCCAACTGGTTCATAGACTATTCGACCTGGATTGTGAAACGCTCGGTTAAAATTTGATGAATTTATAAAAGAAAGAGAATTAGGAACACCAAAAGAGCAAGAATTTAAGAACCTAGTGGTTGAACGAAAACCGAAGATCCCCGGAAAAAATATTAATAGTAAGATTATGAAATTTCAAAACTACCACAAGGTACTTCTACAAAAAGAGATAATATAGTTTTAAACCTTCTTTCAGAGCTAGAACGATAAAGCATAACTTTTTTCATTTTGTTCCTCTGTGTCTTTTCATTCTTGAGAGTGTATCTCATAAGTTTGAACATTTTCACAGCACGTGACATCTGTAAATAACAATTCTCGTTTATTTAATTAATTTTAAAAATAATTAGGTGCTCACATCTGAGGAAAGTGCTCAGAATTTCATGGACAGCCAGGCGCGCAAATACATCAATTCTGGAAGAGCTTGGCATCCACAATAGGCTGTCAACTGTCTGCCGCATATCCTCATTTTATTTGGACATGTTGCTCACCAAACCAAGAATTCCGACCTGGAGAAGCTCATGGCCACTGGCAAATTAGAAGGCAGGAGAAGCAGAGGAAGGTCACCGATGCGTTGGAGTGACCAAATTTCGCAGGCGTCCGGAACGTCGGTGTCCGCAGCACTCCACACAGCGCAGGATAGTGAGGAGAGGTAGAGCCTTGGAGGGATATTGGAGTGGGGGTCACGATCCTCAGCAAAGAGGAAGCGACACATTATGCTATCATAATGCACATAGTAAAGGTGAGGCCTAAAAGGACGCCGCTCGCTTTGATTGCGGTGCGGTACAGACTACCGAGTATGTAATATACAAATACCCGCTTCACGCACTCCACCAGGATTGGATGAGGACCACACAGCTATGTCTTAAACCTTAGACTGGTGCAGGGATCCTGTTGTTCTACTTTGTCCCAATTATACAACAACAAAAGAATCTCAATGGTCAAGCTTGACCCGTGCCACAGAATAGAGGAAGAATGGGTATTTACCTGATATTACGCCAGTCAATCAGGTCCGGTCTGTTGCGATGGATGAGGGCGTTGAAGGCCATGCCATCCCTCCATGAGGAGGTGAAGTCGCTGACCCTCACGCCGGGGTACTTGGCCGTGGATCTCTTGGCCCATCTCAGCAGCGCCTCTCGGGCAGTCACGTTGGTCTCCTGGCCTACGATGTCTGAGATCTGTGGAAGAGAATAGAATGGGATTGTTAGAATCTTGAACACAACGATAAATACAATAGGATTGCAATAACACCGGATGGCGTCCTTGGTTGTGAATGAAACACAGATGAGATGAGCTAACAACCAAAATAGAACTGTTGGCTTTGGATTGATGAAAACCGTCAAGGGTCAGGAAAACTGAAGAAAAAATGAAAGAGACAGAGACATATCTCCAAAGTTGAACACTAAAACACTTGGAAAGAATTAAAAATAAGAATTATGGATGAGGTAGACATGCATCATCTCAAGAATTTGCTTCGCATGATCATGCCATGTTTACATGGTATCCCCCTAGTTTCTTCTTCCATTTACTTGCAGTCATAATATCACTAGTCACCGGATTAATTAATGTTTTAATAAAATAAAAAAGTCGATTATAATTTAGAAAACAAATTCGCATTTGACACAAATAAAATTACTACTTTAAAACACTAGTTGAACAGACTCGTCAATTATGTCTGGTCGGAAGCTAGGTCAAGAGATGTTTTTGCGTAGCTAGATTGTCAGGTTTTGAGTTGTTTTTCAAGCTCGTTCTACTGTTACTCTTATTGCAAGTAGGTAGATACCTAATAAATAAAAAATCTTATTGGATACGCGTGGCAGGTTTGCCTTGCGGCATTCAGGGATCGGGTTCTAAGGAAGTTGAGTAGAGATAGATTATTCCAGATAAAAACAACACGTTCACAAAGTTAATAAAAGATATCTTCATTAGAAAAGCGTAGGAAAGACTGATCTCATTTGCATTTTCAATATAATCAATTAATTGTATTATTGACTCCCCTCCTTTGTAGTAACTCATCCAGTTTAACATTCCTTGTCGTATTCCTTCTCCTCAATCAACATTGCTAATTATGAGTACCATTCTCCACTGTCCAGAATGTCGAGACTTATTAACTCAAGCCAGGCCTTGAAAATTTTGATAGCAGTCTAAATGATGTGCCAGGCTATATTAAAATAAACCTCGAAGATTATGATTTAGCATGTCTAAAATCACGGACTCTACCAAAACCTTGTTCGGGCTTTGACTTGAAAGCTTTCTCGAAAGTATATTTTTTGTCCTATTTTTTTCATTGCTTACATACATGTATTATGTATTTTGTGTAATTGGTCAACGGTCTGTCAATAAAAAAAAATTTAAAATAAAAGATACAAGGAAATATTCGTAGTCGCCGTTCAGGAGCATTTTTACTCCAGATAGCATACTACAGACTTTCGCTACATAGTTAAGAAGTTTTCAAAAGTTATCGGCCGCATGGAATATTTTCAGTTTTCCATTCAAATCTGCAACAAATGTATCTAGATTCAGCCTGGTTGCATACAAAAACAATCCACAAATCTGCAACAATCTGGTCGCTAATTGCAGGCCTCGAGTCTCGGCAGCGTGCATTACGTGCAAGCCGCCACTGACAATATTTACATGTGGCTAACTGTATACTGAACACTGCTGAAGTACTGGCAACTGGCAACTGGCACCCAGGAGATAGGACGAGATTAATCAGTGTCAAACGTAACGTTAACCGCTATTCGCTGGGTGTTTTGCAGTCTGCGGGCATGCTGACCGACCGGCGTACACAGAGGAAATTTGTCACAAGAAACATGTTAAAAAGTTGCCTCAATTGACCTCAAAATTATCACCGACTCCGAAACGAATGAAATTTTGGAAGTGCACTCAAAATCGAATAATAATCATGTCATGAGACTTTGACTGGGTTATTTCAGTTATCTCAGGCGCTATGCGTACATTTCGTTAGTTTTGTATAGCGTGACAATAAAATACAGACATTTAATAAAATGGAACTACATTTTTCCATGAATACGGCAATATGGCATTTTCAATGGCATTTCAAAATTGTTAATGGTTTTATAGACAGCCCTGATATCATCAGTTTAATTACATTTAATATTCCAACTAGACCTACTCGATCTAAAATTTTGTTTAACTGTAACAATAATTTCAGAACTGAGTCATTCAAATATTCATTGGTACCTCGACTTCACACAGTAGGTAATATATATACAGATATAGTAGACATTTTCAACTTCTCTGAATACAAATACAAACAAACGATTATTGCATACATCCTGTATAATTATTAATATATGTGTCTAGAGTATAAGTAACAGTGAATGTGAGGTATGTTTTTATTTTTCTCCTCTGAACTTATTACTTAGATTTGTTCGATATATTATCTTTGAACCCACTGTGATGTGTTTTGCACCTGTTTATTATAACTAACTTTATATGTAAAAGCCCATATAGGGCGTATATTATACAATAAATACATAAATATCAAGCTGCTAATTATATCTTTGAAACTTTGTTCCTCATATTCCAATTTTTATCACTTGAATTTGACAATTCGTCTCAAATAATCATAATTGGTTTTTTTAACGTTTGCCTTGATCTGTGAATTTCATTTTCTGGGGGTCCATGGCAGGGAGAAAAAAAGGGGGTCCACGAATCTCAGTTCATTTAGACTGCACGCATAGTAAAGCACCGTCGTAAGTTTCGTTCGACAAGCCTGCTGCGCACATAAAGCGAATCACGTGTCCACGCAGGAACATTCAAGTGCAAGGTTTTACAAATTTTCATACAAGCAGCAATGCATTGCACAGTGAATAAATACCACTATTCAGTATTGTACCAAAGTTTTGGATATACTGGGAGGAGGGGTGGGGGGGTTCATGGAAACTTAAAAGAATCGCTAAGGGGTCCAAAGAGAAAACAAATTTTGGAACCTATGATCTAACATCTAATACGAGGTTATTTCGATACATTAATTTCAGATATACAAAAAAACGTGCTTTCGGTTTAATTGTCTTCCTAGCAATCATCTCCTTTCAGAAAGTACCACTAATTTCTGGATACCGTTTGGTGAAAGTAAAATACATGCACTTTGACCATTGTAAGTTTTTTAAACTAACAATTATCTTATTATGAGCCATCTGCGTGTTGCCATTTAAAACGTTTTAAACGATCGCAGCGCTCTCATTTTTTGTTTACTATAAAATGTCAGACTGTACGAAGAATGATAGGTCTGAAGACGATTCAAAGAGAAAAACATTACAAATTGACAAAAAACAAATGCGAGTCTTAGTTTAGGTTAGATTAAGTTTCCTATTATCTCTGAAGCCATGGGTCAGACAGGGTTGGGAAGTGTTTAAATATGAAAAAATGTCAAGCAAACAGCTGTCTAGCAAATTGATCCAATGGAATACAACAAGGTTCCATCTGACACAGCAATGTCATGAGATAATATGCTCTATAGAGAGTAACTTTAAGGCTCATTATTGTATAACACTACCGTGTCAGATGGAACCTTGTTATTCCAAGGGGTCGAAATTACCGCTTTGATCCATTTAAGCAAGCGGCGATTTCCTCACAGTATTTGGGTTCCATAGAATATTTATCTACTTTTCGCCGCCAATTTAGCATTTTCCACAAAATATGCTTTTACGGTAGAAAAACTTAAATCATGCACTATTAGCCATAGACTCCCCCTTGGTTTGCAACTTTCTTTTCCGATTCTGCTTGTTCCGGATTCGTATCTAGCACTGTCTAATCAGAGAATCTCTGTTCTAAATGTTTAAAGTATCGACTACTATGAATTCTGCACCTCTCGGTTCGTGGAAAATTTCAATATCGTTTGAACGGATCTGGTAATTGTTTATTCCTCGACTCGTCTGCCACATTCCTCATCCCGTGGCCGCTGACTGTGACGGGGAGCAATTAAACAACATGAAACCATGTACCTAAAATTCTCACAGCTTTGCATCTACGTGGAATAAGAATATTGTGCGGGAAACCTAAGAACACGGACAATAAAATATTTGATATGATTAAAGAATCTCACGACCTGTAGTTTTACGTTGTTTGACTTTTGTTGCATTTCTTCTTTCTCCTTTTTAATGCAACGTTTTGGATATCCATCAGAATGTAGGCCTTGCCGGTGCGGGCCTTATTATGGTATAAAATATTGATTCAGCACACATCGGACTCTGAATATAAGAGGAAATTGGAACATTAACATAGAAGTTTGATGAATCGATTGCATCTGATTACGCTGTCTGGCAGGAGAATTATATCAGACCTCGTTGTATTATATAGAATCATTAACAACCTAATTGACAGCCCTGCCATCTTCGCCACTATTAAATTAAATGTTCCGACGAGGAGCATAAGACAAACTGTAACATTTTTGAGAATGCATGATCTGGGCAATTGACAGTAAAGCGTCATCTATACCAGCACTTTGATGAATCCTACAATCTCTAATCGAGGCCGAGGGTTTGTTCCGGCTCTTGGATAATGTAGCGTTAATGATTTGTGTTATAATATTGTTTTGGTTTTCTATTTGATGTCAGTGTTAAACGTTTGAAAAAGATTGCATTACTTTATGGTTTAGAATCTCTATGTACTTGTAATTTTCGATAGCTCTTTATATTATGTTCTAAAACCCGTGTAAAAGTCCAAAGTGTATAATCAAATAAATAAACGAACATGAACACAATACTAGGTTCACAAAGAATGAAGGCGTGTGTACTGGACGCTAACGCCAGTGACATAGACTATAAATCACCGGCTTCCTTTTCAGGGACCTTGGGTAAGGATTTACAAATGAAAAAGTGACTCGGTGAAAAGTCGTCGGACAACCGACTGATTTGGCTAGTTGCTTCCATATTTATTGGGCTAGGATGGTACACGTGTTATTATTAGCAAATATTCGTATCTCTACAGGAATGCATTGGATAAAAAAGGATCAAAGGACCTTTTTTATCCCAAAGAACCCCAAATTTGAGTCATGTAGAAATGCGTGAGAACTATAAACATAAATTCCTTAATTATTTAAATTGTAATATTTTGGGTAATATGACTCTGCTGTCCGATACAGTATGTTTGTACCAACATATAATAATAAATACGGAACCCTGGAGTATTACGTGCCTAAAACATTCAACATGTTATCAGGCAATATTTAAAAATTTGATTGTCAAATAGTCAGATACATGATGAAAAAATGGCTCCTAAGTAGAAATACCTTATATTAGGCGCTTATATCAATCTGTAGATTGTATTCTCTGTAGCTGTAGCATACATATAGTATAATATGTATATTTCTAATTAATGTAATAATCCGTAATCATTCAATTGTTATTGAAAATTCTGTTGACACACTACTTAATTAATCAATCACGATACTCCCCTGAAGAGTCGTGGCAAATTCAGTGGCAGAACTCGAACGTGAAAAACAAGCAACTTGTTGTAGACCCTACTATTAAATTGCCCGGGTTCTCTCTCCCTCGGAGATCGTGGACCTCATTAAACGTCATCCGGTGCAGTCACAGATATATGATGCATAAAAATAATTCCAAACTTTTATTAATGTGGACATATTCAAACAACAGAAAGAATCGTAGAAGAATGTCCCCTTCATCAGTTGGCACATCTGTACTGAACCAAGTGACTCAAGATGCCGTCGACTGGATGAATAACCTCAACATCCCAAAATGACTTGAACAACCCTCTCCTCCACCATACGAAAAAGAAGAATAAATAAATAATAAAATTAAATAAAACCTCGGAGTGTCCATCATCAAGGCGGATGAAGTCCACGGAAGGGTCGGAGAAAGTGCAACATAACCAATATCCCGAAAGTCATACACTAAAATAGAAAAATTGTATAGTTAATAATAACACAACATTTTTAGACGAGAAGAATGCATTCAACGTTCGACGGTAAAAATTACATGGAATGCCATGCTAATCGAAATGAAATGACGGCCACTTGGCCAGTGACCGTTTTTACAACATTTATCAAGAAGTTACAGTAAAAAATGCACGAACATTAATCTTAATAATTTACAAAGCATAAAATCCGTGTGTATAAAGTACAAAAACTCTAAAACGTTGAACCCGGGAAATATCCATCTGCCAAAAAATAATACAAGTAGCCAAATTGTTTGTTACAATTTTTCAATTTTAATACATTCCTTATAAAGATTCTTATGAAGTTGCACATGGTGTACACAAATTCTGCACAAGTCAGACGAATCAGCAAGAAAATAATTACGCTAGACAATAGAAAAGTCAGCAACGAGAACAGAAATGCAAGAAATATGACCCCAGGACCTTTAGCTCCCCAAATAGACCAACGCTTCGCCGTCTCCAGAATGCTCTGTGATGGCAAAAGGAGGAGTGCAGCAGCTATTATCATCACTGGCAAGTGTCCGACTAGAGATAGAGATGCATAATCTAGCATCCGAGACGCGAACGCACTAATCTCCGTGACTGATGTAAATAGACGGAGATTGGAGAAGGACTGCTGGAAACTTCGCGCGATGGCTACCGAATTAAAAGCTGTACAAATAATAGGGATTCTTGTGCATTCAACATTTTGCTGTGAAACTACATGGACTTGGTATTATTAATCTATGACCGTAACTTAAGGCGAAGCATATCCTGAAATGTCTAGAAAACTCTGGAGTGGAAGCGTATTCCTTGGGTTGGTTACGATAAAACAAATCGGTAAAAAGCGATTTTATTTTAACAATTATTTTTATAAACAATAATTATTAGCCTGAAAACACTCATCCAAATTGAAAAAACCTTCTGAGCAAAGATAAATGTCGCCACCTAGTGAGGGATTTAGCCGTTACAAGCCTTCCTCATACACATAAAGTTGGTTTTTTACAGGTGAAATATAATAAAAAACCGTAATTATTGAATGAAACACTAGTATATATTGATTAATTTGGCGGGTTTGCGATAAGCCGACGTAGCTCAATGGTAGAGCATCTGACCGGATATTAGAAGGGTGTGGGTTCAAGTCCTGCCGGCGACATTTATCTTTGCTCGGAGGGTTTTTCAATTTGGATGAGTGTTTTCAGGCTAATAATTATTGTTTATAAAAATAATTGTTACCCTTTGCGCTATGCACAAAAATCTTGTCTTAAAAACTTTAGTTTATCAATTAATAGATTTTATTTTATTTTGCAAGGCTCTAGCCAAAATTTTAAAGTGTTCTCAGATCACAATTACAAGTAATTTTGCCACATTACAACAAAACTAACTAGAAAAACTGTTCGTAAGTACGAAACCCGATCGTTCTTAGCATTTTTTAGAGGTCTAATAATAAAACAAAATTGTAGGCTAATGAAAAGATTTATTAAAAAATATTCGATCAGAAATTTAGGACGATATGTGTTTGCAGAATTTTATTAAAGAATCTACAATTATTCATTAAGTTATTGAAAAAATCAACCGATTCAACTTACCCAACTTTACCTGAATAGATAAAATCGTTTCTAACCAACTAACCATCAGGCCGTTTCCCCGCAGGGGTAGGCAGAGAGGACAGACCGCCAAACAACTCCATCTTGGCATACACTTCTTGCTTCATTCACATTCATACAACGCCTCATACATTCTCTTCTGTTATTCCGACTTCTGACATGGCCCGACTCGAGTATTTGATTCACTTGATCGTGCCATGTCTTCCTCGGGCGTCCCCGGCTTCTTCTTCCATTCACATTCGCGTCATCTATTCTCCTTACACTCTCTTCGTTCATTCGCTCTACATGCCCAAACCATCTAAGCGTCCCTTTCTTGATCTTGCTCACTACGCTTACATCAGTCTTGCATTCTTTACAAAGCTCAACATTTTCATACGATCATACATGGTTTTACAACACATTCGTCTCAGAGATCTCATTTCTACAGCATTCAGTATTTTTTTTATATTTTTAAAATTTTATGAAATTAAATAAAAAATAAATAAAAAAACATAATTTCGATAAATAATGGTGGTCTTGCTAAAGAGAGATAATAATGGAATTTCACAAATTTAAAAATGCATTCCGAAGAAAAAATGCACATTCATAAGGCATCGTGCCGTTTAATATTTGGTCACTTCGTCAAGTACAATCGCTTAACCTTCGTGTATATTTAGCATCAATTATAAGCGAAATTTTCAACCAACGTTAATCTTTTCAGACAATCATATCCATAAATTGCATAGCTACGATAGCCGGTCGGTGCTCACCTAAAGTCACTTATATAAAAAGTTTAAAAAATTCACGCACCGGTGCGCAAATGCGTCCACAGCCAGCAACACTGTAAATAACTAAAAGTGTAAAAAATAAATAAAAAATGGTAATATCCATTAGAAGCTTCTTAGGCTTTTTAAGGTCATTTTATAAACATTTTCCAGTCCTAAAATTTTAAAGTATTTCAAATAAATGCCAACTCTTCTTGTGTCACCAATCTTCTAACAAATGTAACATCAATAGAAAAATAGAAAAGGAAGATAAAATAGCAACTGTAAAAATATCATCTCTATACTTTAATTTTCTAATAAATCTGTGCATAATTAGATAAAGAATAGGAATTAAGATTTGTACAGTGCCCTTGAGGTGATTTTCCACAAAAAACTGCGCTATACAAATCATCCAATTATTATTATTATTATTAACGTGCCGTTTAATATTTGGTCACTTCGTCAAGTACAATCTTTTGTGATCACCACGGTGTCGTCTGCATAAGATATGATGTCTCCAACTATTGGGAGGTTGAAGATTTTATTTACATATATAATAAAAAGGATTGGACCGATGACCGGACCGTACCTTGTGGTATACCGAAAGATGCGGTTTTGGGTTCGCTTAACGCATTATTAATTTTGACACATTAACATGCATTTTTTAGACAGTTTTGGAACTATGATAGCACTATTCCGTCTATCCCAATTTGCTTTAGTTTTTCAATGAGTTTGGAATGTGATATGCTGTCTTGCGGAGGTCTATGAAGATACCAGGACACTTTTCTCTATTATCTAAATATTACATTATTATTGATGTTAATTTAGCAATCGCATCCTGAGTGCTGAGATTGTCCCTAAAACCGAATTGGTTTGGACTCATTACCTTCTTCTCTTTTATGTAGTTGTTGAGTTGTTTCTTCACAATTTTATCATAAATCTTAGCTATGTTTGATTTCAGGGCTATGGGACGATAGTTCGAAATATTTTCTTCGTGACCAGATGTAAAAACCGGGGTGACAATAGTTTTCTTATTTAGGAAGGGTATATTAGGAATATACCCTTCATGTATAGTAGCACCAATTATAAGCAAAATGTTCAACCAACGTCATGTTAAAGAATTTCTACAGAGTTTTTACATCATGCTCCAGAAATAGACATTGAGATAAGCGCGTCGGGGGGTTATGGCGTCATCTCAGGTAGATATTGTAATTACTGTTACGGGTTTAGCGAACTGCCTCAAATAACTCGGAGAATCACGATCAAACTCCTGATTAGCCCCAGGCCACGATCCGTTCTCGCTTGCTAAAACACTGAAGAATGAAAACGCCGAAGCTTGAACGGTTCAGCAAACAAAAAGTATGACAACAACATCGGTTGAAAAAATACTAGGTTAGAGAAGAGATGGCACGCCTCTCATATAATTTAGTCCGGTCATTAGCTTTCGCGATAACTTTAAAATGTCGAAGAATATGTTGCAATTTTTTTTAAAAACGAGACAATTTCGAAAAAGTGGATCTGTTTTGATTTGAAAATAAAACAATAACTTTGTTTATAACCACGAGAATTTTATTTAATTTTATTACGACGGACCGGTTTCGCTTAACATAATCATCTTCAGAAATTAAAAACTAAGACAAAACTCAGTTTTTAATATTTGTACCCTGAAGATGCTTATGTTAAGCGAAACCGTTCGGTCGTAATAAAATTAAATAAAATTCCCGTGGTTATAAACAAAGTTATTGTTTTATTTTCATTAAATATGTGTGCCACAAAGTGACTGCTTTCTATTCAAAAAAAAAAATAATAATAAAAATAAAAAATAATATATATATATATATATATAGATAACAAATGATATCGTACTGAGGATTTCATTTACAAAATATTAAATTGATGTGCATGATGTAAAAAAATATAAATCATTCTAAGGTGAGGTGTTTTAAGTGCAGTTGAGTGGTTTCGGTGTAAGTCTGTATTTGGTGTTAATATGTTTTCCATTTCAGATCTTCCTATGTAACGTATCCAGTGTTTTATTTAAATTTAAAAAATTTTATGGTTGTTGTGATTTTTAAAGGATATTGGGATTTTGTTGTAGAGTTTAGTACCATAGTATAAGAAGTTTTTTTGTCCAAATGTTGTGTTTGTGATTCTTTGTTATATGTGATTTTGACTCTGAGATCTAGTGTTTCTAATATGCGTGGTTGTTGTTATTTCTTGTTTTTTTTGTATTTATGAATGTAAGTAGTATTGTTTTTTTATAATTGTTTTATTGACATAATGTTAAGTTTGTTAAAGATTTCGTCAATAAATAATTCAATTTTCAATGTGACGAACTACAATCTTAACGATCAAAAAGGCAAATAATTTTTTCAGATTTATTTTTATCCAGAAACTTATGTGTATAATGAATGGAAAATCAAATGATTATTTTGAGTTATTTTGCATAAACCGCTATTTAATAAATAAATATCAACATGTTTCGAAACCAATTGCTCTCTCATCAGGATATAAATAAAGGACTAAAAAGCTTACATAGAAATACAACTGGTCTACAATTAGATAAAATGGAAATTTTAGAAATAGCGTTAATAGTCAATTAAATATTATTAGTGACAAAATATATTTTTGTTAAATAGCCAGATTTTAGTTTTTAATTACATTAATCCCTATAGATATTTAGAATTTTAATTTTGATGCCATGGTTGTTCCTTGATTCTGTTTAAATTTATATTTTCGAACATAAACATAACAATTAGTGTTTTATAATAATTTACTTTATTTTATATAATTGTCTTCATATTAACTCAATTATTTACCATATCTCACAACTTGTTGGTATTTTTGTCCATTTTTATAATTTGTCTAGGCTTATGTCATTATTTTTTCAGTATACTTTGTATCCTGAAGAGGGAACCATTAGTTTCTAAACCTTTCTTTTTTATAGATGTTTATACAAAACAATTCTTACTCATAATTGAAAATGATGGCACGAAGTGATTTTTCCTTAATTTTAAAAGTGATTATAGCAAATTTTGTTTGTATTTATTTAAAAAGTTTTTAATTTTAATTTCATATCACCTACTCTAAGCATTCATTTTATCTTATGTTTGTAAATACTCCCATAACCACGAGCTACTGGACCTCAACTTATGGAGAGTAGAATAATAACAAGTAAAAAAATCATGTATTTATTATGTTATAATTTTGAAATTTTTTTGTAATAAATAAATAAATAGAAAAATCTATTAATTGATAAACTAAAGTTCTTAAAAACTTAAGACAAGATTTTTGTGCATAGCGCAAAGGGTAACAATTATTTTTATAAACAATAATTATTAGCCTGAAACACTCATCCAAATTGAAAAAAACCTTTCCGAGCAAAGATAAATGTCGCCGACAGGACTCGAACCTGCACCTTCTGATGTCCGGTCAGATGCTCTACCGTTGAGCTACGTCGGCTTACGTTGATTAACTTGGCGGGTTTGCGATAAGCCGACGTAGCTCAACGGTAGAGCATCTGACCGGACATCAGAAGGGTGCAGGTTCGAGTCCTGTCGGCGACATTTATCTTTGCTCGGAAAGGTTTTTTTTTCAATTTGGATGAGTGTTTCAGGCTAATAATTATTGTTTATAAAAATAAATAGAAAAATCGTTTATTTAAACATAATTATTAAGATTTCTTTTCCAGGTAAGGCTCCAATTGTTTCAGAAAAGGCAAGAAGAAGCAATGGATCGATGCCATCCGATACTGGATGCCGAGGAACTGTATTGGGTCAATGTTGCTCGATCATTCCAGGCTCAAAATAAACACGTGGCACGATCGCTTTATTGCCATGTGCCAGACACTCTGTCACTCTCTGGCACACCGAGTATTTACGAGTGTTTGAACAATAGTCAATATCTTTCGGGGTGACAGAGATCATTGTTTGATACCCCAAGTGTAGTCTTAACGTGACGAATAAATCAAAATATCAAGAATTGCATTGTCTGGCATTTGTTGAAAATGGATTCCCGTTAACTTCACTTATCCAGGCGCATAAATACATGTCTGGACGTTTTCACAGCAGACTTCTATAAATATGTAAATATCAACTGTCGTTCATTTCACAAAGCCTGGTATAATCACAATAGACTGGCTAAGTTATTTCTAAAGTTGTTCTCGCCAGGAAGTCCTCTATCTGGCCAAGGCTGCAATTCTTGGACTTTATGGATGGATTGAATATGTCGAGAAAATCTTGAAGTGATTGTTACTCGTTAAAACACTTTTGTATATTTTGGAGAATTTACATTAATGTTTCAACGAGGCTTGGATCTCTCTACGGTAAATTAATGAATTATGCAGTTGATGTTATTTATAACTTTGAAATTTTAAACCATAGAAAGGTACACTGACTTTGCCTATTTTTTGCTGCATTTACTGAGTTAAAAACTAATATCTGCTATAAGAGAGCAGCCACATAAATTAAACTGATTGAAAAAAGGAATAACGTTGAATGAAAAATACTAACAAATAAAATGATAACCTTGCTATAAATATTTAAACCACCATAGGTAGATAATACAATGGTAATCCAAAAGAGTATCGTCAATGTTGGTACGTTGTCATCAGATAGAAAAGGACGCCGAGGATTTGTCACTCCAAATGAATGTGACCAGTGCATTAAGTTTTTTTTTAAACATCCGTTGAACGTTGAAACGCTGGTCGAAACGTCATCAAAAGAAGAATAATATGGTCCTTCCTCTCCCAACCCTGTTGTAACCTCTCATTCTCTTATATCCGTTGTATATGAGAAAGAGTGAGAGATTACAACACAGCCATCGGCGGCATGCCTTTTAAAAGAGTCAAACAAGACAGTCAAAGACTAGATGAACAATTAGAAAATATCTGTTTAATTGACCAGGCGTGATGAGCATGCAGTATTAAAGTAGATAATTGCCGGACAAGCACAAGTAAACAGTAATTTCTTTATCTATGAAAGTCAAGATCAAGTAATCTATACTGTACAAAATAGCATTACAAAACGATAAAGATTCGCACCGGCTGATAACGCGAATTAATTTATACCGTAACATTATCGCATAATTCAGAGACCCTGGTCCAGGCAAGGTGAGGTTTATCGGGTAAGATGGTGGGGATTAGGAGAAGATTAAAGAAGAAAGACGGTGTTGATGAATCGAACGTTTTGCAAAATGGCCGGTTAGCCCACCTGGATTGATATTGGAAGGGAACCGGTTTAAGGGGATAAACTAAGGATAAACAAGTTGCACAAAAATTAACATGAAAAATAATCGACACTAACAAATCGAAATAAATGTGTTGAGGGCGTATCCGAGGGCCCGAAATTTCATTGGCCTGTCTTAAGGCCTCTAAGATCTTACGTAAAATGACTTCTATGAATTATCTATTCAATGGCGGCCTCAATGATTAAGTGGTTAAGATCATCGAATACAAATCCAGTGGTCGGGGGTTCAAATCTAAGCGAGCGCAAATAAATTTTATTTAATTAGTTTGTGTTATTTCATAAATAATTCATTAAAAATAACATACATTATATTTGCGACACGTTCCGAAGTGGGAGATACTCTTGGTATCGCTCTGGTGGAAAGACTTCTTTTCTGAATAAAAAAGTTGCATGTAATGATTTTAACCATTTGGGGATGCCATAGTCCCACTGACTCCAGACGGTAGGGAACAGTCAATAAAAGTGGTTAATCACTTGACGATAACACGTTATGTTGCATTTATCGCGCCGCACCGACTCCGCCATCCACACTTGCAATAAAAACAAACAAAGGGGTTACCGGTTCGTATTCCTGTTTCCCCACGAGGGCGAGGGCGAGGTAACGCAGTAATGTGGGTCACGCTCCGCGGGATACGGCCATCGTCTGCATGGTGTGCACTCACTCACTCACTCAGTTAATCAGAACTCGGCCAGAACCGGGTTCGCCTGTGATTGGGGATGCCTCAGGGAACTGGTGTGGGACCTGTCTAATTTATTATTGTAATTGCGAGGTCCTTTAGATATGGGATTCAACGAAAACATGTGAAATTCTTTGTCTTCTTATATGATAACTGTTTTACTACCCGGTATCAACCGAGGTCTAACATCATACAAATTTGCAAATTTCATAACGCCAGAACTCAAATTTTGCACAAACGTATTCTCTGTTATATGTCAAAATATTGGGCATTTTTAGGAATGCTACGCGGAGGGTATTTTTAAAAAGATAAAGGAGACTAATGATGTGCGGGGGGAGAATCACAAAAGCCGGCAAGTCATTCCAGAGCCGAATTTTTTCCTATTTTCCGCCTTACTTTACAATCTATTATAAAAACTCTAGAATCTTTGCACAAAAAAGCATAATTTTGAGATACATCAACAAATTAACTTTCTTTTTTCGAAGGAAGCAATCACTTTGTGGTTTAACATTATAATTTAAATAAAAAATGTTTTTGTTTTAAGCCACTTTATTTTTATACATATTTATGCATTCGACCGGTTTCGGTTGGACTCAACCTTCTTCAGGAATGTACACATATAAACTAAAATTAAAATACAGAGATATCATAATGGAGACAGAGAAAGTGAGGAAAAGAGACAGCACGATAGGGTAGAACAGGACAGAGCATCACAGTGGGGGGGTGGGTAGTGCGGTAGATGGAGAGGTAGGGGGAGGGGAGGGGAAGAAAGGGAACATCCTTAAAATCGGACTTATGTAAATATACTTATGTAAATGTACTTATGTAAATGTACTTATATAAATATGTATAAAAATAAAGTGGCTTAAAACAAAAACATTTTTTATTTAAATTAACTTTCGTTGACTGAAGAAAATGCATTCAATCATGGTTACATTATTTACTATGATGTCATGGATGGCGGAAAAGTTGAATGTCTCTTATGCGCCTTGAGACGGCTTACAAACATAAATGCCTCATTTGATAAGAACAGAAACTAATTAATATTCAAGGAACATTTCAAAGCGGCAGAGCAAAAAACAGGTTTTGCTTTCAAACACCGGCTATTTCAAGGGAAATGATAAATACAAACAGAAACTTTGAAGAATAATAACACTAAATCTTTAATTCAACAAGGCTGCACATTGAAGATTTCCCTGATGATAGCAAACATCCGATGGAAGAGGGGATCAGTACAAGAAGTCAAAGAGGCAAAAAGATTATTTTTGAATAGTCTTTGAAAACCCGCTGGATGACATTATACTGCAATGTAATAATACAAGAAGTGGGACGAGTTGATACAGTTTTTTACCAATCTCACTTCAATCCAAAAAAAGTGCAAGCTTTTAACTCAAATGCTAATGTAAACTTTATCGATGCAAATTGTGCTGCCATGGCTAAAATTTAATCAGTCGACAGAAATAAATAAAAAATGACAAGATTTATTTTACTGAAATTGTCCATAATATCATTTGTAACCGTTTTGCGTGCAGATAAGAGCGTCAGAACCACTGAGGAGATAAACCGATCGAAGTGTGTTGCGTGTTGTGGGCCTGTCCGTATGCCCAAAGTAAGCTTAATGTTGTCTTACTTCTGATGAAATTAATGTAAAGTTTTAAAACACTTAAATTCTTTCATGAACAGAAAAACAATTTCATTATCATTTTCCTTACACATCGGTATCCATTAAAGTTCTTGGTATTTATCTGCTCAGAACTTTGTTTTTTGCACAACAGCCTTAATATTTAAATCGTACGCTACGTTTCCTTATCTGGCCATCTTCTGCGCTTGGCGACCGGATGGACAAAACATGGCGGAACCGACCCTACCATGACAAGCGTGAACATTATGTATCTGATATGCCCTTTGGCGATTACTGTGTCTAGAGCTAAAACTAGTGGCTTCTTCTTGAGCCGTTGCCTCATCGCCGAGGATCGTAAAACCCTTTGTAGAATTCAGTGGCGGTTTTCTCTTATGCAAGAGCGATTATGAAGTGAACTCACATTAAAAATATGAGAACACAAGACTAACTTTAGATTAAAATGGACTAAATCCAAGCGACCGAATACTACGCTCGAAGATCAACGTGGTATTCCCATAGGTGCTGTGCTGAATAGATTCAGCACATATAGGATCACGATCCCAAGCAAATACTTACATTAAAAATAAAGCCAAAACAATGCGATCCCCCTGACGGTGAAATTAAATAGCCTAGACCGAACCATGTCGATGATTGTGCTCAGCGCTAAGAAATAATGTTTGAGACAGCAGCTAGAGTTGCTGAAATATCTTTTAATTTCCATCAGAACACCGTATACTCTTTATGACATCATTATGAATTGAGTGCCAATTCCAAATTCCGGCACTCAAGAAGAAATGGCGCTTTTAACGACGATGCAAAAACAAATGTCGTGATCGAGGCCTTACCCCAATAATCAGATAGAGTAAGTGCTACTATAAAAAGATGACTTGAGATTAATAAAGTGTTCTTTCTTAGTAAAAAGCACACAATTATGGAAAGCCGAAATGTAACTGTTTAATTTTCTTCTCATCTCATCTTCCTCCACTTGTCCCTGTCGTGAATCATTTTAGCAGCCTCCGTTCATTGTAGGCCCAGCCTCTCCCCACATTGCCTCTGGAGTTGTTTTCCCCAATATTGCCTGGGGCGGCCCACTGGACGTCAGTATTTCATTGTATTTATTTAAATTTGAGACATCGCAAGACAGATAAATACAAACAAATTGGTCAATTAGTAAATATTTACATGTTTGAATGTTACAAAACCTATAGGACACAAACCACCGATAAATACACGTTACACAACACCGATTGAGGCTCTCAAGGAGAAGGTATACATTATTAAGCGTGGGCATTAAACATTACGTATCGTAGGACATACACTAACAGAGCAGGCGCTTCCTCGGCAGTCGACTGGTCAATACCCGGCAGATCTCGGTCAATGCCACTGAGTTAAGTCCAAGTCACCAAACAATACAATCTGATTATCGACTAACCGTAGAACTCATCGAATGTAGCCGCCGTGGGAGGCATGCTGTGCCCATAAAAACGCACCATTCAAGAAAATTTGCGCCCACGCTTTCTATTTCAATTTGTGCGTCCATATTGGCAGTGTCCTTGGTTCAACGGCTAATGGCTACATCCATCTTATTCTATTCTCGGTATGACCGATGAGGTCTCTAATCTGGTAATTTACCAGTAGTTCTTTATCATCATAAAATTATAAATGATAATAATTCTTCAAGTATAAAAGTTTATTTGAAAATTTAAGTTTGCCAATAAAGTGAATCAGTGGAATTGTGTATTTTATTTAATAAATAATTACTCTAGATAACAGTTAATTTATCAATCAGATTTGGCTTATACAACAGTATCAGAGGGTAATTGTGAATCTAGAAACATGAATACATCGTCTCAATAAATTAAAGTCTCTTAATTTCGATTTAGATGTAATATATGATATAATATGAAGAGTTAATAATGACAGCAAAATTAGTTTTTCGATATCTCCAAAAATAACGAAGTTATGAGCTTTCAAAGTTAATTTAGGTCACAATTCACAACTCGAATGGCAGCAATGGATACTGCCGCGCCTATGATACATATGGCCGCGCCAGTCAATTTATAAACGACGACATCACACACCAGTGAAAGTATCAACATTTTGACGATTCATATCTTTGGTACTATTAGGTATTTACCAAAAATTCAAAACATTCTGTTCTCACCATGCTCTATGACACATTCGTAAATAACATGAAATTCCGTTGTAGGAGATAACATCATTTTGTTTTCGAAAAATTGAAACTAACCAAAGAAAAAAACATATGTATTATATTGGTATTTAAGGTAGAACGTCATTACTGATAAAAAAATTCACAGGTTAATAAAAAATTGGGCCACGCCAAGAAATGAAAATTAAAATGTGAACAAATTCCTGGAACTTGATAAAACGGTTAACTTTATTACCCCCGGATAATAACAACCATAAACAAGAAGCCTAAACGTTTTCTGCAAAGTCGTTTTGCTTGTTCGTCGGTGATTTCCGAACCGGTTTCTGTACCCGGTGGGCGAACTTCACGAATTAATGCAGCAGAATTTTGCCCGCACAAAGAATGGAGCTGTGACGCAATGCCATCTGTTCGAAAGGTCAAGCCAAAAATGGGAACAATGTTAATATTTGGGTGAACAAATTTGATACCGATTTGATTCTGGTCAGCTGAAGGAATCTACCCACTTAATTGACAACCTCACGCCCATCGAAATTGGTAGTAAAGAATGTAGACTTGATAATAAAAAAGTACCTTGTGTTACGTACCTATATATTTACCTGTTCTTGGGGACAATTTAACTGTTCTTCACTGAATATATCTTTACATCTTCACTTGTACATTATATTCGATCTTCTTTTTGTTGGCTCGGGTGTATATTTAGTAGTCGATACTTTGTTTATCTATTTTAATAGATTTACGATGAAAGAGTTATAAACTAGGCACATAGTGCACTCTAGCAAATATTTAGATATAGGGACATAAGGTTTTTAACGGAACTTACAAAGAATTGCACCGTTAATTTGGATAGTTGTCGAACATAGTTAAAAGGGTCGTGCAGATTTGAGGACAATTATAGATCAGTTTACAATTTAGAGGTTATGGCAATAAACATATTTTAAGTAATTACCATGGAACATTTACAATTGACTTTTGTAATTGCTTTCGGTATACTTTTAATGGAGTATTTATAATTCTGAGATGGGACACTTATTTTAATGTCTGCTATAATAATAATAATAATAAATGTTTATTCCGGTATGTGGGGAGGTTAGTGCAGTCCCACACATTCCATACAACAATATACATGCAATAGTTATAAAAAATATACACAATATGTACAAGAGTTTAAAAAAAAAAAAAGTAAATGATTATAAGACAGTAGTATAAGGTGATACATCACACATAAAACAAAAATTAAAATAAAAAAATAAAAATTAAAAAATAAATAAATACAAAAATAAGAATTTAACTAAATAAGATTAAAATAACTCCTTTAGGGTGTTGCGGCATTTATATTGTGAGGGGCCAATATATTTGTCCAGTATGCGTCGATGCTGGAGGCTGGACTGAGGCGGGCTTCAATGATGAGGATATTCCTGGAGCTGTTTATTCTTTCCCTCATTCCAGCCACCCTGGATCTTATAAGGGCTGCAAAACCGGAAACTCGCCCCTCCGTGAACATACTGGAAGCACTGCAGTATCTGGGGAGGCCAAACATTATGCGGAAGGCGTTATTATACTGTACACGAAGTCTTTCCATACTACTCTTTTTGTAGTTTGCCCAGAGTTCGCAGGTGTACAACGTTGCGCAGAAGGCAAGGAATAGAGTCCTTTTCACAGCGGTACTACAAAGGCGAAATCTTCTACTGAGCATATTCGATTTTACACTGAAAGCTCGTCTTTGCCTATCAATGTCATCATCATCCATCAGAGTACTGGTGATTATATGTCCTAGGTATTTGGTTTCTACAGTCACCTTCAAGATCACACCGTTCAGGGTAGCTGCAGGAATACTAGTCGGGCCTTGTCTATATCTTATGACTAACAGAGCTGTTTTATTGGGGTTATAAGACATGTTTGTTTCTTCAGCAAACTCTTCGCAGATCTTCAGGAGAATGCGCAGCTCTCTTATAGACGGAGCCATTAGTAATAAAGGGTACTGGGTGACGTATTATTTGGTCAAGGTTAAGGTAAACAATAGCTAGGAATTCTTGAAGTAAGTAGACCGTTTATAGTAGGATGAGTAAGTACATAACACAGGAGAGACCATACATAGGTCAATTTCAACATAAACGGTGTAGTAATAAAAAAAAATTGTACCGCTTAATTGATTCTCTACCCGCTGAACAAAGCTAACGAAAATTTCACGTGTTATATTGAATCTACCATATCCTCCCGTTTATTGCTGAGTTTAAGCAATACATTTAGTTCTTCAATAAATGCAAAGTTTACTTTGTAGCATCATTTTTCATTAAATAATAAAAATGATACTGTTTAAAGCGCTATTTTAATAAATAAATATCTACATGTTTCGAAACCAATGGCTCCTTCTTCAAGATACAAGTTTTTACGTTAGGTTATCATTCCATGCTTAGTAGACTAGTTAATTTTCCTTAATCTAAAAATAATTTTATCAACTAATTAAATGCCATTAAGAAATTACAATTAACAACTGTTATAATACGAAATGAATAGATAATTTGTTAAACAAAAGATCAAATATTGGTTAGGTAATCTGTCACGCCTGATAAAGTGGCAAATGACTATCTATATAAAAAAAATTGTATCTGCAATTTCGTACTTTTTGACCAATGTATGCGAGACACTTAATTATAAGAAAATGCGTGTTGTCTTACCACAAAAAAGACAAATAATCATTGAAGAAAATAATATTAACATAACCTAAATGAAAGATGAAACCGAACAAAAGGACAGAAACTAAAAAGATTTCAGTCGCATCTAGGACTCGAACCCAGGAGCTCTGTCTACCCGGGACAACGTTCAGCCGACTTAGCTAATGAGACCAGTTCAATTTATGTCATCTTCATCCCCTGAAATCTTTTTAGTTTCTGTCCTTTTGTCCGGTTTCATCTTTCATTTAGGTTACGTTAATATTATTTTCTTCAATGATTAAATATTACGATGAGGTTTTTAAATCTCAATAAAAATAATTAATAATTACAAATATATTTATTTATTCGTAAATTTAAAAAACAAAAACATTAGCCACTCATCTCAATAGGACAGTCCAGTGTTGAGATAGGCGGCTTTACTTCAGTAAATACTAATACATGAATAAAAATTAATAATAATAAGTGAATAATAATAAGTGAATAATAATTAGTAAATAGTAATAAGCATATAATAAAATACATCTAATAGTGAGTAAATATTAATAAGTACATAATAATAAAAATAGGTAAATAATAATAAGTAAACAAAATTATGTAAACAGTAATAAGTAAACAATAATAGGTAGGCAAAAAAAAGTAAATAGTAATAACTAAGTAATAATAAGTAAATAATAATGAAAATATCAAGCATATATAAGGTTTCAACACTGATTACAACATATGGGATGACATGGATAAAGCGAAATCACCACTCTCAGCTAACATAGACTTTTCGACCACTTTTTTAAATAAATTTAGCGTATCTATAGTTTTAATATTGTCACTAAGCCCATTACATAACAGAGGAGCTTTACAATAAAAACTGCTTTGTCCAAATCTATATTTGAAAGCATGTTTGATCTTACAAGCAGTAAAATGATAATCTCCAGACATGTCCTATTTAATCTGACACCACTCGATACATTAAATTCAACAATAGTGTGAACAAGAACTGTAAGACGTGGGAGAAACAGCTCGAAGGCATTTGCTCTCCACCGATGACATCACTGAAGAAACAAACATATCGTGAACGTCCCGTATAAGGCCATGGAGAGGCGAGAACGGAATTCAGCTGTACACTAACAAACCACCGGGGTAAAGTTTAGTAGTGTCTTTAACTTAATTAATGCAACATAATTTCCAGTATTAAGCGACTTAAAAGGCGAACGAAGGTTAGACTGGTTCATATCTTTATGAAGAAAAATGTGAATGTTTTTATTAACCCTTTCTCACCCAGAGTAATTTAAAAAATACACGAACTTTGAGAATTATTTAAAAAGTAAGTACTAACCCTATTCATTTGCGGCTTTTTTAAAAATGATTTAGTGATCTTTCCCTGGCAATACTATTTTTTTCGTTGGGTTGGATGCGCTGCGTACACACTTTATATCATAAACAAAAACCGATGTTCGCTCCTTTTGGAATTCTGTGATTCGACTTCTCTACTACCGTAAAACACACAATGTATTTATTGTTATTTCATTTGTTTTATCATTTTTATTTAAAAAATAATGTACGTTCTTACATATTACAAGCAAATTTTAAACAAAAGGTATATATTATATATGTTTTTATCGTTCCAAAGTTTCTCAATGTATATGTAAATAAAAATAGTTTATAAGGTAACAAAAATGTTTCATTTGTCTACATACTAATTAATTATTTACTAGTAGTCAGAGCCACAGTAATTTTAAAATGACATTGAATATTTCCTAAACAATAAACAAACAAACAAAAAAATTCATATACCAAAAATTTGCTAATAATTCCACTACACACAATCGAACGTAAAATATATATTTTTTTTTTAAGAAATTAAATTGGGTGAGAAAGGGTTAATAAATGTAATGAAGAATGATTCAAATTGCAATTTGTGTCCTTATTTTTAATATATGTGAGCAATTCAATTCAAACGAAACAATGGAATTGGATAATGCGGAATCTCCCGCAAGATGGCCTTCATTCTGTGATTGCAATTATAAATTAGTTTTCATATTTATAGTATTTTAATATTGAATTTGCGCTCTATGGACTGTGTTATAAATATTATATTTGGTGACCAACTATCGGGCACATGCACCTATTCCCCGCTTGCATACGTTGGAAAATTAAACTAATTGAAAAAAAAAACTCCTTTGATGAGTTCAGCATAAAAGCGATTCAAAAAAGGAAATTTCATAAACAGATTTTCTTCCTCATCGAATATTATATATTATGGAGTCATTTCATTCCAAAAGTTTGTGTGGAAAAGAAGCTGTCAGATTTTTTTTAAAACCACACGTATTAGGTAATACAAGAAAAAGCGCAAGTTCATATTTGTGACAGGATTTATTTTATCACAAAAATAACAAAAAAGGCTGACACTTTTTGTATTAAAAACCAAAATAAATAAATTAATATAAATTAACAATATTCACACAACGAAATAGAAAGAAAGAAAAGAAAAGAAAAAAAATAAGAAAAAATATTTGCCATATTGCTCGCTGCGTACCAAAATAGGGAATTTCGGCATTGACGCGCGTTCCGGCATCGTTAAAAACCGTATTTATATTGTATGAAATATCCCATAGATTTTCTAGCTCCATATGTGCGTTCCGGGATTCGGATCGCGCTGTGTTCCTGTTGGTAGATTTTTTTTACTATCGAGTCGTGGCACCCTGTTTAGGAATTTGTACTGGCAAATACTATGGAATAGTGCCGTGCTGTTCAAAACTGTAGTAATGTTATAATCCAAGTGAGTCTTGTTCGCTGTAGTTTTTCTTTCATTGAACAACCGCCCACTAGAGAAAACCGCCACTGCCTTTGATCTCGTTACATTTCCAAACCTTCAAACATGTTATCAATACACTAACTTTTTCAGATCTAGTCACTAAATACAATAAAATTCAATTCAACTTTTTGATTCTGAAATAGTGGCTTCTCACCAGGGCGATTTTAATGGTATCTGTCGCCACTCTGGAGATAATTTCATGTGATTTTTTTTTTCTATTTGTTCACACCGGGCACTGGGGTCCGAACTTGCCCAAAGTACGACTTCGACGGCTGGTGGCAAAAGTCACGTGACACCCATTTTGGCACCAGCTTTGGTTCACTGCCGTCCACGTTTTGTTCGATTTTTACTTCGGTAAGCCTAGCTAGCCCCCACCCCTCATATTTTGTTTTGTTCCCCTTGCATGTTAGGGCATCTCTATGCATTATTTGCTCTGTGACGCCGGGACTTAAACTCGTGAACTGTAAATCTAAAGCCAGATCTAATCAAGGTACAATACACAGCGTTATATATGGAAATGTCACTGCGTTTAGTTTGAAATAGGACATGGTTCTTCAACACAGAATATTCAGTGTGGGATATGGTGTACGGCGCCGTTACATTTTTACAAGTTCCAGTGCCTACAAACAGACAAAGAGCAAAATTCAAAACCATAAGCCAGCACCGTGGGCACGCTAAATAATCTGAACGCGTTGCCGTAATTCAATGCCATCCCACGGGCCATCGAAGACGGCAAGTAACGGGCCGCTGTCAGAGAGGATATACGACCGGAGATAAAGTGCAATTGGCTTACCACCAAGCTGGAAGATGTGCCCAATGAAATACATCCGAAACCAATGGCCAGTGAACTCGATATATCAGCAACTGGCAGCGCGAATAATTTATTATTGACACTCATCCAGAATGGTAACGGTTAACTCTAAGACTAAACTTTATTGGAGTGGTATCAACGGACTGATAATTGATTTTTTTATTATTAAATATCTACCAGTTAGTTGTTTATCAAAGGATTCTGATTCTGGACGCTTTGCAAATTTAACAAATCAATGATCAAACTGGAAGTTTAGAATTTTACGTCGTGACAATGCGATAGCTATAAGAAGAGAAATACTTTGTTTGAATGCGATTTTTTGTGAAATTTCCCCGTAAAGGTGCTTTACAAAGCTAGGAAATAACTTGAAACTAGATAAACATACTTAGCCGAAACGAATAGCTATTGCAAACGATGGCAGGTAGAATTAAAATGATTTTTATTTTATTAAAAAACTTTTGTAACTTTTTTCCATTTATTTATTTTCGACCGGACCGGTTTCACCCTATCAAGTGCATCGTCAGACAGGCACAATTAAAACTAAATCTATTGTATAAATAGCATCGATGTCGGGAGTGAGTTCCCCTGTTTTCTAATATTGTTTTATTTATGACTTTTATTGCTTTTATTGTTTTATTGCTGACGGTACTGTTTACTATTATGCTTAAAAAAAACTACTTACGGGTTTGTTTATTACCCCTCTAGAAGACGGATTACATTATATTTATTTACTGAATAAATGTTTTTTTTTTAATTATATAAAGTCATTCGTGTCAGCTTTTATTTAAACAGATGGTTATTTCTGGTTTTTGTTTTTTCCCCTGTGATTTCAGTCTTGTTTGCTAAAATGAATTTTATTGCTGTTTTTGTCCATTTTTGTTGGGTCTTTAAAATATTTTATTATTTTATAATAGGTACACATGAGGGTATAATATCCTTCTTGTATCCGAAAGCGACATCTGGCGAATTTTATAAAAGCTAAAATACGATTATTTCAGCTCTGGAGATAGATCCACGAGACAGAATATTGTTCGTATGAAATATTTCATAAGAATTATCTGTCCATAGGTGCGTTTTGGATTCCGCTCGTATGCACGGATTTTCATACTGGCAGATTTTTTAGTAAGGAACTTTAATGGCGTGTTGTTCAAAGTATAGTAATATTATAATTCATGTTTGTCTTGTTCGTCATTGCTACTGTTTGGGAATTCATTGCACGCTTCTTTGAGAAAACCGCCACTGAGGAAAACAAAACCAGGAAGAAAAGAGCCCAGCTCTCTGATGCCGGGACTTTAGGCAGACAAAGACAGCGATTCATTAACAACGTGCTGGACGACCTGAATAAGCTGGTAGAGAAGGATTGCTGGAAGTAAAAAGCAATGTATGGTCAAAAAGTGGAATGGCATCATCAAGGACTCGAGTGGGGGCTCTTCATGACTTTTGGAAATAACCAATATGTGAATAACAACAGGAATAAGGAGATGTGACTAAAAATGGTCAGCAAATACACGAAGAGTTTTTGGTGCGAGAATAGATTCAGCAAGGTTCAAATTGCCAATTACATCACACAAGTGATGAATTATAATATTGAACGTAAAGTATGGAGATTGGTGACCGAATAAGGTGAGGGTTATATGCAGATAAGTGGACGGTGTCAAACGCTAACGAAGACAAACTGTGCAAAGCGCCAACTTTGATTTGACGTGACATCATCGATGAAAATGGCTGTTAGGTAAGCTAACGATGCAACAGCATTGACAACGACAATACGTGGCCAACTTTTAAAAGGATAGATTTTTAAAGGCAATTTTTTCCTACTTTTCGATGGAATCAGCCAAATGTTTTGTTGAGCAACGCTCTTTTCGCCTGCTTCCAAGTATTTTTTAATCAACATTTTATATTTTACAAATATATTTGTTAAAAATATGTTGAAAAATAAGGGTGTTAGCTTCACATTTGTTAATGCCGCGAGCGTTTCGTACATTTGACATGCGACATTTGAAGTCTCTCCTTCGCGAAAAGTAAGTCAAAGCGTAACTAATAATAAGTAAAATAAGTCGGGTTCTCTTCCATTTGATTTAAAACATGTTTTTGATATTCGGAAACGGAAATAAATCTTTACCATTCAATATTTGATCGCGAAAAATACATCGCGAACCAAATGACGTTTGGCATTTCGCTGGCATTTTTTCACCCTGTTGACACTTTTTATAACTAGTCCTTTGTTAAGCAGATCGTTAATCCAGTTAAATCGATATCCTAACTTGATCGAGAATTGCGTTGGGAAGAGCGTAGTTACGCATTTGAGCAGTGTTGATGCTAAACTTGGGCTCAACAAGACTGGTAAGACGCTATGAATTTCAAATAAAATGCACGAATAAATAAAATACAGAGCGTTTGCTTTTTATCGCTGATTTTATGTTGACAGCGATCAAACGTAAGGCACTTTTATATATTCAGAATTCAGTACGTCATCTTTGTTTATTTATATACAGGCGACATTTACTTTTCTTATAATATTATGTATTTTATATGGCACGACAATAAACACCATTCAGAGTGCGGCGATGTTTTCTTTCGCGCTGAGTTGATAATAACCTAACAGTGAGATCATCGCAGCAATGACGCTGATGGTATCAAGTCCAGAAAATTCCGTATAAATCTAACCTATATTATATTTTTAAAACATAAATCACTGACTCATAAATTCGCCTCTTCTCAATACCGGTTATGCATTTCATTAAATCCGATAGTCATAGTTCATAATCAAGCCAAAAACGGCATAATCATTTTCAACAAGCACATATTTAAGACTCGAAGAACAGTTCCGAGAAATTCAGCCATGACTCAAAATTGTAGATGGAAAGGAAACGGCGAAGGTAGCCAAATGATGATATTAAACGACTGTTCATTTTAGCAAGTTTTTTTTATTATTTAAAGTCAACTTTGATAAGTAGGTACTTAGGGAAAAAAATACGGCAAGAAATTCACTCGGAAAATTGGAGAAACACTTTTTTTCATTTTAAATTTCCGGAAACCTCTTGTTGAATGCCTTCATAAAAAACTCTTTACGTGTTTTTTTATTAGTTTGATCAATTTCAATGGAAGTGTGGAGCACACGATCAGGCCCACGACATGCTTCTACGGTTTATCTCTCCAGTGATGAAAAACTATTACATATTTTTATAAAGCAAAATTAATTTATAATATAAGAAATAACACAAGTAATTGACATCTGCGTGATGGCTGACGTCAATGAGTCACGGTAATCACATACATCAGTGGGTTTGGAACTGTCAACAAACAGGTAGGGGCATTTAAACTACCGTATAGGTGAGGCTGAGGTGGTGGGACACCTAGAAATTACACGATTCTTCAGACCGATTCGTGGATGGGTCGAAAACTCGGCTACATCGGATATCCTTCGTCGACGCTCGGCTATCATGGAGAGCATTAATTTCTATGTTCCCGATGGTTATCTCCGTCACCGACAGCATAGACTGTTTTATCTCTCAACCTGCATCACCAACTTGCCAATGGTCATGCCGGTGGAGAGGGTAATCTTACTGTTAAATAGAATCACTTCGGATATCGACATATTTAGCATCAATGAAGCTGTGTTAAAACAGAAAGCTTTATTGTTACTTGTATAATACCAGTATGATTTTTATGCAATTTATTGAATTGTATCTACCTAATTTTTTTTTATAATGAATGCCTTTAAATGCAAATTTCAAGATTTTTCAAAAGAAATAAACTTAAAAGCACATAATTGAATTAACGAGAAAATTGCAAATTAGAAAGCCGTGGAAATTTTCATGAGATTAAAGCTCATCGTTTGAAAGGTTTTTGTGTTTTAGAAAACATACTTTGGAAGCGTACACTCGAAAAAAATTAAAATCTAACAATAATTTACCATTAATTGATAACTCAACGGTAGAGCATCTGACCGGACATCAGAAGGGTGCAGGTTCGAGTCCTGTCGGCGACATTTATCTTTGCTCGGAAAGGTTTTTTTCAATTTGGATGAGTGTTTCAGGCTAATAATTATTGTTTATAAAAATAATTTACCATTGGTGGGTACAACGATATCCCACAATGAAGCAAAAAAAAGATGTTTAGTTTCTGAAATATTTTTTGACCTTGCGTTGAAGTCTTTTCTATGAAATAGTGGGAGCTTTGCAAGTTCGTTCCGCGTGTCCAAGTTTCGCCTTTGTTTTATTTAGAGCTAAAATGAATCCAAGAAAAGTACACCATTACCATGGGGGTACTGTGTGTGTCACTTTTCGTGAAGTGACCCGGACGTAGACGTAAAATTGACGTATCCCTTTCATGAAAAACAGAACAAAACGTAGCTTATAATAAGTAAAATAAGTTAGGTTCTCTTCATATTTAAAACATACAAAAAACATGTTTTGAAGTTCGAAAAGGAAATAATTTTTTTGTCATTCAATATTTGAATCGCGATAAAGAGATCGCGAACGAATAATGACGTTTGACATTTCACTGACATTTGTTAACCCCGTTGACACTTTTAATAACTATTCATCTGCTGAGCGGAGCTTAATTCACAAAAATCGATATAAAATTTCATTGGGAAGAGCGTATTTGTGTATTTGAACAGCGCTGAGACAAAATTTTCTCAAAGTTCGAGTAGCTCAGTAGGGTTGGGAAGAACGGCCGTAAGTGTGCAAAATATCGCAAACGTCATATTCAAATGTTGCCTGTATTCTACACAAAAAATATACATGTGTGCGTAATCCGCATTCAAGGGAAGACTCGTTTGGGTTATTGTCGAAAAAGGTCGTGCCTTTCGGTACAAATTACTAATGTAGCATGTGTTCGCGGATAGCCGATGTATTATCCAATCTATTTACATTTGAATGCACCCAATGATCTGCATTGTCTACGGTAAACCGCTGTAGCCTGCATACTCCAGACCTAGACGATATTTACTGCAATTCCGCCACAGTGACCTAGGCGGGGTCGGACTATTATTTGCAGTCGAGACGGCATTATTTGTTCCTAGTGAAAGGCCGACATGAAGGAACATACGGCTTTGGTCACGTTTCTGTCTGTCTTAGACTCGAATTACGAGAACCAACCCAAGATGAGCTCAGTATTTGCTGAATTTTATGTAACACTAGCTGAGGTACCTAGCGTTGCCTGGGGTAATGAATGGTTTGAAGTAATGTTTTAAAATTATGATGTGTTACCCCTACACAGTATTTTCCTCTTAAATTCAAGTGTGCAAAATTTCACCAAGCTGTAATAAAACTGCAGATTTGTATAAAAAATAAACGCATCCACCAACTCTTCTTTATATATTATACCCTTCCTACCAACTGTGCAAAATTTCATCAGGAAGTACGAAAATTCTGCTATAAGGAGTAGGAAAGGGAGACGGCTGTTTTTTTTTTCGAAATCTCATGTAGACAGTGTCCTTCCTCTTGTTTTGAAGGTCAAGTGTGTCAAATATCATCAAGCTCGGAATAAAACTGTAGATATTTATAAAAACAAACCAACCCACCGACAAACACTCTTCTTTATATAGATAGATAGATAAAGGCTCAAAAGGCTCAAAAGGCTCAGAAAATCTGGCTATCGTCATGGAGACACAGAATGGTG
>JAHDVE020002890.1:0-251371 GCA_022606495.2 Halesus radiatus
ACTACAGATCTTTGGTCTTCTTCCACGACCGAGAGCTACATGGCTATAACGGTACACTTTTTACTTGGTTTTTCAAACCGTTTTACTTGGTTGTGCCTCTTTTAGCGGGCCCCACACAAGTGTAGAGCTGGCTAAAGAATTAAAAAGGATCTTGGAAAAGTGGGAGTTAGGTGGAAAGGTGCTAGTTGTTGTGTCCGATAATGCATCTAACATCAAGGGTACTATAAATGACATTCTCAAGTGGAAACACTTTGGCTTTTATGCACATAAAATAAACTTAATTGTTCAAGATGCGTTAAAAATTGTTTCAGATACAACCAATAAATTTAAAACAATCGTTAGACATTTCAAAAAAAGTAACCTGTCTACTGAAAAATTATTAAAATATCAATTAAATTCGGGAGTTGTACAACCAAAGAAGTTACTGCAAGAAGTTCCGACACGATGGAATTCGACATATTATATGTTAAAACGCTTATCGGAGCTTCAAGAACCTGTACAATGTACGATAGCGGTAATTAACAAAAATCTACCGTGTCTTGCATCTGAAGATTGGGAACTGTGCAAGCAATTAATCGAGATTTTGGAACCGTTTGAGCAGGTTACGAAAAACATCAGCGGGGAAAATACATGACTGCCAGTCTTGTTATTGTTTTAACATCGGGCCTATTGAAAGTTTGTGGAATTTTGTAGAAAGAAATTTTAGGTGCACAAGCAAAACAAGTCCTGGCAAAATTAATATTAGGAATAAATGATAGATTCGACGACATTGATCAAAATGAATCCTTAGCATTGTGCACATTATTGGATCCGAGATTCAAAGCGCGTGCATTTAAAATAACGTCAGCGGCTGAGAATGCTAAGATGAAAGCTATCGATTTAGTCATTGAACTCTTAGATGCAGAAGCGGGAGAAGTTTAGATAATACCACAATGTGTTAATATTACCCCCACAAAACGTCACGAACTGTGAATTCTATTTGACTTTGATACTGATTGTGAACACCATAGCATCGCCAGTTCCTCGTATTCTAGATCATCACGAGAAGTGATAATGTTTTTGGAAGAGCCCGTATTGCCACGACAAAATAACCCATTAGAATGGTGGAGACAAAATCAATATGTGTACCCCAATCTATCCAAAATATTCCGCAACAAATGTAACTTCTTGGCGACGTCAGTTCCCTGTGAGCGAATGTTTTCAAAGACCGGATTAATTTTAAGTGACAGAAGAACAAGATTAAAATCTAAAAAAGTCGAGCAACTGATGTTCTTGAATATTAATAAATTTTGAATCTTTTAAAACTCATAGAAATAGTTAACTTAAAATATTTAACCTAAAAATAAAGTGATGTAATAATAATATAAATGAATGCTGTAGTACTAATATTGAATCTCAGTTGGCCGTTATTATAATTGAAGTATATAATATTATCAGAGTGTGTGCATACTTTTGTGGCCTTATTTGTGATTGACTTTATTTTAAATTATCGCTAAAGTTGACCCCAACCCCGTCCTCACATTTTGGTAAGTTCATATATATATTTTTAATAGGAAGCCATGAAGCCTATGATTTATATTATCTAAACAACCTACATATATTACTTTTTATCATTCAACGTAATTATAACAGACGATAACTTTTATTTATTTTATATTTATGTATATGAAAACAAAATTACGTTATTTTTAAACGGTTTCTAGAAACCGTTTATTTTGAGAAACCGAAACGGTTTCGGTTATTTTGAAAATGAAACTGAAACGCCCACCTCTAATGAATACTAAACAAATAGAGTAGACAGTCGCTACGGAAAGTCGCGTAAAATCATGTTCCAATGGTCGGGATGAAATGCGCTTTCCAGCGGAAAGTAGTTCTGTCAGCCTCTTAAAAAATTTTGGAGTTGTTTAATTTAGATATTTCATAATCAACTGGGGCCAATGTTCACAGCATCCAACTAAGTGGAGTTACTTTTTTGGCTACGTGTTCCATCTAATTAGGTATATTATGCATCTATTTCTAAGGATAAAATGATCATAAATAAACAAAATATTGGATCATTACATATTTTCCATATCAAAACTTATTCCAACAGTATTTATACACTGTCTGTGGTTTTATTTTTTGTAAAACAACCCGACCACTGTATTTTTTGCTTTATTTTACATCTTATGTACTATTTTGTACCCTCTACGCGTTTTAATAAATGAAATTAATAAAAATAAATAAATAAATTAGCACGATTAATAATAATGAAGAGTTATTATTATATATATATATTTTTTTTTTACCTATTACTTGTTTCTCATTTACTTTAGTATAATTTCACTGAGATAGTTTTTGATTTATTTATTGATTATTATTATTTTTTAAGCATTCATCTATTTAATTTTTGAGTTTATTGCCTGATTTATATACTTAAAATATATATATATATATTAATAACAAGTTCTGAAAAGGCATTAATCATAACCTGCCATGAGAATCGAGTTCGGTTCCGTTAGACGTTAGACTGCTAGCCAGGTTTCCTAGACACCAGGCTATCGACCACTTCCATATTTATTGCGTGAAGGCATTTCAAGTACAACCCGGTTTCGACAGAGTTGTAAATCTGATACGTTTTAACAATTGATGTAATAATTTTCCTATGAACTCTTTATCCATCTGGTGTTTTTATGAACGAGGGTCATCCGAAAAGTAGTAATCGATTACGCCGTGCGGAGCGCTGGAGAATAGAGTAGCCGCCGGACAAGTACCAACAAGTTCAGTTGTATTTCAGCTGTCTGCGTGCAACGTTACATCTCGCTGGTTTTGACTGTGTTATTTCTGTGAGTGTTTATAATGTTCAATAAAATAGAGAACGCCGCCAGTTGTGAAGTTAGAGCTGTGATTAAATTTCTCAACGCAAGAAATGTGCGACCTTGCGATATTTATAGGCAATTGAATGAGGTGTATGTAGACAATGTTCACGATCAATTCCAATGCATATTGTGCGACATTGAAGAGATTACGGCCTTTGAAGGTCTGTTGTCTACTGGAGTCATCCTCCTCCACGATAATGCCAGGCCTCATACGGCCGGCATAACACGACAACTTCAAATGGGAAACTTTCAACCATCCACCCTATTATATATAGTCCAGGCTTGGCTCCTTCAGATTACCATCTGTTTACAAAACTTAAGGACTTTTTGGCAGGAAAGAAATTTGAAAGTGATAAAGAGCTTGAAACAGCTGTGACTACGTATCTCAATACACCGGCAGCGGAGGAATATGACGATGGGATACAAAAACTCGTCACACGTTACGACAAATGCTTAAATTTGCTAGGTAACTGTCTAGAGAAGTAGTTTAAGGTATGTTCTTTACAAATAAAACGTTCATATTTGTTTATATATACAATTTTTTTTATATTCCCAAACGGGTACTACTTTTCGGATGACCCTCGTATTATAATCAACCTTAAAAATATAATTTATAAAATAAAACAATAACTTTGTTTACATCACTTTTATTTATACTTTTGCCGACCGGGTTTCGCTACTACCGTAGCTTCATCAGCTAAAAATACAGGCACTAGTTTACTGCATAAAAATGGAACAGGCATTCGACTAGATAACTTAGAAGCGTTAGAAATAAGGAAAGCCAAAAACACTAATAGTAAATATAAATAATCAAATAAATTTAAATAAAAGTCCAATTCTTAAATTATTCCCAATAAACAAAGTACACACACTTCCCGGCCAGGTACCCGCTGATCTCACACCCTTGGCCCTCCACTCGCCTGTTTTTATCAATCTATAACACATGTGTATCTTAGTTCATAGTTTAGTTGTATACTGCCCTGAAGAAGCTACGGTGGTAGCGAAACCCGGTCGGCAAAAGTATAAATAAAAGTGATGTAAACAAAGTTATTGTTTTATTTTTTAAATTATAATGTCAGATCACCAAGTTACCGCTTCATATGAAAATATATTAAAAAAAATATATTTTATGTTCCCTGAAACATTATTGTCAAGCCATTCCTCGGTAAAGCAAAAACCGGTTAAGAAGAATCTAGTTAATACGAATTCGTTTAAGATGAACCCGGATAAGAACATTTCGATTAAGATGACCGTGAACCTCGGTGAATCGAGTATCTACTGTACTCAAGTTCTATGGACAAAGTACCCCCCTCCTTCTAGAAGTGAAGTCGACTCTCTAAGCTAAGTTTTACAAAAGTGGGCACTTATAACTTTGGGGAAGGTACTTAACACAATGAGCTTTTTAAACGGGGCGATAGATGACCGAAATCAGGCCGTTGAGTGAATTAGGGATGAAAAATAAGCTATTGCACACCGTTCTGGACACCTTTCTACCAAGCAGATAATGAAATAATCGAAATATTTCAAAGAACATTTTTTAATTAATCACACCTTCTTTAGATATAAAAAATGAATGTCTGTCTATCCATATAGAACAGTTTGTTCTTATTAGTGCCGGGAAGGTTTAGAGAGTAGTTTATAATGAAATCTAATATGTAAAACTGTTGCTATAACCTTTAAAATAAGTATGAAAAACATTGAACAAGCGATATTGTATTGAGGTGAGTCCATAGATATATTACTCTGGTTAGCCACAGATTACATATTGAAAATAAGAAGGTTTGTTTGGGTAGATTATTTTAAAAATAGAAAATGCAAGTAAGTACCACCTACTTAAGAAATTTTTTTATTTAGATATATTTAGAAAAAATAAATGTTTGTAATGAAATAAAATTTTAAAATGAATGTTTCATTGTTTAAAGATAATAATAGTCGTCACAAGGCAATACTTTCGCCGTCCAAATCAATTATGGTAGCCAAACGACAGCCAAGAATTCACAACATCATAACTATATTCCAAAAAAATAAAATAATAATAATCCTGAGCAAGGCCGAGTACACATCAACTAGTATATTATAAATTTATGTTACACTTTACAAATCACACCGAATCCATAAAATTTCACTACTTCAATTCATTTTAGACACGACGTTCAATTTTTGATCAATTCGTACTATTTAAAATGCCTGCAGTCACCTGAGCTCACCAATTATAAACAAATTCACATACCTTCAAGATCTTTGCATTGCCCGTATGCAGAATTAGCCTGGGAAAATTCCTCGTACATGTGCAGAGTATAACATGCAATATAGTCAAATCGACATCCTCAATATCCTCAATCTTTAGAAATATCTGTACGAGGTAATGCGTACCATCACAAATGAATGCACAAGAATTGTAGTATAATTGAGAGCATCTCCTATCCCCATACTATATTCTCCTTCCTACTCCTCTTCGTTAGTTTAATTTAAAACTAAAGAACTTTAACATAAGAAAGTTTTTTTGGATTAATCTTGTTTTTCCACATACGTATAATATCAGTGGCGTGCATTGTTCTATCACCAACCGAAGGCTTTGATAACATTCCATCCCTTAGTAAAATAATCTGTTTTGCGTATTGGCTTTGTTCCTTTTTGGTAGTCCGATTTCCTTACACGTCCTTGTATTATGTCTATGAATATCCACGATGTGAATAATATTGTTGGAAAAATATTTTTGCAACAAATCGTTTCTTATTTGATGCATAAGTATCATTGCGTTCAATCTGTTTCACTGTTAGCAAATTAAGTTTCTCTAACGTTTTAGCTACTTTAGAATATTTATTTCAACTTATTATCCTCATTGCTCTATTTTGGAGAATTTGTAACTTGTTTTGAAATTAGACTCCCTTTTCTACATTATAGGATATAAGTGTATTTTTATTCAATGATTAACTCCACATAGAAGGCCTTGTTGTGTTACTAAGGGTTTGTGTAAACTTTGGGGCGATGTGCGAGGGGTCTTTTAAGAAAAAAATAAGGATATATCTTATAAGAGGGTAGGAAGTCGGGGACGCTCGAGAAATAGTGCGATCAAGTGAATTAAATAAACGACTCGGATTATGACAAGAGTCGGAATATTTAAATTAATGCGGATGCAGGAAGGAGTGTGCGTCAAGACATAGTTATATGGCGGTTTATCTTCTACTCCTGAAAAATGACGGGATGGTAGGTTAATAAGTACTCGTAAATGTTGCTTTTTTTGGTTCGGGCATGTAGAGCGAATAAACGAAGAAAGGAGTGTAAGAAGAATGTATGACGCGAATGTGAATGAAAGAAGAAGCTGGGGACGCCCGAGAAAGACATGGCACGATCAAGTGATCCAAATACTTGAGTCGGGCCATATCAGAAGTCGGAATAACAGAAGAGAATGTATGAGGCGTTGTATGAATATGAATGAAGCAAGAAGTGTATGCCAAGATCGAGTTGTTTGGTGGTCCGTCCTCTCTGTCTAGCCCTGTGGGGAAACGGCGTGATGGTTAGTTAGTTAGTTAGCTAATAATAATATGTATCCTATATATTCCTGATAAGGAAAGCATCGCTTTCGAAACATGTTGATATGTATATATTAATAAAATTCTTAGTAAATCAAGAGCCTCTCAATAACTTACTGAAGAGATATTAAAGCTTTGCTAGACCACTGTATTATTCGTCATGAATATAATATCAGTGATAAACATGAGCGTTTTTAATCTAACAAGTTAACAATACCCATTCGCGTCAAGAGCTTCTCGATCCAATCAATCCGTCCATAAGTCCAAGCCTTACAAACTTGCACTGATTCAGAGGAACCCCGGCGCATTCATTGGTCCTTCGAGCCGGATGTTAATGTTGATTGTATTCAGAAAGTCATATTCACAAAAATAGAGTGTTTCAGAGCTAATCCGGAAGTAAGTACCTAAATTCAAATTAAAATAAATGATTTAAAAAATATACTTAGTATTTACCACTTTATAAATGTACATTGACATCTACATGTTTCCAAAGCGATGCTCTCTTTCATCGTCAGGAATATATGAATACTATTATAATATTAGGAAATAAAATAAATAAATAATATTATAAAGTGGTGTACGCTAAGTATATTTTTAAATTCATTTATTAATAATGACGCCAGAAGGTGAATACCAATCTTTTGAAGAAATTATTTCTTATAGCACTACTATTTAAGGATAATATTAAAAATACAGACAGTCTTTTAGGTTTCACGTTTCATTTTGAAAGTTGTTAATTCGATGATTAAAAACATATTACAATGAGGTTTATAAGATCCAATAAGTTATTTCATAAAATGAATGAAATTAATAAATTGTCCTGAGAAATTTGTGTAGGATTCTCAGAACGGAATTTGCTTGATTGATATAGAAAGGGTTCCATATAAAGGAATTGTATTCCATTTGTCCAGTCCAACATTTTCCATTTCTACGTACGTACAAGAAATATACATATGTTCAAAGAGCTGATGTTATTATGGTACTCGTATGCATGTGTGCGTGTTATGACTGTGGTATGTGCATGTCCTTATACGTTAAAGCGAGTGCTGCCCACCTCTATGCATTTTTCTCCATGTAACACAGTCCGAGAACACGACCACAGTGGTTGCTAAAAAACAGCACACTCCAATTGAACGGGGCTGTGCGGGATGGGACCGATGACTTAATACAACGCCACAGTCAAGTTAGCCTCTCAGAAGCTGGGCGTACTGTACAGGGCCCGCAGATACTGCAGATAGTACACAGCTGCTGACCTTGTACAAAACTGATTTAATTAACCTCATTCAATTTCATATACTTAAAATCCTGTTTAAATGTAACAACACCAGGACTGAGCATTCTGAACACTCGCTTGTACCTAGATTACATGAAGTTAGTAATAGATTCGCAGATGTGGCGAGTCTATTTAACTGCACGAAAGATATGTACAAGAAGGCTATGCTATCATATATTTTCAATCAATATTAATTTAACTTATGTTTACTATATGTTTTATATATACACATATCTTTTACTTTTATATCCTTCATGAACTTTTATTCTTTATATACTCTCTGATGTCATTGTATGATATAATGCCACATTCGATATTTACCTTTTTAAATTATCTGTGCTATATTCTTATGCTCGGAGTTAACTGTGACATGCCACTGTTGTTTATGGTACATTTATAGCGTTGATATTAAATAGATAAAAAAATAAATAAAACATAAGTTGAATTTGGCAGTCACCTCTGGTCTAGCCCCAAAAATATCTGGAAAAAAAAGCCTCGACTGTGTGCAGAAACGGGCGGTCTGTTTGATAGATTCCCCTATCTAAACAGACGGATTGCAATCTCTAGAGCACAGACGTCGTATAGAAGTGCTGTCCTTGTTCTACCGGTATTTCAATGGAAGATACTCCGAGGAACTGGCGTTATTGATTCCTTCGTCACCGGCGCATAGTCGGGAAACACGTACAAATAATAAATTTTTCCCCTTGTATAAAAATACATAATTTTTTTTATTAGCGGGTATATAAATAAGTACAGCCGGATCTCGACTTTCGCACATGATTGGTTCCTGAAAATGTTTGCGAAAGTTAAATGTTCGAAAGTAGAGGAATGTAAAAAAAAACACCAAAAACTGTACTTTAAAATGTTATTTATCAAAATTTACTAACTAAGTACATATTAAATAAAAATTATAATCTCTTAATAAACTTGTCAAGGGTAAGTTGTATTTTACTACTTTTTTTCTTTTCTTCAGAAAGAGTTCTGGAACATGCAGCACTATTATGGATCGCCCTTACGCACTTGAGATATGCGTTCTCCATTGGGATCACATTCTTCCATAATATTCAAAAATGTCTCGAGATGTGTAAAAGCTTCGTTCATGTTTTTTATTACTAAGGTCTTGATGGTTCTTCTTCCTCACTTTCAATTTGTATAATATTTTCATTCTCTTTCCCTTTCAATGCTCGAGGATTTTCTGCTTGATAAGCTAACATTGGCTTCAAATTTAAATCACCAGCTAAATTTCTACCAAGAAGCAATGTCAATCAGTTTTTAGAAGGTTTAGGACAAGGGTCAACTGATTCGTCCTTTGATAAGAATGTACGATTAGGCATCTTCTTCCAAAATAAACCAGTCTCATCTACATTGAATATTTGACTAGAAGTATATTCTCCATCTTCAATAATTTTGGACAATGACGAAATAAAGTATTTTGCAGCATCTTCATCCGCATCAGCTGATTCTCCAGTGAATTCAATATTGTGTAGAGAATACCTTGTTTTAAAATTTGAGAACCAGGCGTTACTTGCATGTAAGTATATTTTTTTTTACAAAATAACAATTTAAAATACAAAATGGTAAACTAATTATTATATTTTGTAAACTATTTGATAATTTAGTGTATCTTCTTAGTCCTCCTCACTGGGGGGTCCTGTGCTGAGGCGGACTAGAGATGTTTACTTTAATGTCACCTATTTAGGTGCGTCTTCTATGTCGTTTTACTGCTGTTTTTAAGGTTGTTTCATTGATCTCTTTCAGCCAAACATTAATTCTTGACTTGTAGAGTACAAGGATGGTGGTTACTTTAGTTTAAATAAATTTAAAACGAACTCTCCATTTGCTGAAGCGACGACAGACCCCCTTAAATTTCTACAAAATATTCTCAAATTCGCTTTGTAATATGTCTTTTTTACTTTTAGAAATAAAAATTCCATTTTTATCAACTTATCTATATTTTACAAATAAAATATATAGGTAGGCCATTATTAATTCTAAACATTCACCGCTGACCTAATTCCCATTGTGAATCATCAATCTACCTTTGTTCAGATATGTATAAAATATGAAAATATTTAAAAAGTGGGAATGTTTCCACTCCGCTCTAGATCCCTCAATTTAAGTGCACTGGGCGCGGCGCGACAGGGGGCGCTAGATAACCTCCAACACCGCGAAAAACAAAATGGCCGGGTCTGGCAGAAACAAGACGAAAAAAACAACCAAACGGCATCCTAAATCCTAACGAACGTGCGGCGACTCGGCTTTTTCAATTAAAAGATAACGTAAATCATCGAACAGTATCATCTCGCAGGATTTCCATACGGGACAAAGGAATGAATAGAAACAATGGGGGATAGATTTACAGGAGGTTATTGCGTTCCGAGTAATGGTTATTGTTTATTGCAACTGCAATTATTTATGACCACAATTATTCAACTATCGATCATATTGAATAGTTGCGTTCTCCTCTGACCAATCGAACAATAAAAATTATAACTGCAATGAATGTCTTTGCCTTATGCATAATGGGAATTTTAAGGTTTTTCTGTGACATTGGGATGGCAGAATAATAGTCAAAATACTGTAATGAACACAATGTACTACATTATTATAAATTCTTCAAACAATTGGTATTCACTTGGTGACGTTAATATTAATAAATTAATTTAAACATATGCTTAATATTCACAACTTTATAAATACGAGGTGTGTTCAAAATAAAATGTGAATTTAGAATTTTTTCGAAAAGTATTTATTTATTCATCAATATCCATTTTCTCCCCTTCAAAGTAATCCCCCTCAGATATAACGCACTTATGCCAGCGCTTCTTCCAATCCTCGAAGCACTTCTGGAATGCGCATTTCGGTATGGCCATCAGCTCGTTCTTAGATTCTGACTTTATCTCATCAATTGTGGCAAAACGCTTTCCTTTCATTGGTCTCTTCAGTTTCCGGAATAGGAAAAAGTCGCAGGGAGCCAAATACTGGTGAATACGGTGGTTGAGGCATGATTACGGTGTTGTTTTTACGAACCAAATAATCACGAACAAGCATTGATGTGTGAGCTGGTGCATTATCGTGATGCAAAATCCATGATTTGTTTTTCCACAATTCCGATCGTTTGAGCCGTATTGCTTCACGCAAACGTTGCATAACTTCCTTGTAGTATTCCTTATTAACCGTACGACCTGTTGGCAAGAACTCATGATGCACCACGCCATTGTAATCGAAGAAAACAGTGAGCAAAACCTCACATTTGATCGAACTTGGCGTGCTTTTTTCGGCCTTGGCTCTTCTGGTCGCTTCCATTGGGATAATTGGGCCTTGGTTTGGTAATGCTAACATATGATAACCATATGTGTACCAACATAACAAAAAAAAATCAATAATCGAATGTAAACAGCCCGCGAAAATTCAAAATTCGCCTTTTCTTTTGAACACACCTCGTATACATTGATATCTACATGTTTTGAAAGCGATGCTTTCGTCGTCAGGAATTTAAAAATAGTTTATAAATTTTTCGTATTCATATATACCTGACGATGAAAGCATCGCTTTCGAAACATGCATATTTATAAAGTGGTAAATACTAAGTATACTTTTTAATTTATTTATTAAATTATTAATTGTGTTGGGTTTAATTCGCAAAACTCCAATTTACATATTTTAAAAGTTTTATGAAAATAAAATTTAATGCATACATTTTTTTAATTCTGAAAGCATTTTAGTTTTCTTTTTATTATTATTCTGACAGCTGTTTTGGCGTTCAAAGCCATTTTCAAACTGTAGTTAAGCCACGTTACAATTTATCGACGAGAACAAACGAGCCTAAACCCTTACATATAGAAAAAAAGGGTACTAGATTAGATTTACTTGAACAATGGGAAATTAATAAACGAATGAAGTATCCTAATATAACATTAATTAATAAAGTGGGGAAAAGTATTTATTCCCCACTACTCAGTATGTTCACAAGACCTAAACAATAAAACACATTTAAATGAGTCAATAGCATTCATGACATTATAAAACAATTAAGAAAACATTGCCATTTAGTGCGGGGAAAACCGATTTGAAAATGGTCGTTAACGTCGAAACAGCTCTCACGATAATACTTTTTTTTAAATCCTTGCTGAACTTAATAATAACATTATTATTACATTTGATTTATATTAAATCTTTAAAAACTTTTATTTCGAATGACAGGCGATAATGAAGAGAGACTGGACAATCGTGCATATTCTTTATAAACCGAAAATTATCTCACTTTAGTGTCATCTTTTTCATACAAGGCTTCATTCCAATACCAAAATGGTTACGTTCTCAAGGGATTTTCAGCATTCTCCAAGTATGTTCTAAAAATACTCGAATAAATGTTATTCGATTGGCAAATGAAAAATATTCTTGCCTCTCGTTTGTCGCAGCGCGCCAAATGTAAAAAAATATATATATATATATGAGTTTGGTGTTTTGTATCAATTTTTTATATCGATTTTTTTTTTTAATAATACTTTGTTTATTTCAGCTGAAAAAAGCGGTGTGTTCAATACTCTGTCTGCCATATAAAAGAAAAAAAAATACATGATGTGGAAATAGAATATTAAAAATAAATAAAAATAAAAAGGTGAACATATTGAGCACTTATGCTACGGTGGCTTGAGGGAAATTCTCCATCTATGATGTAGGGGCGTGCCCTGCCACTGGGCGACGGCCTGGACAAGAGTGTTTTCCGATCTCCGGTAGCGCTGACTCGTCCAGGCTATGTGGCGCATCAAAGCAGCAAACCCATGCACCCTTCCCCCTGCGAGACGCTGCATCACTAAGGGAGGCCGAACAGAGCCTGTAAGCGTGGTTATATTGTACTCGGAGTGTGTTCATGACGCCTTGTGTATGTCTTGTCCATAGTTCGCTAATGTTTAATACATACGTGGCTTTTAAATACCCGATAGAGACCACAAGAGTATGGGAAGGTTTAAAATTGCTATATTTTTGATTGCTCATTATATTGTTCTACCGACGTCAAAGCCCGGATGGGCGAATAATCAAATAAATAAATAATAGGTACCTAATATTTATAGGTTTTGACTGGTATGATAAAATAGAATGAGAAAAAAATATAAAAAAGGTAAATGATCTGCTAGACTCGGTGAATACACGTGATGATGTTCAACCTCCGTTAGGAGAGGTAGAAAATAAATAAATTTGTTTGGGAATATTGATACCTTCACTCTAATCACCAACGTAATAGAAAAATCCAATAAAAACAAAATCCCCGTAGCAAACGCGTTAATACTCCCTATTCCGTGGATTTTCACATAAAGAAAACCATTTCCCGCCAAAATAATGGCATAAAATAAAATAAAACAAAACGCCACACTCGAACGAGCACCGTCTTGCGCAAGTAACAATAATACCAAGGGCGCACAGAGGGGTACATCGTCAAAACCTGGACAAGAATCATTTTAAAAACTTGCAACGATTGTATCCTAGAAAATTGTTTACTAGGGTAGGCCGTCAAGGGTTGTTTTTAGAATTTTGATACATCTGGTTAAACGTTACTATTTAGAAATCTTCACAGTTACAAGAAATCCATTTGCGCCAACTTTTTAGATTTATATAATTCATCCACACATAGTCCAAGACTTACAACTTGGACCCAATAGAGGACTTCGGCGCGAACATTGCTTAAAGATGGTCCACTTTGACAATGTACCGTTGAATGCTGGTAGGTTTAAAGATGGGGTTATGTTCGAAATAAATAAACTGAAATATTTATTAATATTAAACCGAAAGCTGACTTTTGGCATTAAATTTTAACATACGTAAATGAGTGGATAATATTAAATGAAAATGCTGGTTTAAAAAAATCTTCTCTTTTATATTGAAAATCAAATCAAATATACGAGTATATAAAAAAATAATATAATTTCTTCAAAAGATGCGTAATCACTTTGTTGAGCCTTAATTTATAATTTTAAACAATTACACTTTTACGCAATTATATTATAAATATTAATGGTGGTTTGTTTAAGCGAAGTAATTGTTATTAATTTAATAATATAATTGGGCATACGTTAAAAGAAGAGGAAAAAACATGTCATAAATTATACGTCGTTAGTTTACCTCATCACTTACTGTGCAAAAACCACATGCTGTACTAGTAAAAAAAATGAATACCTATGCAGTACATAATATATTTTGCAACACGTTCAAGAGTGGTAAATACTATTATAATAACTGTAGTGAGAAATCAATTCTTTTCTGTAAATATCTAGTGACAAAATCTAAATAGCTATGCTTTTTATTAGCAGACTATTTCGTTCTCATCATCTATCTCTCCACACTTCCTTTTCCGTTTCACAATGTGTTCTAAATTAGGATATCACAGTCTGGACTCTTGTGCGGCAATGACATCAAAATATAATAAAAAGTCACTTAAAATACATTTTGCCATGTTTTAGAGATTCAGACCACTGTGCGACGCCCCCACCGGAGCAAAAAGGCATTAAAATATACCACTATGCCACCGAGTGGGAATCAAATCTCGGATATCTCACGGTAGGATCGTCCCGCTGATCTGATCGAATCTATCCTCCTCTTCCCCTTGCCCTTCTCCCTCTCCTCGCCCGACCCGTCCCGTCTTATATCTATTCATGTATCCGAGACGAAGCTATTCCCCCGGCCACTTTGGTGAGGCCAATTCTCTAGGAAGAACCCGTTTATTCCCGGATAAATTGTAATTTATTTATTCGGATTTTGTTCGTACATCTTTCAGTTAAAGTGATATAATGTTTTCTCCCTTTACTATCTTCAGAATGATTTTTTAAACGTCTGAAATATTATATATATATATATATATATATTAAATTTTGTGTGTAAAAAAAATACTTTGTTATATTGTCGATTATTTAATAAAATATTACCCAGTAGTAGAACACGTCATCTTTGCCTAAATTTAGACAGATCTAATTTTTTAAACTCATATCTCTTTTCATAAGGTAAAAAATGATCAGAACTTAAAACATAATAATTTACAATCGAATGATTCGTGATTAGGAATTGACCTCTTAGGTATTTTTTCAAAACACCTTTTTTTAAATATATTTTATCCAGCACCAGCCGTTACAGTGGGCAATTTTAATGTAGATCTCCATGTCGACCACTTGGAATAACAAGGTTCCATCAGACACGGCAATATTATGCGACAATGAGCCTTAAAGTTACCCTCCATAGAGCACATTATCGCATGACATTGGTGTGTCAGATGGAACCTTGTTATTCCAAGGGGTCGACATGGAGATCTACAACAGAGAAAGACAGAACAAAAATCTGAATATGCAACTATGAATCCTAGACGATAATATATTATCATTTATAAGAAAAATATTCAACCATGTTTCCAATAGACCTGTAAAGTCGTAAATTATCAGAAAATCTGACTCGAGAGAGCTAACGAGAAAATTGAGATTTTCTATTTAACAAATTCTGCATATTATAAAGAAGTTCTAGTTTTGAGATATATACAGGCTTTGTCTCATTTGTTACAGTAAAATCAGTTTCCTAGAAAAAAAAAATATATGTATAAACATATTTCTATTTTTTTTATTATTTGAGATAATATTAAAAAAAAAAAAATATGAAAATATGAAACAAACAAAAAAATACACGAACGATCTTAATACAAAGAAGTATCTTGAATAATGTGCCGCATCATCCCAAAAAATGATGTAGGCCCTGAGGGAAATTATTACCCTCGGCATCTCCTGTGTGGTGTTACTTTAAAAAAAGGGTAATGCCACCTTATTTCTTTGTGTCATTTTTATCGGTATCATACTGCAATTTAAGAACTGTTCATATCATGTTCAATTAATTCTCATATACTTTATCTTTCTTAAAAAACTTCAATAAATTATTCCAATAAAAATTTAATATTATTTTTTCTCTATATATACTTTTGTCATTTCTAAATATGTAAATGTTACAATATAAAATTACGCATGTATAAAAGTTAATAGACAAAACAGTTAAATCTAAGAAATAAAAATACATTTAAAAAAAAAGCAGAATTGAAGGTGTTAAACGCAGGCACAGTGAAAGTGTAAGAACTGTAAAAATTCAAATACAATTCAGTGACTTGTCTCAGCCGCGGCCTCCTCCCTCCGCCCTCCTCCCCTAGCGCCAGCCCCTAGCCCGAGGGGTGTTGCTGCTACCTCCCGAGGGTCTAGGCTAGATACCCTACCACCCACCCAACACCCCATGGGGAAGGCGAACTGAGCCTAAGAAGGGGATTGACAACCCTTTACGTCTTAGGACAGACAGATAAAAAAAAAAAATTTAAAGAGCTCCGAGATGAATATAATAATAATTATTAACATAGATAGTGTACATAATATTCAAAATAATTTAAGCTAGGCAATGCAAGGATATTTTCTCGAAGGGCCAGTAAAAAACGAAGATATCCAGAGAAAACTTTATTTAGGTTGCGGGTTTAAAAAATCACGATTTATTTGTGTTTTTTGCTTTCTCCTCTGATATGTATCGCCCGGTCTTTTTCCTTTACAGAGACATCCAGTTTACTCAAACTGGTGATACCAATGACAAATAATACCCTTTCTAGTTGGAGGTTCAATGTTAAAATGGAGATGAAAGGTACACTGTACCACAGTTGCGGACTATTTTTACTCAAAACTGACGCGACATGACTGCTTGGCGGCGCGAGCACTCTAGCGGTCATTTGCGCAACTATGAGCGATAAAGCGGTGGGATTTGAAACTATCGGACCTCCTCTTTCAATTGCTATGCAGATCATACATACAAAGGTATAATTCAGAAAATATAACGGTACGAAATTGACAGAACCGGCAAGGAAAGATAAGACAGTCTGATCCATCCCATCACTGTACGAAAAAAAACTTTACGATATATCGGTGATTAATAAGTTTTCGATTTTTTTTTTATAAATTCAGAAATATCTTGGCTAGAAAGACATCGACAATCTCAACATCTACGTTGAAGACATCTGCCTGCATACATCTCTGTGTACGGAACGAGTAGTGTACAGCGCACGCGATATAGGGAGAGATTTACTAAATCAATTGAACCATTCCCCAATCACTTCTCTACCTGTTCATCTCCTTGGATGGGGCGGATTTTCCAGAGTTAAGGAACCGAAACAATAAGATGATATTGTGATTCAAAGGGGTAGATCAAACAAGATAGAATATATATGGCGGTGAGAAGTGGTGAATTTTTTATAAAGCGGTTTTTGTAGTCGAGGGTTGTTATGATTTTTGTGCTTGGTTAAACTCCAAACTTATAAAAAAAATAATAAAAAAATTCCAGAGCATATAATAATAAACTGTTTAAAATATTAGAATTCGTAATTGGATCAACGTACAAATTCAAAAATGTACTTAACACGTAACGTATGACATAAAATGGGGCGCCAAATGTAGCGTAGGTTATTTATTATGTTCATAGTAAAATGCACATTGGTGGCGCCATAATATAACCTATACGTTTTTTTTAAAGAAAGACAAATATTCTCTGGTTACGAATAACCAGGGAATAATGCCAATATTTTAAAATCTTCTACTACCATCACAGTAAGCGGAAAATGTTGCTTGTGTCGTAATGAAGGACTTGGACAGCCGAGGAATTGAATTTACATTGTGTGTTTCATGAAAGATACAACTCTAAAGTAACCTTATTTCATCATTCCTAGATTTGAAATAAAAGATTATTCACGTCTAAAATAACTAACTAACTAACCATTACGCCGTTTCTCCACAGGGGTAGGCAGAGAGGACGGACCGACAAACAACTCGATCTTGCGTACACTTCTTGCTTCATTCGATTTCATACACAGTCTCCTACATTCTCTTCTGTTATTCCGACTTCTAACATGACCCGACTCTCAAGTATTTGTTTCACTTTATCGTGCAATGTCTTCCTCGAACGTTTCCGGCTTCTTCCTCCATTCATATTCGCGTCATATCCTTACAATCCTTTGTTCATTCATTCGCTCTACATGCCCAAACCACCTAAGCGTCCCTTTCTTAATCTTGCGTACAAAATATATGTTTACTATAATAATAATGGCTCTAAGTGACTAACATTTTACATATCTCAGGGTGTATTCCTAACACCGAAGGTGTTGAGCAAATGGATAATATTGCATTTCTAAAATATATGTTTACTATAATAATAATGGCTCTGAGTGACTAACATTTTACATATCTGAGGGTGTATTCCTAACACCGAAGGTGTTGAGCAAATGGATAATATTGCATTTCTAAAATATATGTTTACTATAATAATAATGGCTCTGAGTGACTAACATTTTACATATCTGAGGGTGTATTCCTAACATCGAAGGTGTTGAGCAAATGGATAATATTGCATTTCTAAAATATATGTTTACTATAATAATAATGGCTCTGAGTGACTAAGATTTTATATATCTCAGGGTGTATTCCTAACACCGAAGGTGTTGAGCAAATGGATAATATTGCATTTCTAAAATATATGTTTACTATGATAATAATGGCTCTGAGTGACTAACATTTTACATATCTCAGGGTGTATTCCTAACACCGAAGGTGTTGAGCAAATGGATAATATTGCATTTCTAAAATATATGTTTACTATAATAATAATGGCTCTGAGTGACTAACATTTTACATATCTCAGGGTGTATTCCTAACACCGAAGGTGTTGAGCAAATGGATAATATTGCATTTCTAAAATAAGGAACTATAACAAAGTATTTAAATAAGTTTTGGGCGCCAAGTCACATAATGCGACTAAAATAAATTACAGTTAGAGTTCTTTTTCCGGTTCTTTTTAAGGAAGATTCCTTAACCTTTTCCTTAGGGTTAAAGCCTTTTCAGTTAACTGCGTTTCCGATTCTCTCGGATAAGATGTAAGCAGATGAATTCAGCTGACGACATTCATCAAAAATGTCAATATTTGCAATGTTTTAACAAGAGAAAATCTCAATATTTGAGATGTTTTAACAAGCCCGCCAGGAGATTTAATAGGTGCAGTCCTCCGGTAAAAAAGCAAATATTCCAGACATACTGCATGAGCTTTTACACTAGCGAACTATGGACAAGATATACAAAAGGCGTCATGGACACACTCCGAGTGAAATATAACCACGCTTACAGGGCGCTATTCGGCCTCCTTTGGAGATGCAGAGCCTCGCAGATATTCGCAGAAGGAAGGGTGCATGGGTTCACTGCTTTGATGCGCCACGGAATAGCCGGGACGATTCAGCGCTACCGGAGATCGGAAAACACTCTTATCCAGGCTGTCACCCAGTGGCAGGGCGCACCCCCACATCGTAGATGGAGAATTGCCCTCAGGCCACTGTAGCATAAGTGCTAAATATATTATTTTAATGGGATTTTATTTTTATTTATTCTTTATATTCTATTTCTAGATCTTGTAATTTTTTATTATTTTTTAAATGTATTCTTTTTATATGGCAGAGTATTGCACTCACCGCTTTTTTCTGCTGAAACAAAGACATTATTATTATTATTGTTATTATTATTATTATTATTATTATTATTATTATTATTATTATTATTATTATTATTATTAATTATTATTATTATATTAATTTTTATTATTATTATTATTATTATTATTATTATTATTATAATTATTATTATTATTATTATTATTATTATTATTATTATTATTATTATTATTATTATTATTATTATTATTATTATTATTATTATTATTATTATTATTATTATTATTATTATTATTATTATTATTATTATTATGAAGAGGTAGATTTAGATCTGGATAGCCGGGCAATTCTTTACCTTCGTCTACCCCATCTACCCACCCTCCCCGTTACTTCAATGCTATAACTATAAACAATCTAGGCTAAGTCCAGAAGCCAAAATCAATCGTAAGCCCGATACAGTAAAAGGTTAAGCGGTTGACGGATCGCAGGTTGTGTTTGGAATTAAATTGAACAGGAGTTGAAAGCAACAGAATCTCATCTTTAAATTACACGGATTTGGGGCAGGTAATATAAATTATTCTGGAATCAGAAACTGGCCTTTCCAGGGGGGGTTTCTTTCATCCATTAATCTTATAGCTTTACGTTATTTTCAACGCCTAGTTTCACGGGCTAGTTTAGATTGCGTCATGAATTGCAAATTTTCAGAAAAAAAAAGAAACAGGAAACTCGATAAAATTTTATTACATCATCATAAAAAAATATGGTGACCGGAATAAATGAATCGGCGCACTTTTGAGTGCTAAATTCATCAAAAGAACGAAAAAAAAAAACTAGCCCGAAACACGAATCTAACCCAAACACATTAGAATTATAAAAATTTTTTTTTAGGCACACTTTTAAAATGGATATAAAGTCTAATAAAGACACATAAATTTGTTTTTAACAACTTCAATTTTAATATAATAATCGACCGATTTCGGAAGTACCCTTCCTTCGTCAGGTATATATTAAGACTAAACACTAGACTGAGATACAAAATAATGATTAACTAACTAAACTAACTAACTAACCATCACGCCGTTTCCCCGCAGGGGTAGGCAGAGAGGACGGACCGCCAAACAACTCGATCTTGGCATACACTTATTGCTTCATTCACATTCTTACATCGTCTCATACATTCTCTTCTATTATTCCGACTTCTGACATGACCCGACTCAAGTATTTGATTCACTTGATCGTGCCATGTCTTCCTCGTGCGTCCCCGGCTTCTTCTTCCATTCACATTCACGTCATACATTCTTCTTACACTCCTTTTCTTCATTCATTCGCTCCACATGCCCAAACCATCTAAGCGTCCCTTTCTTAATCTTACTCATTACGATTTCATCAGCCTTGCATTCTTTACGAATTTCAATATTTTTCACACGATGGAATTCACATGGTTTTTATTTTTCACATGGTTTTACCACACATTCGTCTCACAGATCTCATTTCTACGGTATTCAGTTTACTTTCATCCTTTCTATGATAAACATGTTAATTAAAATTTACTTGGTTATTCTAGATATTTATCCATTGGATCTTTTTGTTCCTTCAGAAAACACTATAATTATCCCTTCCCCTTCGTTCGTCTCCCACTCCAACAACTAAATATTCATGTATGTCTATTATTATTTTGTATCTTAGTTTGGTGTTAGTCACCCGTTCCCATCCACAGAGCACTTGTTCCTAGTATTAACAAATCAGTGTCCCCTGGTGTAACGGTCTAACCGTGATAGGAGTGCTCCCGGCTGGGGTGGTACAATTGTGTCGTATCGTATCGTATCATACGAGTTCTTACCAATTTCTGAGAAATTAGTCGTGGTTTTCCTAGGGTAGGCAAAGCTTTTCAGCCTGTATGGATGCACGCCGCTGGTAAACAGTGACCTTCCTCTTGTTTTGAAGGTTAAGTGTACAAAATTCATCAAGCTCTGCATAAAACTGTAGATTTGTATAAGAACAAACTAACAATGTTAGATATATACTGAATAGAAAACAGTTGAGACAAGTTTTCTGTGCTCTTGTATAATCATCTCTCGAATATGGTATTATCAGTTGGGGAAGTGCCACAAATACTTGCCTGGAGGCTTTAGCAAATATCTAGAAACTAATCGTGAAGGTTATTCTTAAAGTTCCATTAAGGACGAGTACTGATTTTATTTTTAAGAAACTAAATGTTCCCACCTTGAAAAAACGTATTAAATAAATATCCTGTTGCATCAATTTTAAAATAACCATATGTTTGGAGGAAGAACAAGCACTAGAGCCCTAAGACAATCACACGTAAAATCTTTTAATATACCAGTTTGTAAAACCTCTTACGTACAAAGAAGTTTTAAATACAATGCTATTAAGCTATTAAATTCCCTACCTAGTGACATCAGAAATACGCAAAACAAATGTTCCTTTAAAAGTAAGATCCCCTCCAATAAACCTGTCAGCTTCTAAATTCTTTAATGTCTTTAAATTAGTATACTTTTGAGAGAAATTATTTAATTATAATTTATTAATCTATTTGTCATCTAAATATCCTAGCTGAAGAACCACCCCTGTGAATTGCCATCTCAACACAGGCGTTTCACACCTAGTGAGATAGGCAATGTCTCATCCAATAAAAAATGTTCCTATGTTCAATAAATAAATAAACAAAATAAAATGGAACATCTTCTTTATATATATAGAGATATATAAGGATTACGAGGCAGATATCAAATGTTTCTCTATTATACAATGCAAAATAGATATTCTTAACATATCCTATACAACACATGAGACGTTAACTTAGCAAAACACAATTTAAATATCTGTATAAGGATAGCTGGTACAACGATATAAAACACAGGTAAATAAATAGAAAGGAATAATTCCCGCTATGAATTTCAATGATTCAATATAGAACGGGTAGGAATCCCAGCGACTTCCCAAGAAGGAAGAGAAGGAGCAATAAGGTGGAAGGTCCCACCCCGTCATGTCTCCGGCCACTGGGCGCATACCTTGGCCAGGTGGTGCATTGTGTATACGAATATAGGTCCTATAGGCATACAAGCGGTCCAGGCATTTTGGGAAATTGGAACGCAGGCAAGACAGGAATGAAAAATTTGATAAATTAATTGAAATTTTTAAACAGGGGGTTGAGTTATGCATTTTTTTTAAATTCCAACCCACGTTCATCCCTTAATGAGAACGGCATACCGGATTGTTCTAATTCTCAATGATTTTAAAATATTCACAAAACATTCAAATTGAATTTTTTTGGAATAACTTTTTGTAGCTTATAAACCTCATTGTAATATATTGTTTAATCATTGAAGATAATTAATAACAACTCTCAAATCGAAACAAAAAACCGAAAATACACTGAAAAAAAATGATACTTAGTGGCGTTTTCGTGGAAAAATCACCCCAATGGGGCTTTACAACTAATTTATTTAACCTATAACTTAGACTTTTAACTAATAACTCAGAGCTAGGGTTTATTACTATTGGCTTACAACTAAGATTTATAACTAGTTACATACAACTATGACTTATAACTAATAATTCAGAGATAAGGTTTAATACTATTGGCTTACAACTAAGATTCATAACTAGTTACTTACAACTAAGACCTATAACTATCAACTAACAACCGAGACTTATAACTAGGAACTAACAACTGAGACTTATAACTAGCAACTAACAACTAAGACTTATAACTAGTGCCTTACAACGAAGACTTATAAATAACGATATAAAACTAAGACTTATAACTAGTAACTTAAAACTAATACATATTTATGACCAATAAGGTAAATTCACAATACTGCTGTATGACTTACAATTATGGCTTAAAACTAGACCTAATTATTTGGACCAAGTGGTTTTACCGTCTTCCCGTTGTGAACTGTTTACTGTCACTTATATTTAATGGTCTGCTCCAATTATGAAATGATTAATCCAAATCCATAAATCCCATTCAGCCAACCAATTAACCATTGTTCCTGACAGATGATTCATTGCCTTCGAATTTAAATTCTAAGAGAACGAATAAAATGAGATATACTTTTATTTATTTATATCTATATATTATACAGTGCCATTTTACGTAATATGTTTTTTTAACGTATAATAAAGGTGCTTTGTATGGTATTTTAAAATGTGGGGTGCAAGATAGGTTTGAAGAGATGATACTGTGAATAGTGTTATGTATTGTGACCACCTCACTGGGAGAACCTGTACTGAGGTGTTCACGTGGATGTGTTAAATGTGGTAGTATTGATGTGCATTGATTAGTTTTGTGTTAATGTTTTAGTTTTGCTATATAAATGTAAATTAAGTATTTGAAGAGAAATACTTTTCTTTTGTTTTTGTTTTGGTTACAGTAGGCAAATCCTTAAAAATAATAAACATGTAATTATAGATACGTTCGACTATGTTTTTATAATAGGAAAGTCTATTGCACTGAATAAGAGAGAAGGGACTATCAAGTAAGCATAGTATTTTATGTATTGGGTTATGTTTGGTTTGGTTTTATCATGTTTTGAATAACATGAATACTTTGTTTTTTGATCCAGGCTATGAAACATTTTTTGAGATTAATTGTAGATTATATTTACAGTTAGTAGTTGTTTCAGAGTGGTGGGCATGCAATTATAAAGTTTAATTGTGTAATACTTAAAGTGTTTTTGCCCGTGTATTATCGGGATATTCAGGGTTTTGTTTGTTGAGGATCTGGTTTTTATTGTTGTTTGAGGTGGCATTGTAATATGAAGTTTGTGTTGGAAGAGGTGTGGTAATACAAATTTGGCATACACTTGTCTTTTGGCGTGACGTTAAATATTTTGAAAATTACACCAGAGTCTGTGTAGAACGCTATTTGAAGGATGAGTTTAATTGTCGCCTTTTAAATATTTTTTTCTAGTGGGTCTAATGCTTTGTTCGATGCAATTCCCCAAGCCAGTATGCTATTTGTGATAATGGACTGATAAAGTGTAAAATATATGGTCACGAAGATTTTCTTCATGACTCGTTTTAGTTTTTTAGTTATGTGATCAGTCCATCGTAAGTATGAATCAATTCATAATTGATTCATACTTTATTTTATTCATACCCCGAGGTGTTATTTTAATAATTTTTTTAGCTCTTCTGTCTTAATATAATGTTGGAAATGATTTTTTTTTACCTCTCTTCAAATCGAATCGTTTCCAGTCCATGTCGCGCTAAAAAATATAATTCACCCGGATGGCAAAAAAGACAGGAGACCTACCCCTGTCGAGCAGCTCCCGAGGTTCTTCATGATTCCACTGGAAACTGGCTACAACACACCACACATCACTATACTATATCTATCTCCTTGCTTGGCATCGATTGAGTATGCAAAAGGGCTGCAGCGTCTAGGCATTTGAATAATACCCCGCCAAGTGCGAGACTCTGTTACCGTGGAATATAATACATCCATAATATATATCTACGTATTTCTGTACTCCTTGTAACAAGTGCGCGAAATTCAAATATTTACACACGATATTTTCATATTTTACAATAGGTACTTTTGAATTGATACCATATAAAAGATTTTGAATCTCAGTGCTACATTTTGTCGCAGCGGTAGACGTAGAAGGAATGCATTGTCATTTGGGTATATCTCTTCAAGCGTGAGACCATTACCGTGGAATATAATACTTCCATATTATGTATTTCTTTACTCCTGAAGGCCAATTCTGTTTTATTTTTTATTTTTAAGAATTCAAAATTAAAAATTCTTAACAGAATGTTAAGAGATTATTTGAAAACGCAAATTAATGTAATATTTTCAAGAGACACAAGATTTCGAACAAAAAACTTTTTTTAAATAATTACATTATAGTATAATGAAGTTCAATATTTTTTTTTATTTTATCTTTAAATAGCATAAATCCGCCTTTTAACGAAGAATTACGTTTTTTAAAAAGGTAGTAATGACCTTTTAATTCTGTCAGTACTTCTAAAAGTGACAATATGCCGCCGTGGTATATCTATGCCACCGCCTGCCGTTGTGCATTGTTTTGTTTACCGTGCCGAAAATTTCAACATCCGTATAATGTTTACTAATCTATAATGTTAAAAGTAAAAAATAACATAGTCCATAACTTATTTAATATTGAGTTTTTCAGTTGTTAAAACTAAGGAAAAATTAATATTTTTTATGAATGTCATTTGCCGAATGACAGCTGCCATGCTATCATCTGAGAGAACCGGAACCCCAGTTAAGCGAGAAGTCTTTGAAGGATTAGGATAAGGAATTTTCCTTAAGAAGAACCAGAATAGGCCTCCTGGTAGCAAGTTTGTGAACTTCAGATATTTTACATGATATTTTCATATCGAATAATTTTTTTTACACTACTTTTGAATTGATACCACATCCCTATAGATTTTTTAAGCCATATGTTGTGTAAAAACGGTTGATTTTGTGGAGAAATTCAAAATAATATTTTTAAATTATGCTATGTAGATTATTTAATAAAATACAGTAAGTAGAACATGTCGTGAGCATACAATGAAAAGTGGTCCTGTCAGAGTCGTTTGTGCAGAATGATGCAGGTTTATATTATCACAAGTTGGGATATTTTTTTAATGAAAGTACAATTGGCTTCATATACGTAAAAAATATTTTGACTTGCGAAGCTGTGAGTGTGTGCCTATGCAAAGTCTTAGTCTGCCAACAGACAGGGATCTTGACTTGGCCACTTTTTGTTGTATGCTCACGATTATATATTTTGACCGAAATTTTGGATTTATTTTAACAATTTGGCAAATTAAGTTTATAAAATTTTATAAGAAACATTACAAAATAAGCTATATGGCGTCATTTACTGTGATCATGCAATATCAACCTTACCATAACCAGCCCTAGTGTTGAGTACCGAATTTTAAGGTAATTTCATCATATTATCCATTATATCGACATTTGTTAATAATTTTATCATCCAGTGTTATTCTTTGATTCAACCGCAGAGTTATCCAAAAACAGCGATCGCGCCAGTAAGTCCTCGATCTGCCCAGGGTCGTAAATCTTAGACCTTATGGATGGATTGAAAATGTTGAGAAAATCTTGACGTGAATGTGTGATCGTTAATCGTTGGATAAAAACACCGTAGTTGTTAACACTACTGTTTCATATTCTAATGAATAATACAACGGTATAATCTGAGAAAAAAAGAAGAATGAATTATGCAGTTGATTTTATTTATAACTTTGACATTTCAAACCATAGAAAGGTACAATGACTCGAATTTGGGAAATTGTCTATTTTGGCTGCGGTAGGTGCACTAAGTAAGAACTAATATTTACTATAAGAGTGCAGCTACATAAATTAAAATTATTGAAACAAATAATGTTAACGGATGAAAAATACCAAGAATTAAAACGATAATCTTGCTACAAATACTAAACGACGATGATGCATTGTCGTAAAAGTTGTCACAAAGAAACCATTATGCTATTTCCAGCAGTGGTAGGCAAAGACGACGAAATACAAAGTTTTGAATATAATAACTCGCCAAGAGTTACCTCTGTTAACATGGGCAGAAAATATCTCCATACATCTGTATGCATTTCTGAGCTCCCGATCGCAAAATGTTCGAATTTCATATATTTTTACATCAACATGATATTTTCACGAGCGTTCGCACATTCATTCTCCGATAGCAGCTGGATATCGAATAAATCTTTTAACATTTTAAAAAAACTCATGGCGTAGATTTTATAATATAATATGTTTGAAGAAGAAACAAGAAAGAAACTCTAGGACAACTAGGACTAAATTCTCACTGATGTTAAAGTGCTGACTTTTGGGAAGTGACTTTGTGTATTGATGTTATTTTGCTCTCTCTCTGTGTCTCTGTGTCTTTTAAACAAATATGATGGTCTCATTGATTGTATATCTCCGTGATATCTGTTGTATTGATGCTATTTTGCTCTTTCGTACGTTATCTACTAAACAAATATGATGTTCTTCTTGATTGCATATCTCTGTGATATCTGTTGTATTGATGCTATTTTGCTCTTTCGTACGTTATCTACTAAACAAATATGATGTTCTCCTTGATTGTATATCTCCGTTATATCTGTTGTATTGATGCTATTTTGCTCTTTCGTACGTTATCTACTAAACAAATATGATGTTCTCCTTGATTGTATATCTCCGTGATATCTGTTGTATTGATGCTATTTTGCTCTTTCGTACGTTATCTACTAAACAAATATGATGTTCTCCTTGATTGTATATCTCCGTTATATCTGTTGTATTGATGCTATTTTGCTCTTTCGTACGTTATCTACTAAACAAATATGATGTTCTCCTTGATTGTATATCTCCGTGATATCTGTTGTATTGATGCTATTTTGCTCTTTCGTACGTTATCTACTAAACAAATATGATGTTCTCCTTGATTGTATATTCTCCTTGATATCTGTTGAATCGATGCTATTTTGGTCTTTCTTACGTTGTCTATTAAACAAATATGATGGTCTCCTTGATCGTATATCTTCTTGATTGTATATCTCTTTGATTTTTAGATATCTTTTAAATTATTAAGTGCTACTATTATATTAAGTCTATCCTCACTGTGACAAAACTGTACTTCTGTTTTTGTAATTCTCATTGTGTTTAATACTTGCTGATATGTTGATATTCTTCTAATATTATTTAACCGTAATTATGTAATTGGAGTCTGCTATTACTATAACAAAACTGTTAAACTGTTTTCATATATTTAAAAAAAAAAAATTTCAACTTGTGTACATTGATGCATGTATCTATATTATTCTATTATTGCGCTACTATTTCTATGATTATTTTTTATTTTTTGCTGTATTATATACTACTCTTGAACTATACTCCTGCTGATAAGCTACTTGCAGTGGCTTAGCGGGTGCAAATACCCATTGTATGTAATTAATATTATACAATAAAGAAGAACAAAATAAAACAATTATATTTTTGTACAAAGAATTGACATTTAATAGAAGCTTAACGTCGCAATTCTACGTCTACATATATCACAATAGTATGGTATGAAATGTACCCACAATTAATTTAATGGTACAATATATTTGAGCTGAAAGCTTGCAGCTTCAATAATTAAACTAAGCTGTTTTGTAAAATGAATTTCTATTTTGTATCAATAAGAATGTAGAGGCGTAAGTGGAAATCAATTTGAATCACTTATACTTCATTGAGCAACGAGACTTGTCTAAATGAACCTAGGACAACCCAATGAAGTAGAAAACGCAGAATAGGTCTCTGCCAGACGAGAAATGGACATTTTTAGAAAAGCCGGTTCAATGAAAATGTTAATAGATACAACTGTCTAATAGTTTTCAACAAATTTATCGTTATGGCATTAATCAATTTTATAATAAACGAGGGTAACTTCGACCGAGATTTGGATAACAAAACTTGGAAAGACAATAAGGGGTCTTATATCATTTTTGATAGTTCAAAAAATATTTTGCTCTATTCTGATCATGACGAAAATAGTTAGTTTAGTAATAATCTGGGTAAATTTCACGATGCCATGCTCTCCAATCAAGAATTTTCGCTTCTTTAGCAGCGCAGCATACAGATTTCCCGCTCTTATTTGTAGTACTTAATCATTCTGTAAATATTTGTAAATGGCTCTCACTTTACCATCCATCACGTCATTCCACTTTTCGCACCAAAGTAACAAAGTCGCCCTATGTAGATCATTGAGCCCAAATTCGTTAACTGCTTACTATTCGAGGGTCCATCTAGATTATTCTGTTCCAACGGAAGCTGAATTAGGACCTACGCCCGAGTGTGAACATTAACGTTAGGCCGATCCATCATTTCGAAACCGTAGGTGACGTGTTTTGATAAATAATACGCTGTTTTTTTGTTGTATTATTTAAAAAACATTTAAAGGCACTATTAATAAGATGTAAGATATTCCACCAAACAAGTTGTAGTAAGTAATAAGACAAAGGTCAATCACACTACAAGCACTCAACAGGACGAATGGCACTCAGCACTCAATACACAATGTGGGGCAGGGGTAAATAGATTGTGGTTATCGTAGGATATTTTTCATAACTATTTTTATATACTATTAAACTAAGTTTTCTATGTTTCACAAGTAATTAACTGTAGGATATACGACATTATTTATTTAATGCAATGTATTGATATCTTTGGAGTTAAAGAACTACCGTAACTGTTATGTGGAGAGTACCGCAAGGCCCCTAACTGAGACCATTACTAATAATAAAAATATTTTTCTAATTAGTGAACCGTATTTTTAAGAAACATTTAAATGTGCTTTATAAAGGTAAAAAATAATTTTAAACTGTGGTTTAATAGGGTACCCAAGCTAAAATTATAGGATAAACTTTCAAAAAAATTAAACAGTGAATATTCAAATTTGTACAATAGTAATAGTGCTCAAAACTACATAATCTAATATAGAACTTACATGTACTGCAGTAAAGGTTTGAAAAAGGTTATTAAGTTTTCTATTTTTAACAAGTAATTAAATGTGGGATATACGACATTATTTATTTATTATAATGTATTGATATCTTTGGTAGAATAGTTAGAGAGTTGAAAAACTACTGTAACTGTTCTGATGGCAGTACCTCGAGGCTCCTTACTAAAAATAATAATATTTTTCTAATTTGTATTTTTAAGAAATATCACTCAAGGGTGCTTTGGAAAATAATTCTAAACCGCGGTTTAATTGGGTACCTATGGAAAAATTATAGGATAAACGGTCAAGATTGAGAAAAAGTAAAACAGAGAAGATTCAAATTTGTACAACAGTAATAATGCTATAGAACTTATATGTACTTCGAGCTAGGTTTGAAAAATGGTTATTTACCTTATTACTTATGAATTTATTTATGGACACGAATTTGTAAAGAGATAAATTTTGAGATTCTTTCAGAATATAGTCGATTCTTTCACCAGTCTAATCTATTTCGAGGAAATAAGTAGATATTAATTGTTTATTAGGTAGTATTCTTATTTATTATTATTGTATCTGTTATCTGTTATAGTAATCAAATACCAAAATGAACTTCACACCGACGACATAAACCTAGTTCACAACTAATATAAAATACGGTAGTTTTAAACTTGGGTGCGCTTAATTCAAACCACTCGACATCATTAATTCAACGTTTAAAAAGATTTGGTACGTCTGCAACCGAGAAATACGAGTTTTGGGAGACGCGGAAAAAAAGACACAAGAACGGCTGCCGCTTTCGAGATCGCGTATTTTATATCCATTAACATACCGGTGAGAGAAGAGGCTACGGACCAAGATGATAGCGGACCCGACCACTCGCCATCACCAATGGAACAGTGTCACCGGCAGATGACGATACGGCTTATACCTATAATTATGGTTCTGCCGCCGAGGGCTCCATTGGAACCTCTCCATCATTCTCATAAACTACGTAGTTATTGCAAAACAATACATTACATTCTTATTCTGAAAAAAATCGATAAATATCTTCGCCCACAACACAAACAGGCGTATCTTTTATTTAGCAAATTTGCAAGACAGCCAAAAAAATGTTTTTTTTCCTTGTTTCTTATACATATTATTACATGTTTCGCTGATGGAGTTTAATTAAGCTTTTTTTACTGCGAGAGATAATTTCTATATCTCAGATTTGTGAAGGTTCACCTCAAGTGCAGTTTAAACTAACTAACCTAACCTAATATAATTAAAAAAATAACAGACACATTATAAAAATATATACAAATTGAAACTATGACTTAAAGTATTCACGAGGAGCAGATTCACATACATGAATAATTTAGAATAAACTAGGGGTATAAATAATCATATATTAGTACAACTAACAAAATATCAACAAAATATACACTAAATAACCTAACCTAATATACTTAGAAAACAACAGGTATGTTACACGTACGCATATTAAAACTATGATTTAAAATATTCATGAGCAGCAGATGTATTTTCATGAACATTTTAGATAAAACTACTTAGTATAAGTTAAGGACGTAAATAATCAAATATAAAGTAGGTACAAATAACAACAGAGCAGGAGAATATTTTATGACATTATGTACATGGTTTTCACTGGATACTAAAGGCATTGAATAACAAGGATTCGCGTGGAGAGAAAACCGCAACTAAATAAGATATGTAGAATCAAAAGAAATAAAAAGGAGTGAATTTTATTTCTACACACATGAAGCCATATTTTATATTTGTAAGGATTTTTTAAACAATTCGGTTTTTAAGACCCGATTGAACTCTGCTGAATTCTGGATATTAGCAATATTTGGGGGAAGCTTATTCCAGATGACCGAGCCGGATACATGAAGAGCGCAATCATAGTACACGGGTTTATTTGACCGAGTGGGTTCAACTAATCGGTTAGCAGCATTAAAATCTCCTGACCTCAAAGTAAGCTGTCTTGCCGGACACGTAGTTCAGATATATTTAGAGGCCGGTGGCTTTCCCTGGAGTGCGTTGAAGGTTGTTAAACAAATTTTGAAATCTATTCGTAATTTTGAAAGAAGGGTGAATGCGGGAAACTCCATTAACGAAGGACTGAACGCGGTTGGCGAAAAAAAAAAGGTGTCCAGAGTTCACAATGGAGTGCTGATACCAACCCTGATGTATGGCAACGGGGCATGGAACTGGCAGAGGAAGGATGAAAGTAGACTGAATGCTGTAGAAATGAGATCTCTGAGACGAATGTGTGGTACAACCATGTATGATCGTGTGAAAAATATTAAGATTCGTACAGAATGCAAGGCTGTAGGCGTAGTGAGCAAGATCAAGAAAGGGACGTTTAGATGGTTTGGGCATGTAGAGCGAATGAACGAAGAAAGGAGTGTAAGGAGAATATATGACGCGAATGTGAATGGAAGAAGAAGCCGGGGACGTCCAAGGAAGACATGGCACGATCAAGTGAATCAAATACTTGAGTCGGGCCATGTCAGAAGTCGGAATAACAGAAGAGAATGTATGAGACGTTGTATGAAAGTGAATGAAGCAAGAAGTGTATGCCAAGCCCTTGAGGTGATTTTTCACAAAAACGGCGCTATAAAAATCATCCGATTATTATTATTATTATTAAGATCAAGTTCTTTGGGGGTCGGTTCTATCTGTCTACCCCTGCGGGGAAACGGCGTGATGGTTAGTTAGTTAGTTCTTTCAGGGCATCGAAGCCAATAGAGGCGATCCCGAAGGAGGCGTTAGCGGAACATGTAATAAAATATATAAGAATCCTAAAATAAAAACTACTTTTTGGCTCTCCTGGAAATTTGCTAAACATGAGATACGCCTGTTTGTGTTGTGGGCGACGATATAGTCAGATATTTTTAAATCACTTTACTTGAATAGTAGTCCATTCATCCATAAAAGCCAATAAGGCCTTAGGTGGAATGAACTAACAATGGTAGTTTTAAAATTTAGAAAATGCTAGGAAACACACACATTACATACTTGAACGAATTACAATTAATACAGAATAAAATTATAAAAAAACTTTTCAATTATAACACAGACACACCCACAAAAAAGCTATACATGAACTTGCTGAAAATCAGAAAACTGTACGAATATAATATATGCCTATTAACCTACAAAATACAAAAAGGACTTAAACACACGAACACTGCACAAGACAACATAATAAATTGTACATGAATACAGTAAAGACTGAAAGTGGTAAAAGAAACATAGGCCATGAGGGTGTATATATATACAATCTCCTTCCCGATAGAAAACGGAGAATCGAGTAAGAACATTTAAAAAAAAGTGTCGATTCTCAAAATAACAATTTATAATGGGAATAATATGTTAATAATATAATGTAATATGATGTATAATGGAGGTATTAAAATAGGTTAAGAATAATATGTAGATAGTTAAATTAAGAAAGTGAAATAATTATATATTTCTTTTAACTTAATAAATGAAGAAAAAAAATAAGATTCACTGTGCTTTTTTAGTTTCTACACGAAACATCTAGAATAATTTATTACGTCTATTTAAATAAAACGAAAGTTACGGTTGATAAAATCAAATCATATTAACATCTTTGTACATTAATTCAAAGCCCGCCATCCGGAGGCGGTTTTAAATTCATATTTAAATGTGTTTCTTTCGACAAATAGATAAATAAATAAAAAAAACACATTAAAAAACTCCTAAATAAAAGTAACTGGTTGTCACTTTCACAAAAATAAACCTAGATGAACTAAAACTCCTGTAAATTGCTATCTCAACACGCATTGAGCTGGGTAATAACGGCCGTTCTTTCCGACCTCACTGAGCAACTGCTGAGCCGAAATTTTGCCTCAGAACTATTCAAATACACAAATTCGCCTTTCCCAACGAAATTCTCAGTAAAACTAACGATCATCTTAAGTTATCGATTATCTTATCGATTTTTGTGGATTAAAGTTCCCCTCAGTAAAAGACTAGTTATAAAAAGTGACAACAGAGTGTTAAATGACAGCTAAACGTCAAATGTCGTAGATATCTATGGTCAAACATCATTCGTTTCGCAAACCATTTTGTGTACCTATTGTGTATTGACAATTTTGAATATGGAGAGCGATAATGAAGATATTTTTAATGTAATACCAATAGCGGGTATGGACAGCGAATATGAAGACAGCGACGATGAAGATATTATTGACCAATTATTGATTGAAAATTGAAAGAACGTACGAAAGACAAACGTCAAAAAAGTCTACTTCCGTTTTCGCGGCATTAGTAGTCAAACTAACACTTTATTTTTAACATATACGTTTTTAAATATAAAATGTTGGTGTTTGTATAACAATATTTAAGACAAATAATATGTATTCATAATAAATAGAAAATTAACTCATCTATGTTAATTTTACATCGAAAGTTCTTACTTTGATGTCATTTTATTGACTATGAACGTGTGGGGGTACAATTATATTTTCCATAGAAGTGGTCGAGTCCTTCATAGACAATGTAGGAAGTTCAAAGATAAAAAAAATGTTTGGAGACAGTCAAATAGAGCGAATAACAAAACACTTGGCTGATCGGCGGCTCAGATTGATCATTCGAAAAGTTGGGGAGAACGGCTGTTAGTCAGGCAGAATAGGTAAAATATTGCGTAAAGTGCTGAAAATAGGAAAAAACAACGACCACGCACAAAACGCATGATACGTCTATTACTAATACGGACGACCGCGCATTATGGCACGGCGAACGAAACCCAATACCCTCTACTACAGCACCGCTCGGAAAGGGTGACCGGATAAATCAAGACACGTATGAATCGACACACTATTTAAAACCAATATAGTCAATAAAAATTCGATAAAAAAAACTAGCCTTAAAACTTAACCTAATTTTTATGTTTATTTTATTTATATTTTATTTATATTTTATTTATATTTTATTTATATTTTATTTTTATTTATTTTAATTTTCATTTTATTTTTATTTTTATTTTTATTTTTCATTTTATTTTTATTTTTATTTTTATTTTTATTTTTATTTTTATTTTCATTTTTATTTTTATTTTTATTTTTATTTTTATTTTTATTTTTATTTTTATTTTTATTTTTATTTTATTTTATTTTATTTTATTTTATTTTTATTTTTATTTTTTTATTTTTATTTTTGTTTTATTTTATTTTTTATTTTTATTTTATTTTAAATTTTTATTTTTATTTTATTTTTATTTTATTTTTAACACTTTTTATTTTTATTTTTATTTTTTATTTTATTTTTATTTTATTTTTATTTTATTTTTATTTTTATTTTTATTTATTTTATTTTTTATTTTTTATTTTTTATTTTTTATTTTTATTTTTATTTTATTTTTATTTTTATTTTATTTTTATTTTTATTTTTATTTTTATTTTTATTTTTATTTTTATTTTTATTTTTATTTTATTTTATTTTTATTTTTATTTTTATTTTTATCCGTATATCCATATTATGTGCGGCACATCACTGTGATTTTACAATATTAAAATCTATTAGGTTGAAGTTGTATTGAATACCACGTGGGTTTGGAATTGGTGTTAGTTTATCGGTAATTGCCTGTCGCTGGACTAATGCGCACTTTGAAGCGATGCAAATGGCCCGTTAAAAATATCTTTTTAATTGATTGAGTGATTTATAGAGAACATGACTAGCGTAGGTACGTACCCCGGTATTGATGGATGTTGAGTGGGCAGGTATTAATAATGACAGCTTACCTGTAAACAAAACAAAACGACATACGTTAGTAAAATTTAAAAAAAAATTAAAAATAGATTTTAAAAATACTAATTAATAGCTACATACAGGAACGTATTTTGCTTTATTTATTATTAATTTTTTTATATTTACGGACCATCGTCCAATTAAACATAACAATTCATATAGAAGCGAACAGCAGGAATGCAGCAAAGAACTCACCAATTACTCGGGCGATCACAACATACGAGTATACCCAGTACGAAAAATGTATAGAATTTTCTTAGCGTGATTTAAATTACTTTAAAACGACACTTATTTTTTCTTTAAACTTTTATTCATAGTCATTCGTGTTCGAGGGGTAAGGCTCTCGACTGCGAATCCGAAGGTCGCGGGTACACATCCCGGGGTGCGCAAGTAAATTTTATTTTATTAATCTGTGTTGTTTCACTTTTTTTTTTTAAATGCTTTATTACGGTTATTTTTTATACAATTGTATTTCATACAAATCTTACGAAACTGAGTATGTTCAGTAATTTTATTTATTAAAAATAATCTATACAAGGTTTGTTCAAAAGAAAAGGTGAATTTCGAATTTTTCGAAAAGTATTTATTTATTCATCAATATCCATTTTCTCCCCTTCAAAGTAATCCCCCTCAGATATAATGCACTTATGCCAGCGCTTCTTCCAATCCTCGAAGCACTTCTGGAATGCGCTTTTCGGTATGGCCATCAGCTCGTTCTTCGATTCTGACTTTATCTCAACAATTGTGGCAAAACGCTTTCCTTTCATTGGTCTCTTCAGTTTCGGGAATAGGAAAAAGTCGCAGGGAGCCAAATCTGGTGAATACGGTGGTTGAGGCATGATTACGGTGTTGTTTTTGGCCAAATAATCACGAACAAGTATTGATGTGTGAGCTGGTGCATTATCGTGATGCAAAATCTATGATTTTTTTTTCCACAATTCCGATCGTTTGAGCCGTATTGCTTCACGTAAACGTTGCATAACTTACTTGTAGTATTCCTTATTAACCGTACGACCTGTTGGCAAGAACTCATAATGCACCACGCCATTGTAATCGAAGAAAACAGTGAGCAAAACCTTCACATTTGATCGAACTTGGCGTGCTTTTTTCGGTCTTGGCTCTTCTGGCCGCTTCCATTGGGATGATTGGGCCTTGGTTTAGAAGTCATAACCATACACCCACGTTTCATCACCAGTTATGACCCTTTTGAGCAAATCTGGATCGTCGTTGACGTCATTCAACAACTCCTGTGCGATACTAATGCGACGTTGCTTTTGCTCAAAATTTAGCAATTTCGGAACAAACTTCGCTGCCACACGTTTCATGCCCAAAACATCCGAGAAAATTGCATGGCATGAGCCGATTGATATGCCAACATCCTCTGCAACTTCCCTAATAGCGATTCGACGATTTTACAAAACCATTTTCTTCACTATTGTTTTCTTCGTTTGTTGACGTGGTTGCAACTCCAGGCCGATCATCGTCATTAACATCTTCTCGGCCTTCTGTTAACCACTTATAAACACCTTTTGAGGCAAAGTAGACTCGCCGAATGCCACAGTAAACATTTTAAGTGCGTTGGTGCACTTTATTCCATTTTTAACGCAAAATTTAATACATATTCTTTGATCCATTTTTTTCAAAAGTAAAATATCGAAGAACACACAAAAACGTGACTAACCTTTCCAGTTGTCAAAAACAAACCACTAATCCAAAATGATTGATAATGCAAACATATGATAAACATATGTGTACCAACATCAGAAAAAAACGATAATCGAATGTACACAGCCCGCGAAAATTCAAAATTGACCTTTTCTTTTGAACAAACCTCGTAGTATATCTGTACACGTTCCAGAGTGTAATACACTTTCTGTATCGCCCTGGTGAAAGACCACCATTTAGAGTAGAAACGTTGCTTGAAATGACTTTAGCCGTGTTTGGTAACCAGATCTGAATAACCAGGTATTTCCCCACCTTCTCGTTCCTCTCCCCACTACCTTCAGCCTCACAACATTTCCCAATTGGGGATGTCATAGTCTCACTGGCTCCAGATGGTTGGGAGCAGTTGGGACTTTTGTGCGGTTTTCATGTAAAAATTAAAAAGAAATACAATTACTGACTTCATACACTTAGCCACACATACTCGTACATTCATTAGTTTAGAAGAATTCTCACCCCAGACAAAATTAATAAGACATTATATGGACATACGTAATAGGGACTTTAAAAATGTAAATTTTAATATACCAACCTTATCATTTGTAGTAAAAGGTACTATGTATGTCTATATAAATAAATAAAATAAAATACGTAATGAGATAGACGAGAGCTAAAGAAAAATAAAAGCCAATACATAAAACATGAATGAAGCAAGACTAAACAAGGTGTTGGTAGAGTCCATGATGTTAGACATACGAAATGATATTCTTCGAAGTTTATTTTCGTAAAGCCTGACAAAAATCGTTTAGACCGGTACAAAAAATTTCAAGGCCCTGGCTTGAGTTAATAAGTCTCGACATTCTGGACAGCGGAGAATGGTACCCATAATTGGTATGTTGATTGAAGAAAGCGATTGATTGTTTCTGAATCTATTGCAAGGAATGTTGAACTGGATGAGTTCCAATAATAAAGGCGAGTCAATAATACAATAATTAATCATTTTGAAAATGTAAATGAATTGAAGCCTTTCTTACATTTTCTAATGAAGAACTGTTCATGGTTTGTTCAATTTCATCATGGAAGTAATCGCCTCTATCTCGCCCCAATCTCTATGCAATTCCACGTAAGAAGCGATGTTGTGTAGATTTAATATGATGGATATGATCAGCATAGAAAGGAGACCAAATGACACCAGCATATCTAAGATGAGGATGAACTAGTGAGCAGTAAAGAGACACATCAAAAGTTGCTTGTTATTTTATGGGAGAGATTAAGAAAGTACCTCTAACAAGGTTGATTTTTCTAATGACTGTGGTTTTTTGTGTGTGCGTAGTATATTGTATTTATTTCATTTCATGTGGTTAACCCAAAAATAATTAGAATTTATACCTAATGGAAATTTTACCCCTCTGCAGATAACAGCATTTTCCCATGTATTGCCTAAAAAGCTTGTAAAATGTGAAACATGGTAGGTAGAGCAGACGTCCATAGGGGATGTTCTGAAATTCATGTGATTTGATGATTATTTACATTGTTTCAATGATAAATATCATGTCCACATATAAATAAGATAAATACAAATATATTGTAAACAAATACATAAATTATATAATTTCTTCAAACGATTGGTATTCACTTTGTGGCATCAATATTAATAAATTAATTAAAAAATAAACTTAGTATTCACCACTTTATAAATACACACTGATATCTACATGTTTCGAAAGCGATGCTTTCGTCGTCAGAAACATGTGAATACGATGAAATGACGATGAAAAAAGCATCGCTTTCGAAAGATGTAGATATCAATGTATATTTATAAAGTGGTGAATACTAAGTATATTTTTTAATTAATTCATATTGTACACCATTTACTGTATTTAGCCGTCCAAGTTGAAATATTGTAAGAACGAGAGTTTTGAAAAGATAGGCCGTGACAGTGGCTTAATTAAGTTCAGAAATAACCAAAATAAAATACAGATCAAAAAATAATCCAACAAAATTCTTACAATTTCGGTTGAAGAAAACAAACACGGGTTCCAAACAAAAAACAATCAAATCTCAAAAAATTGACAAACAAAACCAGACAAAGGCCTCATAGGAGGAGGAGAGAGGAAAAAAGGCGAAGGGGGAGAATAAGAAGTCTACAATAAATAAATAATCAAAATCGGCCAAACACAAGGAGAAGGATAAAAAGAAAGGGCAGAAAGAAGTAGAAAAAGAGAGTTCCATTCAAATATCGGGATTACCAGAGCTACCAGGGTAGCAGAGGTGGGAGGAGACGAAACCCCTTGGAATTCATCGCGGATCAGCGGATTACAATGAGAGCGTTTTCTCATAATTCTCAGTGCGTTCTAGAGGTCTACTTGTGTACGCAAATTCCCAATATCCTCCTCCCATCCCACCCTAACACTGATGGAGACTTTACGAGATTGGCTCTAATGGAGGAAAAAAATATATATTCGTACATACGTATAACGTGTACAAATCAAAAACAGCAGCTTCAATTCATCTAGACTTGTACCCTGCACCCCTAATATGAAAATTAATAGAGTAATACAATTAGAGGCGGTATGTCTAAAGCGGTGCGGTTGGGTGGCAGTTTCCGTTGTTTGCCAGTCTGTCGCAGAGCGAACGCAGTATGCAGGGCGTTGAGGGAACTTACCCTCAACTAAGTGAAACCAAATAACTTAAACATAAATTTATTTAGAATAATTGCAATTTGTTATGAGATAAAGATTTTCTTCCGGAGATTCCAATACATATAGGTATGTATTGTTTTTTTTTTACTTGTACTCTTACCCAGTGTGACTAAATTTTAGCATCTATTCAGGTAATGATCGGGAATACAAAACACTCTATACGTGGTAGTATAAGAATGTGTGCATTTTTATAGTATTTTCAGTTTATTATGATATTTGAAGACGTAGGTAAATTAAAACACTTAACATTTATTGTTCATCATTTTTGTCTACTATTGTCTGTCTAATTCTAATGTTTTAACATCGTCCCGTTTGCAACGTTCATAAAAGTACAAAATACATAAAACCAAAAAATTATCAATTTAAAAAGGGCTACAGATTTAAACAAAATGTAAAGCACCCCTGAGGTGATTTTAATCACTGGATGGCGCTATAGAAAATTATCATTTATTATTATTAATACACAAATAGTTAATTTTTCTGAATCTATAAATGGATATGAATTTTTTAAGTAATTTTTATTATTTATAATTTTAAGTCTAATCTTTCCAAAGACCCCATAAATATTCCTCAAATATGAAGTTATGGGAATTAGCAGCGAATTTTTATATTATTGTACGACAGAATAGTCATCCATTTACAGTACAAGATTTCTTATTTAAACATTTTCAACATTTGGGAAGATACGTATATCACAAAGTTTTAAGGTTATTTGAAGAGTAATTAAATATGTCTACTGTTTTATAAATTTTATAGCACCATTTCTCTTGTCATGCTATGTTGTGCTAGGATTTCTATTCTGCTGTGTGGTATCTTTAACAAGCCGTGACGACGACTACGGCTGAAGTTTCCAAACACGTATAAGCTACAAGATTCCAAGAGTTATGGGCTATCAATAAAGTTATGCACTATATTAAAACAAGATTTGCATAACGTCCTTGTAAGCGACTAGTGTCGTTACAAGACTGTAAATGTGTTTGTAGGTGCTGGATCCAGAGCCACTTTCTTCCGTTGCAGGATTGTAGGGTAGGTGGATGGTGCTGTTCCTCACGCACCCACTGGTCTATGTGAGGTGACTAGGTGGGCCACTCCTCTGCCGGGTCCTGGCCTTGCAGTGACGTCCTCTTGTCTCGAGAACGTACGCCCAGGACTGCTTCAGGCAGAGGGTGTCAGCGAGGCAGCAAATGATGGAGAGGGTGACGGCAAAGAAAAGACTTTTGTTGATGCTCACAAGTTGTAAAAGTTATGACTGATTTATTTTTCAAAATTGGCCTATTTATTTGGTTTCCCGAATGCGACAAGCATTTTACCCCTCTCCTTGCCGCGGGGGGGACGCGCTTGCCAAACTGACACGCAGCGTATATAGTGAGCCTTAAACTGTCGGGAGCTCATTTGGCCGAATTCTTCAAGCTCAGCGGACGCCTGAATTTCGACATTTAAATTACATTTTAACATATTACAAAATTAAAAAAAAGGTTTTGTACTACACAAAATCACTACGATCAGGTTAATTCTAGCTGTGTTTACTGCTGTCAATGTTTTCCCACGTCCAGATAACATAGCGCTTTGTGGCTTCGTTATCTGGTCGTAGGGAGCAATAAACATGAAATGGTTAAAACAAATTATTATTAACAAATTATTATCTCCTCATTACGGCATTATTCAAAAGGTTTATTATGCCGCTTTGAGGAGATTTACACGTTCAATTTCAACTATAAGAATAACAAGAATAACATGCAAATAACACTCGATAATAATGCTAATACTAAGAATGAAAGGGAGCTCGGAACACGTCGGAGTCTGACAATTTTCGAACTTCAATCGCAAAGACGCCGTTCTATTTGTATAAAGAACCTGTAAATTTAGAGACACTAACTTTTAAATGTTTCGTCACTTCATGACCAATAAGAAACTAAGAAATAAAAATGAAAATTCGACTATCGAATCAATAAGTTTAAACACGTCTGGTACAGTCCTGTTTCTGCATACACCCGAGGAATGGATTTGTTTCATCATATTTATCGCATGTTTGATATGGAGTTCATACCCCGCTAACGCTAACCCGTCTAGCTTACTTCTATGTATGTAGCTATCCAAGGAAGTGTCGCACTACGTCCAATGTTCCATCTCTCACGTATCACCACATTTTGCCAAAAGCGCAGTTCCATTAAAACAGTTCAAGTTCTCATCTAGCACAATCTATACCACTGGCAACCCCGAGGGTTTTGCATTCATTACTACGTCACGTATTCAGGAGGCGATCCGAAGGTAAAAAAGCTGAAATTAATTTCATCCCCATCCCCTTCACCCCACCTCCTCCCCGCCGGCATCCCTACAAGTCCGACGACGATGTGGCAGGTTCGAAGGGGAATTTAGGGGAACATAGATCAAGGGGCGGAATTACATGAACATAATGAAGAAAAAAAGTCTGATTATAACGTTCGACAACCTTCGTGGCAGAGCTAAATCCCTGAATCTGGGTTCATATATAGCGGGCTCGAAACGACAAAAGGGGTACATAAATAATACATTCTAATAAATAACATCGTCAGTTGAAAAGAGAAAAGATGTAAGTTCATAAATACACCAACAGAGACAATAGCGCAGATTGTTCCTCTATTAAAAAAAAAGACTTTCCTATTTCCTAACAATACCATTTTGTATGAAAACTATAAGCAGTATGTCGGTGAATAACTCTAATGCTACTACCAGATAATCGTCCAACGTTCCAACTCCGAACTCCAAACTTTCATTATCATAGAAGACGTCGAAGAGACAGCTGCGTCCGCGCTATTTCTTATCAGTGCCTACAGTTATTATGTAAAAGTATATAGATGAGGCAAAATACAAAAAACAGTTGATATAAAATGGAATAATGATAGTAGAGTTCCAATTGACGATGGGTCATGACTGATTTTGTTAAGAGCGGGAGTCACTCAACATTTTCGTACAACTCAATTGAACGACGGCTCATTTTAAAGCCGGCACATATAAATAGCCGGCACGTATTAAGAGCCGACTCACAATTCATGAGCTCACACTTAAGTCCTACGCCTCCCAGCGTATATGTGTAGGTACAAAACGTCCAGATACCACACTGTCAGGTGCCGTTAACGTACTGCACAGTGCTTACACACGTGTAAATGTGGTAATTATTCTTATCTACACACGAATATGTGAACCTTTGAAAAAAGTGCTTTAAGATGCGTCATGGAGCAAAATATTAATTGCAAGTCCCACAGCCCTGGGCATAATTTAGCCTTGAAGAAATTAGACACCTATAAAATGACTTTATAAAAACAAATTATAAACAAAGGACCCTATTTAAAGATGCCTCATCGTAGAAATGCGTAAGAACATATTTATACTTTTAGGTAAATACACAATCTTTCTTAAGTTGTTCCAAGGTTTGTCAAAAAGACTCACAGTTCAATTGAGCCGTGGGACGGTTTACCAGGAGTCGTACGCTCACGGCTAATCAAAGAGCCGGCACAAATAAACGGCTAGTTCCGATGCAATCAAGACCACAAAACATTGAATTTTGTTGCATTTCTAAATTCCACCCTTATCTACTTACGGATGTATCATGCTACCATCCCCCGTATTCCAGATTACCATGGCAACCAGGTCCAGAGGACCACGCACCGGATATTGAGAGTGTGCGAGACCAAAGGCTGAGAGGACAGGGGGGGCACTCGATGTCCTCGTCGAGTGTCATCGGGGACCGAGTGGGGAAACCGCTCTCGAGATGAGCCGATACTTTTTCCCTGTTGGGAAACGATAAAGCTTTGATACAGAATGTGAAAAATTTACTACTCAAAAGAAAATTTGTTTGAAAGAGATCACCGTCCTTTCATCGGTATCTATAGATTTGATATAAGCGTATTGTCCCTCAGTGGTTATACTACGCCATTAGAAGGCAGCATAGCTATCGCGTACAAAAACAACAATACCCACGCAAAACTTAAGCAAAAAAAAAACATGAAACTTGCTTAACTATACGCCTGGAATTTCTATGTCAACGCAGTTAGTTTATTTTCGTTACGATAATTCCATCATGAGCTACGTAGCTTAGAAATTTTCATTATTTTTTTATGTGGTTTGCGCATCCAGCTTGGCAGTGTCCATCATCAAGTCAGATATGAAAGTTTATTTGTGTATAATTAATAGCTTTTGCAACAGTTAATATAGATGAGGCAAAACAAACTCTTTAACCCGGCGTTAGTGATATGGGGTGCGAGAAACCCCAACGAAATGCTTTTTTTCAAATATCTCCGAGGTGGTTTAAATGTTTTACGTGCTATTACCGAGCAGTCCATAAAGGCTGATTAGCTGTGCCTACCCCCGGAAAAACGACGAACCACGAAGAACTTGCACACTCCTTATTCGGTTGGCCAAAACAATCGGCAGAAGATAAAACATTGCTACTTTTAAATATTCAATGCTAGTAAGTAAAGTAGTTTAATTTTTGCGTTATAACCCAACAATATAGAGCACTTCTTTTACACATTACCTTCTTTAATTAATTTTGTCACCTCTTTTAACGTCTCATAATGTATTCGAAATTCTCTTAAATTATTATTTGGATATTCTAGCATTACTGTTTTAATATATTACAATTTAAGTATTTTATTTTAACAATGTCTGGTTCTTGTATATCCATAACGTTCATTCAATTAACGTCGATTTATCGACACTGAAACTGAAATGCACAATTTTATTTGTACCCGAACTGTACAATCTACACACAGCCTACATTTGGCCATAGAGAAATGTACGCCACTTGCTATTTCCTATACATTTTACCAACATATGAATGAAAGTTTTTTTTATAAGCATTTAAAAAAATACATATATTTTTTTTTTTTACATGAATACCGCACAAGAGTCTCAACTGCTCCCAACCGTCTGGAGCCAGTGAGACTATGGCATCCCTAATTGGGGAATGTTGTGAGGCTGAAGGTATTGGGGAGGGGAAGGAGAAGGGGAAGAGGAGGGTGGGGAAATATCTGGCTATTCAATTCTGGTCACCAAACACGTCTAAAAGCCATTTCAAGCAACGTTTTAATTCTGAATGGTGGTCTTTCACCAGGGCGATAATGAGAGTATATTCCACTCTGTAACGTGCGCAAATATACTATATATTATTTTTAAATAAATCAATTGTGAAACAGCACAAATTAATGAAATAAAATTTACTTGCACACGCCGGGATTTGAACCTGCAACCTTCGGATTCGTAGTCGAGAGCCTTACTCCTCGACTATGGAGGTCGTTAAAATGACCAATTTATAATATTTACAAAAAGTTATAAAATTTCAATTTTAAGTAGAAATAGGCGATGGGGTTTCTTCAACCCCACCTCACCAATACAATCAGATTTTTCCACCTCACTAATGCCGGGTTAACGTTGTAACGGTTTGTTCTACTCACCCCGTTCATTTTTGATATCAATAAGAGCATTCATGAACATCCTTATTAAAAGAAGAAGAAGACAATCGGCAAACTGTAGAGATCTCTAGAAGGCTAACTAGAGTCTTCGTTCGACAGCACCACAGCACAGGCTGTTCCGCAGAACAACAATCATTTCGAGGCAACCACGAACATTTTAAAAAGACCTTCATATCAGTATGTAGAAATTCGATATAGTTCGGTTGCTTATTTTAAATCCGTTATTTTAAATAATGTGGTGTCCATCTTATTTACAAACGATCTTTCATTGTACAGTCACATTAATATATTTTAGAAATATCTATTTTGATAATCTTTTATTTACCAATTTATCTTGGAGATCGGAACACCCCTGTATGTATCCTAATGTAATAAGAGTTTTAAATACCTTTAATGTAACTTTTGTTACACAATCATGCTGTATGCAATGAAACATTGAGTTGCTGAATCATTATTTTATTTAAATCATAACCTAGTAAAACGGATCGCTACAACGTGGTTTTCCGCAATCACTTATGGACATAAAGAAACATTACTATCTTTCAGTAGTCTGGTGTCTGCTGAACCTTAAACCAATGGTTTGCACCTACATCTCATACTGAAAACTGGAAGGTGTTATATCTTTTTTGTTCCGAATCAAGAATTACAAGGTTGGCCTCTGTGGAACTGCGAATGACCTTACATCGACCAGTCCTCGACGACAAGATGATAATACAATGTAATTGTAATACACGTATTATTATGCCAATATATTCGTTGCCCACAATACAAACAGGTTTATATCAAAATTTCGAGATTTTTATGACAATTTTTTTCTATTTCATATTCCGTATGTACGCACACCTCAAATATATGTAACAAAAATAAAGCATACATATTTCTCAAGAATCTTACTCAAAAATATTTAAAATTAAAAAAATAAATAAACGACAACATAAATCGTACATAAAATAATATATTCTAATTATCTAATACAAATAGTTTCTTTCAGCTTTGAATATATTTATTAACTCTTTAGTTTTAATACATTTTTTTTTATTTCAACGGATAACATGTTTAAACAGTTAGGAATCAAGTGATCTAAAGTTCTTTGTCCATATTTGTCTGTATGCTTATAAAACGTTAAAATTGAGAGGAGTATTGTAAGTGTGCTCTAGTCTATTTGTATTATATATATATAGGGCTATTAATGTGCTGAAATATAACTAAATAAAAAGTTCTTAAGTAGGTACTAGTTCTTAGGTAGGTGTTTTATAAACTAATTTTAAAACGTTATAGCTACAGTTTTACAGATTGGATTTCATTCAAACTACTCTCTAAACCTTCCTGTCACTGATAAGAACAAACTGTGCTATCTTCAGCGAAATCGGTCGAGTAACTAACTAACTAACTAACCATCACGCCGTTTCCCAACAGGGGTAGGCAGAAAGGAAGGACCACCAAACAACACGATCTTGGAATACACTTCTTGCTTCATTCACATTCATACAACGTCTCATACATTCTCTTCTGTTATTCCGACATCTGACATGGCCCGACTCAAGTATTTGATTCACTTGATCGTGCCATGTCTTCTGCGGACGTCCACGGCTTCTTCTTGCATTCACATTCCCGTCATATATTCTCCTTACACTCCATTATTTGTTCATTCGCTCTACACGCCTAAACCATTTAAGCGTTCCTATCTTAATCTTGCTCATTACGCTTACATCAGCCTTGCATTCTTTACGAATCTCAACATTTTTCACACGATCATCCATGGTTTTACCACATATACGTCTAAGAGATCTTATTCTTTCTCTGCCAGATCCATGTCTCACTGCCATACATCAGGGTTGGTATCAGCACTTCATTGTGGACTGATAGCTTCGCTTCTTTGTTTTTGTTTTTGTTTGCGCCAAACGCGTTCAGTCCACCGTCAATGGAGTTTCCTACATTCACCCTTCTTCCAATATCCCTATCAGTCTTTCCATCTCTCGTAAAAATACTTCCCAAATATACAAACTCATCGACCTGCTCCAAGTATGTTGAAATATAATCATAAATAATCATTTCAATAATTAAAACATTACGGTGTTTTTTTTTTATAAAATTTCGAAATTAGCGCAAACTGTGAGTGCCTATCAAGTTTCGTTTACCCTTAATCTTATTTTACGCCTTGCATTCTTTCCGAATCTCATGGTTTTACTCCACATGCTCCTCAGTGATTTCATTTCTATAGTGTACTTTCATCAAACATTCTTAGTTTCATCTATTTCAGTTGTTGAATATGAAATATTTACTAGTTGTTACAGCAAACTTTGTTTTCCTGGTATACATTACCCACAATACACCCCTATGCTTGGTGCGCACTACGCGTATAGCCATGGCGTCGCCGTCCTGCGTATGTACAGACACTACAGATGAATGGAGAATAAATAAGATGATGACGATTTGCGTTGGTCCTCTCTCTGAGATGCTGCGGTCGTTCGTCATGGCGTCACTGTAAATCTCTCAGAGCGGAGACAGGGGCAGTGGCGGAACAAAAATTATAACGAAAAATCTGTGGCGGTTCCTAATGCCACCCTAAACACATAATTTAATCTTGGAATAATATTAAATGGTAACAAAATTCAATAATATATCGCTTGCATCGATTAGGCAATGTATGTTCTAATACCGATGAAGCCGGTGGTCTATTATCATATAAAAGATGCGTAATACAAAGTTTGTCTGCAATAGTAATAATAGATTAATTAGCTAACAATCTACATCAATAACTACTATATTCTATGTATTTTAAATTAATTAGAAGTTTTTATACATTTTTACACTTCACATTTTTACAAGTAGTCATATTTTATATTTTTACAAGTTTTTAGACTTTATATTTTTACATGTTTTCATACTTTATATTTTTACAAGTTGTCATACTTTATATTTTTATAAGTTTTTATACTATATATTTTTACAAGTTGTCATACCTTATATTTTTATGTGTTTTTATATTCTATATATTTACAAGTTGTCATATTTTATATTTTTACAAGTTGTCAAACTTTATATTTTTACAAGTTTTCAAACCTTATATGTATACAAGTTTTTATATATTATATTTTTAAAAGTTGTCATAAATTATCTTTTTACAAGTTGTCATACTTTTTATGCTTACGTTTTTATACTTTATCTTCTTTACACTTTATACTTTTTTTATATTTTACCCTTTATACGGGTACTCTATTCACTTTGATGATGTGTACACATCAGCTCGTACATAATATTTGTAAGTTTATTTCCTTGGTCCAGGGTCCCCCTTCCATTGTGTAGTCACGACACTGCACCTTGGACATCCCGTTGGACCGGAATACCTCCCCGCCCCGGGGCTGCCGCAATAACTCGGGTTGATAGTGCGGCGCTCTTATACATCAAGTCATTATTACCATAAGAAGAATTGATAATAAAGAAATCAAACCAGCCAATGGCCAACCAAAGCAATCGGACGAATTTGAATCGAGCCTTTTGATGCGTTTAAGGCACGTTTATGATTGTACTGCGTTCACTGAGAAAAAGTCTTAAAAAAAAACAATCTGAATTTGCTTATATTTAAATCAAACTAAATAACTAACTAACCATCAAGCCGTTTCTCCGCAGGGGTAGGCAGAGAGGACGGACTGCCAAACAACTCGATATTGGCATACACTTCTTGTTTCATTCACTTTCATACAACGTCTCATACATTCTCTTCTGTTATTCCTACATCTGACATGGCCCGACTCAAGTATTTTGATTCACTTGATCGTGCCATGTCTTCCTTGGACGTCCCCGGCTTCTTCTTCCATTCAAATTCGCGTCATATATTCTCCTTAGCCTCCTTTCTTCGTTCATTCGCTCTACATGCCCAAACCATCTATGCGTCCCTTTCTTAATCTTGCTCACTACGCTTACATCAGCCTTGCATTATTTACGAATCTCAACATTTTTCACACGATCATTCGTCTCAGAGATCTCATTTCTACAGAATTCAGTCTACTTTCATCCTTCCTCTGCCAGTTCTATGCCTCACTACCACTTGATCGTGCCATGTCTTCCTTGGACGTCCCCGGCTTCTTCTTCCATTCAAATTCGCGTCATATATTCTCCTTAGCCTCCTTTCTTCGTTCATTCGCTCTACATGCCCAAACCATCTAAGCGTCCCTTTCTTAATCTTGCTCACTACGCTTACATCAGCCTTGCATTATTTACGAATCTCAACATTTTTCACACGATCATACTTGGTTTTACCACACATTCGTCTCAGAGATCTCATTTCTACAGAATTCAGTCTACTTTCATCCTTCCTCTGCCAGTTCTATGCCTCACTACCATACACCATACATAATAGAGAAATGAATATAATAAAAAAGGTTAAATAAGAATATAAACAACAAAAAAAAATGATAAATAAATATTTAAAAAAGAAACAGAAAGAAAAGGAAAACATTAATAGTTAATAATACCATAAAATAAGTTATAGTATAAAATAAACAATGAATACTTGACGTGAGAGACATTGGGCAAACTTAGTTCCTGCCTTTGACACGTTATGATGGGTAGTGGGTGCGGTGCGCGCGGCGTTGCGATTGGTAAGTAGTACTTCCCGCGTATTTGTTAAAGTCTAGATTAATTTGAAATCATTTCACAAATTATAATTTTTTTTTCATAATGAGCAAACACTTTGTGGATTGCCATGATGAATTAAAATAAATACACTTTGTATGAATCCAATTTTATTTTGTATATATGTCAACTAGTTTTGATTCCGCTGAATCTTCATCGGGACTGAAAAACATACTGTATATATAGTTTAACTAAAATATTCGATAATGCTTATTTACGTTTAAAATGTTTTTAGTTATTTGCAAAGTCGAGGACTATGAAAAGTTTCATTTTTTCTGTAAATAACTTTAGGTAGGAACTAACAGCTAGCTTCGCGGTGTAAATTAGGTTTGCAACTGAACCATTCATGGATATGACTTTCCGAAGAGATGAGTTTTAAGCTTCGTTCTGAATTCTGTCGTAGGTATAGGAGCACATCGGAGCGCAATAGTACATGTAAATTTAAAAAGGAAAATTAAAAATAAATAATAATAATAAAACTGAAAAAAAACAAGTGATGTTAAGATACGTTAATACAATAGAATCAGATTATATATGTTTTTTTTAATCAAAACATTTTTATCATGCACTTTTGAATAATCCCCTTTATGTTTTTAAATTTTTATTTTGTAGCTTTGCATTTAACTGTTTAAACTTTGTATTTAAAATTTACTTTATATGTTTTACACTTTCCTTATGAATTTTTAAGCAATTTCTTTCATTTATATATCTATATATTTATTTTTATTGTTACCCGTCTCAGAACAGACTTCGTCTAGTGAGACGGGTAAAGTTCATGTAAATGTTTAAATTTTATGCCAATAAACGCCCGGGTTGCCGGCAATTATAAGATTGCGATCGATTCACGACCCTGAACGATGAGAAGCTAATGCCACTGCCGATCTGAGCTAAACCAATATCCGGACCAGACTTCACATCTAAGAGGCCATCTTCAGGGTAAGTCCTGCCGATATAATTGTCTCCCATGACTTCCCCTTGTAACCCAACCTTCCTCTTCCCATTTCCCCCTACCTGACATCCTCCTTTTTATAACACTGGCGCCCGTGTAGGTGATATGAAATTAAAATTAAAAACTTATTAAATAAATACAAACGTAAATCAACAAAACACTTTTAGACTAATAATAATAATTTACCAAATAGTAATTTATACGCTAGATAGTACATTATTAGGGGTACAATATATCATTATTTAAGTTCAGGGAATTAATTTGCTTTTTAAATTGTTCATATTTCAAAGTGTCGGTTATAGTAATTTTGTTTTTAGATAATAATATATTAAACCATCTTATACCTAAATACAAATAGTGGTACTGAGCCGTGGTCGTTCTTAACATTGGGATAGCTATTAAACCATTAGTTTTAAATCTATTGCTTATACTGTCAGTGGATTGAATTTTATTTATGAAAAATTCTTTGTAAATTTGATGTAAGGCGTTTCTTTTACACAGTTTGGTAATAGATGCTCCATTGAATTTACGAAATATCTCTATAGTAGGAAAGTCGTATGGTTTTTTAATGATGATTTTTATTATTATTTTTTGAATTGTTATTATTGGCTGTAGTGAGGCTTTATAGGCCCCTCCCCACCCAATAATGCCATACTGCAATAGGGACTGAATTAATGCATAATATACCATTTTAATTGTTTTTTTGTTTAATATGTTACGTATGTTATAGAATACATATATAAGTTTTCTTACTCGTTCAACGGTGAGTTTGATATGGTCTTTCCATTTAACATTTTTATCTATTATGATTCCAAGATATTTGATATTAGATTTCTGATTTAGTTTAGCACATTCCGTATTACATGTAATATCATTTATACAATTTTTAGAGTGAATGGTTATGTTAATTCAATTTGTTGGTACTTCTTCTTATATAAAGAAGGGAATAAAATATGTTTTTTCTGTGTTGAGAGATAATAGGTTGTTATCAAACCATTCTTTGAAAATATTTATATCGTGATTGGCAGCAATGGTAATCTCATTCCATGTCTTTTTTTCGATAATTATTGCAGTGTCATCAGCAAAAGATATAATTTTAATATGAATGGATAATTTAAACATTTGATTGACATAAATAATAAATAAAATTGGTCCGATGACAGTCCCTTGGGGGATACCAAAATCCAAAATTTCAGCTTCACTTAATGAGTTGTTTAATTTGACCTTTTGGCCTCTTTGAGTTAGATATACCCCCATAAAAAGCGATGCTTTTTAATTAGCAACATAAGATCAGTAGGGAATCAATGCAAACTATCTGTATCTAATAGACACTTTCCTAGATTACAGGTATTTGACTTAACATTATTATTTGTCTCTTCTTGTCATTACTTATTAGTATACTGTGTATCCTAGTGAGGGAAGCATCGCTTCCGAAACATGTTGATATTTATGTATTGAATAGTGGTTCACACACAATTCATTTTATTGACAGCACAAAGTTAATTTTAATTAATTGAGAAGGAATTATTTTTAACTAGGTGAAGTACCCGGTTTTGCCCCGGGGTTTGAGTGGTTGTGTTACCCCTACCTCTACTCCTACCTCTAACCAGTAATTTTCCTTTTATTATGAACGTCAAACGTGCAAAATTTCTTCAAAAAGTACCAAAATTCTGCCTTAAGGGATAGAAAAGGGGGATGGGGGGTGGCTTTTCGAAGATCATGTGTGAAAAATTTCATCAAGCTCGGAATAATACTGAAGATTTGTATACGAAATAAACACAAACCGCCAAGGATCTTCATTTTTATATAATATTACATTGGTAATTAAATCGTATTTTTGTATAAAACAGCATTCGGCCTCGCCTGACAAAATTAGAAGCACGTAAGTGATGACACTTTGATGCAAGTTGCAAAACTCTTTCGATAGGAAAGCTGTCGGGACTTAACCGAAATTATTGAGTTCCTTCAGAAAGGATTAAAAAAAATCTTTTTAAACCCTTTGATTTCGACAATCACGCTGCTTATACGCATTTTTTTGCAATTTCAAACGTCATGCAAATCCCTGGACTTGATCTCCTTCAATGATGCATGGGTATCAGAGGACATCCATTCATTAGCAGCCATTATCTCGACACCCGTGACGCCTTGTGGTCCGGCGAGGTGGGTTGTCAGTGTCAGATTCCAGCCTCTTCAACGCCTTGAAGGACCAAAGGATCAAAGAAATACGGACTGGAGATGTGGGATAGCCATTTTCTCTGCAGTAACGAGTTTCCAAATGCAGAAAATGGAATTAAATTGAAGGCCGACTGACCTGATTCATCAAAAGGAGCCAAAATAAAGTACATTTTTTGGTATTACGTGTAGAAGTGCTGAGGTTTACCCCAGAGACTATGGACCTTTCGGGTTGCTGTGTGAAGAGTCTATTTAAATAAATGAAGGAAAACTTTTGACTCAAAGAGAACCATATTGTAGGAGGGAGGAAATACAATTAGCACATTTTATTTCATTAAAAAATATATACTTCTCAAAATACATCTAAATAATAAAGTTCTTAATTTCCATTTTGTTCTATTTTGAAAATATTCTACCCAAACAAACCTTTTGAATATGTAATCTGTGGCTAACTAGAGTGGTATATCTATGGGCTAACCTCAATACAAAATGGGGGGTTCAATCTTTTTCATACTAATTTTAGAACGTTATAGCAACAGTTTTATATATTGAACTTCATTCAAACTACTCTCTAAACCCTCCCGTCACTAATAAGAACAAACTGTGCTATTTTCAATGAAATCGGACGAATAATTATTGAGAAAATCTAGGACAGACAGACAAACATTCATTGTTATATATAAAGATGGATAGAGAAGAGATAAATGCAAATTAATACAATGCCATATGAACTGACTCAATAAATAATTTAAAAATAATTATGCAATCCCAAAGCAAAAGATTCCAATCCGACTGAGAATTTACCACGCGGGCTTTGTTTAAATTATAATGGTGTGATGAAGGTAACTTATACTGTATTCTGTATTGTACATAATTGAATAATCTACTTGTCGTTGATCCTCACCATATTTAGCGCTAATCTAAATGACGCGGTGTAAACCTTAAAGATTTATGGTACCGAACCCACGGAGAGAGAGGAAATTATCGATTTATCATCATTACCTGCAGACTATGTTGTGGAAATATATCTAAACGAATATACATACTGATGTGAGAGCACTGGTCGCTCAGCGAAGAAGATCTTTAGAGGACGTGTAAAAATAATCAATTACTCTCTTAAAAATAATAATCTAACTAAAAAGCTATCGAATCACGTGCTTTGTAATCGAATGAAGCCCGTGTTATCTCTATGATTCCAGTGGGCTTCACGTTGGTTGCCCATATTTGGAATACTGATGTTTACTCCATTTGTATACTTATAGTAATACGGTAACTTTTGAAATTCGGTGCGGGGTCTGCAGGGAAAAACCGACCTTCCTCCCCTTTAATACCCTACACAATAAGGAGTAATACGGTCTGGCCAGCGATTAAGAAAAGGTACCTGCGAGCAAAAATCGTGTTTAAGCCATTTTAATTTCGAACACGATAAGGTCGATTCGCAGGCAAAACGGGACGTGGGACGCGTTGGCACGCCAAAATACACCGTAAGCGTATCGACTTTCAAAGAGAGTAACGCTTAGAGTGGGTCAAATCGGGTGCGTACCTCCCTACAAAGCAGTCAGTCGTGGTTGACTTCGCAATAGAAACCAACTGCAGGGCTGCAATAGACAAAACCTGGTATCTCTAGGATATTTATTACAGATTGATGCAAAATCCGCGTGAAAATCCTGAGGTGACTCTATCCTGTTCTAGGCGGCAATTTCAGATACATGTTTTATCACCACTGTGACAATCCTCTTCAGTGGTTTACTCAAGGGTCCCCAAGTCGGGATAAGCGGGATATTTGTATGCCGTCTATACGGTGTAATTATTATTCCGCGTGGGCTGGCGGTCGCACCCAACGAATAAGCATTTCGCAGGGAAAATTATCATTGTCATCAATTGATTCTATATATACCTACAATAGATAGAATACCAATCGAATGAGACCTTCGCTGTGCAAGGTGATGATAGAACTTAACTATTTTAAAACAGTGGCGGTTTTCTTTGCTGAGCGTACATGCCAACATGCTCGCCAGGAGATTCAACAGTTACAGTCCTCTGGTAAAGAAGCAACTATTCCAGACATACCGCATGAGCTTTTACACTAGCGAACTATGGACAAAATATACACAAGGCGTCATGGACACACTCCGAGTACAATATAACCACGTTTACAGGGCACTGTTCGGCCTCCCTTGGCGATGCAGCACCTCGAGATGTTCGCAGAGGGAAGGGTGCATGGGTTCGCTGCTTTGATGCGCCACAGAATAGCCGGAACGAGTCAACGCTACCGGAGATCGGAAAACACTCTTGTCCAGGCCGTCGCCCAGTGGCAGGGCGCGCCCCTACATCATAGATGGAGAATTCCTCTCAAGCCACCGTAGCATAAGTGCTAAATATATATTTTTTTAAATATTATTATATGGCTGACAGAGTATTGCACTCACCGCTTTATTCTGCTGAAAAAAAGACACTATTATTAAATAAAGACAATATTATATAAGCAATTTGGTAGTTTTCAAATAAACAATAATGGAAGCGACCATAGGCAGACCGAAGAAGAAGAAAAATGCGTGGAAGAGGAATGGAGCAGGATGTAAAGGCCAGAGGACTGACGAACAGTTAGATAACATTAGAGAAGGTGAAATCCCAGCTGCTACTGTTACTTTTTTTCTGTGTCTTTTCGGTTTCACGTTTCACTTTGACAGTTGTTGTTATTCTTCTATATTTAAAAATAAAATAAAATAAATTATTACTACCAATAATTACAACACAAAATCATCGCGTGAAAGCGCCAGGTAATACCGGATACCAGGTTAGCAGAAAGATACGCGATAAGGTGACTCCTCGGGTCACGATCCATCACCTATTAGGCATATATGGCTAGCTCTCACCTTTCTCTGCAGGAAACCAATACAATTGATAAATCTATATACTCGTATATGGTATTCCCCGCTAATGCATTATTATTTGTTTTGTTTTATTTATTTTATTTTAGTTATTTGTTCATTTAAGTTTACAAAATAATTAATATGCTATTTAATCACTGGAGAAAATAATATTAACATTACCTAAATGAAACATGAAAGTGGAAAAAAAAACAACAGAATATAAAAAGATTTCAGTCGCACCTGGGACTCGAACCCAGGACCTCTGCCTATCCGGGACAACCGCTTTACCGACTTAGTTTCATGTTTTCATGTTTCATTTAGATTATGTTAATATTATTTCGTTCAATGATTAAATATTACAATCATAAGAGATGTTCTGGGAATGAGACATGCATTTTTTTACATCAAATGTGCTCAGGAACCGCTGGTTAGAGTCTTTCGGGTAGGTGCTGGTACGCCCCATATATAGCCAGGTTTTACTTTTCCTGGGGGTTTCCATTTCAAGCGACCATAGTGCGTATACAATTTCTGCATACGGCATTCCTCGCTAACAAATTATGTACGTGTAATAAAGAGGGAGAGGCACGTCGGAGAGGGATTATTTATTAATTAGAAAAAAATATAATATTAATAGTCAATAGATAAACATTATGTTTTTAAAGAGAAAAGTAGAGAGAGAGACGAGGATATTGAAATAAGGGTTATTGCAGGAAACTTCATTAAAGGAGGACTGAACGCGGTTGGCGTTAACAAAAAAAAGTTGTCCAAAGAAGCGAAGCTAGCAGTCCACAATGGAGTGCTGATACCAACTCTGATGTATGGCAGTGAGGCATGGAACTGGCAGAGGAAGGATGAATGCCGTAGAAATGAGATCTCTGAAGCGAATGTGTGGTAAAATAATTTATGATCGTATGAAAAGTGTTGACATTCGTAAAGAATGCAAGGCTGATGTAAGCGTAATGAGTAAGATTAAAGGGACGCTTAGATGGTTTGGGCATGCAGAACGAATGAACAAAGAAATTAGTGTAAGTAGAATATATGACGCGAATGCAAATGGAAGAAGCCGGGGACGCCCGAAGAAGACATGGCAGTATCAAGTGTATCAAATACTTGAGTAGGGCCATGTCAGAAGTCGGAATAACAGAAGAGAATGTATGAGTCGATGTATGAATGCGAATGAAGTAAGAAGTTTATGCCAAGATCGAGTTGTTTAGCTGTCCGTTCTCTCGGGGAAAAGACGTGATGGTTAGTTAGTTACATTGATTTACAACATCAATATAGACTATCAAAATCAAATCAGAATATGACCTATTTTCTGACCGTCTTCCGCATGTTTTATAAAATATTTTTACATGTTGAATATCATCAAAAAATAGTAAGGATTTTTTTGGATTTTTTTTTTGTATTTTGGAATCCTAATTTTTTTCTTGATAATAGCGTGGAGTTTCACAATTTCATAAACACTAACGTTAATGGTTTTTTTAAAATGCGGATTACAAAACTTTGGTTAAGATTATTTTTTAAAACGTTTCGGATAAGTTTTAATATTTTTTAAATACGTAATAAATATTTTTCTCTCAAAAAAAAATTATGGTTACGGTATTGCGTAATAATATTACCATTACATCGAATTAACAAATAATCCCTCTCCAACGCCCCTCTCCCCTTAAAAGAGGCGGTGAGGATGTCATGCGAAATGCACAGAGAGTATCGTGTTCTATTCGAGTATTTCTGCAGTGTTGCAAAGGCTTGTGTAGACTCACACGATGGCTTTTTGCAGTGTGAGATGTTTTCGAGCAGCGCACCTTTTTAAATGTCCAATTTCAACTACATTGTAAACTTTGTGCTTTAATGTGATACCGCAAGGGATTCTGGAGTTATTGGAACTATTGTAACCTCACGTTTTGGAGAACATTTGGAGATCTATCTGATTGCTGTCGAAAATTGTATGTAAAATCGTAGAATGTCCGAAACTTTTCTAACACATTTAATTACGAGCGATCTTGAAGCACAAACTAATAGACACGATACGAATTTACCACACCAGCCAGGAGCACATCCATCCCGGTGCGACCGGTACACCAGGGGACACAGGCTTGGAACACGTTATCGGTGGATGGGAAGGAGATTTTAAATAAAACAAAAACTAAATTAACCGAGCATCCGAATGATTTAACACTTACGTAGGTATATCAATCAATTGGACTGTTGAATAACTAATAAATACAAGAAGTGCCTTAAACGTAGATTTAAATGGAAGCCGGTGTGCCTATGATTTAGCACCTTTTTGTTCTGGCCTCGAGAGAGAGCCAATGAATATACAGCAAATACAGCGATCTGTTTCTCTTCCACTGTCCGCATTGAATAATGCAATTCTATTTTATCGGGAAGAAATGACGGTGAAATAATGTAATGTATTAGTAATTTAAGGCCCGAATTGCCAGATTTTTGGATCGCGAAACACCCCCCACATAGCATTACTTGTATTCTTCTTTTTTTTTAAATAAAGACAAATATTCCCTGGTTACGAATAACCTGACAATATTTGAAAATCTCCAAATACAATTGTCATATTTATTATATGAGTTTGACCTATTCTACTCAACACTTTAACCTCATAAATGTAGCAGGTGAGCACAGTAGTACAGTGGCAGTACGAGTGGGTAACACTACAGTCCAGAGTGGTAAAAACTCTCAGTAACGCCCTGGTGAAAGACCACCATTCAGAATCGAAACGTTGCTTAAAATGACTTTACTCGCGTTTGATGACAAGATCTGAAAAGCCTGGTACTTCCCAAAGGTTAAATGACAATTCAACACACGTATGAATCGGTCCACTTTTGAAAAAGAAGGCCATTAAAAGTAGGAAAAAAAACAGCACTGAAAACGCAACCTAATTAATAATTTGACGGCCTCCATGGTCGAGGGGTAAGGCTCTCGACTACGAATCCGAAGGTCGCGGGTTCAAATCCCGGCGTGCGCAATTTTAATTTAATTAATTTGTGTTGTTTCACAATTAATTCATTTAAAAATAATATAGAGTATATTTGCGCACGTTCCAGAGTGGAAGATACTCTCAGTATCGCCCTGGTGAAAGACCACCATTCAGAATTGAAACGTTGCTTGAAATGGCTTTTAGCCGTGTTTGGTGACCAGATCTGAATAACCAGGTATTCCCCAACCTTCCTCTTCCCCTTCTCCTTCCCCTCCCCAATACCTTCAGCCTCACAACATTCCCCAATTGGGAATGCCATAGTCTCACTGGCTCCAGACGGTTGGGAGCAGTTGGGACTCTTGTGAGGTATTCATATAAAAAAAAAAAAAAAAATTACACTTTTTTTCGTATTTTTAATGAATCTTTAAAGCACTTTTAATAATTGTGCCGATTCATAGGTATGTTGAATTATACCTCTCCCCCATTCCCCTTTCTTATCTACTCTTAACTGACTAACTAATCATCACGCCGTCCCCGCAGGGGTGGGCAGAGAGCACGGACCGCCAAACAACTCGATCCAGGCATATATTTCTTACTTCATTCACATTCATACAACGTTTCATACATTCTCTTCTGTTATTCCGACTTCTGACATGGTCGGAATCAAGTATTTGATTCACTTGATCGTGCCATGTCTTCTTCGGACGTCCGCGGTTTCTTCATCCATTCATATTCACGTCATATATTCTACTTACACTCATTTCTTCGGTCAATCGCTCTACACGCCCAAACAATCTAAGCGTTCCTTTCTTAATCTTACTCTTTACGCTCACATCAGCCTTGCATTCTTTACACGATCATACGTGGTTTTACCACATATTCGCCTCAGAGATCTAATTTATACAGCATTCAGTCTACTTTCATCCTTCCTCTGCCAGTCCCATGTCTCACTGCAATTCATCAGGGTTGATATCAGCACTCGATTGTGGACTGCTAGCTTCACTTTTTTGTTAGGGCCAACCGCGTTCAGTCCTCGGTTAATGGAGTTTCCTGCATTCACCATTCAATATACCTTTCAGTCTTTCCATTTCTCGTAAACATACTTCCCAAATACACAAACTCATCGACCTGCTCCGAGTATTCATCATTTACAACTATATTGCATACTGTTTTCGTAATCTCTAAGTCAACATAAGGAAAAAATACAATAATTAAATAACATACTCGTAGGTAAAATAATTAATAAATAAAATTGGGGGTGCCACCGTCTCATTTCACCGACTTCCATCGGTTGGAACGTTTATGCTGCAAATATATACGTAGCTTGTTCCTATCGTTAGGGTAAGATTCTGGATGACTCCACGAGAAGGAAACAATTATAAAATTACTCTAGTCTTATTTCAGATTGCAGTTGAGTGGCTGCGTACTTTAATTCAATTAAATTGAGACGGGTGAAGAGGCACGAACCGGTTCCAACCGAATAAAGGAGCGAAATATAAGTGTGTAACAGGGGTAAAAGTCACCAGCTGTAAACATGGTATTGATGGGACAGTAGAATTATTTCAAAACAGTATTTGAGTCGTGCATATAAAATAGTAAGGTACTCGATGTGATCATCATCAACCGTATCATTATCATAAACACTCATTTTTCAGAAGATGCTCAAAATACAATAGCATTCATCAAGTAAATGAAACACGTTGTTATAAACCACAAATATATTTTATTTTCACCAATCGGTTTCGCTTAACTCAAGCTTCGCCAGGGTAAATATAATAACTAAATTCTAATACAGATTTATCGATTATATATATATATAGGTACAAAATAGAATAGAATGAAATAGAAATATTACAAAAGAGAGACAAAACAAAATACTAGAGGATGACAACAATAGAAAAACATTATGTGTGAGGGAGACATCCATATATAACTATAACTACTACTACTACTCTTCCTTAGTTCGTAGTCAAGTCGAACATAATTCTTCTATATGGTCCCCTCACTATAAAAATCATTCCGACTCCATTGAAAAAATTCAACATAATCAACTATAAACTCGGTTTACCTATTGAAACTGTTAATTACAATTACTTAATGAAAGAACTAAAATTATTAAAACTATCAGATAAAAGAATTGTCTCTGACTTAACTTTTATTTTCAAAATTGTTAATGGTTTTATAGACAGCCCCGATATTCTCAGCTTAATTAAATTTAATATTCCAACTAGAACTACTCGATCTAAAATTATGTTTAACTGTAACAATAATTTCAGGACTGCGTCACTCAAATATTCATTGGTACCTCGACTCCACATAGTAGGTAATACATATTCAGATATAGTAGACATTTTCAACTGTTCGGAATACAAATACAAACAAACGATTATTACATACATCCTCTATAATTATTAATATATGTGTCCAGAGTATAAGTAACAGTGAATGTGAGGTATGTTTTGATTTTTCGCCTCTAGAACTTATTACTTAGAATGATACTTACACTATGTTATTCCTGTATTTGTTCAATTTATCATCTTTGAACCTACTGTGATGTGTTTTTCACATGTTTATTATAACTAACTTTATATGTAAAAGCCCACATAGGGCGTATATTATACAATAAATAAATAAATAAAAGTGTAATGGGAAGACAATGTCATTAAATTGGATTATTCCTATAATGCATTATTGAAAGGGTAATTTTTAATGGAAAATAGACTACTTGGTTACATAATAACAATTAAACAGATGTGGAATAATAATTGATAGACTAAGGAAGATTCATAGAAAACATGTTTAAAATCGGGCTATAGGATAAATTTGTTTGGTTATTAAGTAAGTTATCTGATAATTTTAAATTTAAAGACTTATTAATTTCTAGTGCTTCTAAGTTGTCTATTTTAATTCCTATACCGTTTTTATGCAAAAGACTAACAGCATTTTTTTCAGAGAGTGATGTCCTCTATTTATTCTTAGAAAAAATAGAACATTATTAACAGAAAAAATTAAATCGAAAGTTTAGTCATAACTTCCCACCTCCTGCTTTGAGTTATATTCATTTTTATTGTTAGATTTTAAACGCATTTTATTAAATTGTAGGATTCAACGTTATTTATGTATATATTACTATTTTTTTTAATCATTGTAGACAATATTAACAACTCCCAAATCGAACCACGAAAGCGAAAAGCTACAGAAGAGAAAAAGATAAAGGTGGCAGCTGGGATTCGAACCCAGGACCTCATGGTCTATCCGGAACCTGCGCTCTATGCCAATTCTCCAGCTACCCCAATCCATCCCGTCATTTTTATCTGTATCATACTTCGATTTCTAAGAACTGTCAATAGCATCCTCAATTAATTCCCATATATTTTTTGGTTGCTACCTTTTTATAACTATAAGATTGTGGCAGAATTAATTTTTAATCGATAGATACTGTCTCGGATATACCTATCCGATTTTTATTGATATGGGACATCTGTTGACTGTTTAGATCGAAGTCTAGGATTAGATATAAACATCATTGTAATATATTTATACACCAACTTTTGTATAGCTCACCTATATACATTCTCACTCTATGTACTTTTGGTCAGTTTTAAATTTTGCCCTGATGAAGCTTGAGATAAGCGAAACCGGTTGAGGTTAATTTAATATAAATAAGAGATTATTTTAATTTTTTTATGTAAGTACCACACAAGAGTGCTGCTTCCAACCATCTGGAGCCAGGTGAGACATCCCTGATTGGGGTATGTTGTGAGGCTGAAGGTATTGACGAGAGGAAGGAGATGAGAAAGAGGAAGGTAGGGAAGTATCCGACTATTCAGATCTGCTCATCAAATACGGCTATTTCAAGCCAAGTTTCGATTCTGAATGGTGGTCTTTCACCAGGGCGATACTGACAGTATCTACCACTCTGGAACGTGCCGCAAATATACTACATATTATTTTTAATGCGTGCATTGTGAAATAACATCATTTAATCAAATAAAAATTACTTGCGCACGCCGGGTTTCGAACCCGCTACCTCCGGATTCGTAGCCAAGGATAGTAACTTTTTCTGATATGAATTTACTAAATTGTCCCCAGGATAAATGGAAAACATCAGTGTCTGAAAAGATATTGTTGTATTTTGTGCATGTTCTTCTGAAAAATGAGTATTTTGTATAGTTAGTCTTTAAATGTTGGATGTGGAATAGTTAATTCAAGCAATTGTTGATTCTACCTTTCACAACCGCGCCACATATTCAAGTTACACTTCTATCTTCGTTCATCCGCTCTACGTGTCCATTTAAGGCGATGCAATGGGAAGTAATGCAAAAACATGTTTTTCGGTGTGAAAATTTGATGGCCTCGAGATGTCATAGATGATTTACTTAAATATTCCAAATAGAACACACCTTGGCATTTCGTTTAACCGGCCATTTTTTGGAGAGTCTTTTTATAAACCTAGAAAACTGTTAATATCATACATAAAAATAAAAAAAAAATGCAAAAAGCGCAAAATCTCCTACTTGTATTGTTCATTGTGATAAATTGAGTTTCTTAGAATGTTTTTTTTTTGCTTAAATCGAAATATTTGGCCGCTGTTAAGAGAAAAGGCTGCGCTGCTGTTTAATAGATAACTTAATTTTGGATTTGAGGCCAAAATACCCATCCAAACTGAATGATATATTTCTTTAATTAGAGGTTTAGTAAATATCTAGTACGGGTGAGAAGTATTTTATTAATTTTCGTTTCAAATTGTGAAGTATGGGCCATGAAAAAAAACATAGTTTTTTTTTTTTTACATGAATACCGCACAAGAGTCCCAACTGCTCCCAAACGTCTGGAGCCAGTGAGACTATGGCATTCCCAATTGGGGAATGTTGTGAGGCTGGAGGTATTGGGGAGGGGAAGGAGAAGGGGAAGGGGAAGGGGAGGAGGGAGGTGGGGGTGGTTATCATATATGCCATGTAAATATGATTACGTAAATAAAAATACAAAAACAAAACATTTAAAAAAAAAACCTTTTTTCGTGTGGACATTTTAAATTATGTGCGGCAACTTTGTGGTCCAACGTAAATTGGTCGTTTTTAATTTAGTTTAAGGTCCACCACAATACTTATTTTATTATTTAAAAATATATATATTTCATTACATTTTCAAAGTAGAGGGGGTAAAACTTTTTTTTCACAACACCGTTGGTTTGTCCCCAAATAATTGTTAAAGGTGTCCCTAAAATCACGAAAAATCAATTCTTATTTCATAATGTAAAACAAAAATAAATAAATTATCTCTAATCCGTACTAGATATTTATACACTTTTTGATGTAAAATAAATCACTAGTTTTTGGTGAGTATTTTGGCCTCAAATCCAAAAATAATTTTTGTATGAAACAGGCCGCGCAGTAGTTTCTCTTAAGCGGGAATTTCAACCTTATAGCCAGCTGCATAAGGGAGTGCGTGATTTCGTTCGAATTTTAGGAAGTTGGTCGTCTTATGATTCCCTTTTTCTAATATACTATGCCTAGAGCCATAGCGAATAATCCACAAACAACAGTACTACCAATCGTGGCCAATAATCAGTTACCTTTAAAAGCAGGTGTGATTACGCGTGAATTGAAACAAAACAAAAGGAAACATTGCAACAATAACAAAATAAAAGAAGTTCAGCGAAAGAACATCAAAAGGAGCCCGGCCGAGGTATGCGGCCATAATATTATGTCCGACACTAATTGTTCGACACTCGGCCGCAGGGTAATTCAGTCGAATTACCTCCCTCACTCACACCTGCAATAACTCCAGAAACAACATAACAACCACCAGAAAATCACAGCCAAATAACCCGTAGTACTCATGTGCTTAAGGTTTATATTTGCGTAAAGTTTAAAGAGCACATGTGTGAATTTTAAATCTAGCGCGGGTGAGAGAATACACGCTAAATTATACCTTAAAGCCACGTCACGCAAGACGTATTTCTTTTTACATTGCACACATATGCACCCTTTTACAAAATCATTTTAAGGGAAACTAAAATTGCGTAAGTGCCGTTGAAAGTATAATGAAAAAGGGTTCTTTTGTTGATAGTAAATAAGGTCGATATTTTATCGAGAGTAATGGCGGAGATAGCGTTTTTAAATCGCGAGCGGCACATAAGTGCACAATTATAATATTGATGTGTGAGCACGCACACTATCGCACGGTGTTAAACAGGGGCGCTGCTTACTTATGTGCAAGGTGTGCGGTACACCCGGGCGGGCAAATGAAGGGGCGGTCTATAGAAATTGCCTCTTAATTTTACATTTTATTCACCAGTCTTCATGGCATTATCATTAATTTCAAATAAAATATGGGCCTGAGCTGGTAACTTGGGATTAAATATTTGGTTTTTTTTTACTATTGTATAATTGTTTTAATTCGTATAATTAAGTATTTAAATCAAATTAATGATAAAATAATTTACTAAGTAAATGGACTTTACTGTAAAATATTAATAAATCATTTCAAACACCACAAAAATTAAAAATAGGTAGGTGTGAATTAAATTATATAAGCAAGTTGTCTCAATGTGGCCTAACCAGTTTGAAAATGGCTTTGAACACCGAAACAGCTGTCACAATAATAAAAAGTAGTAAAATGCTAAAAATAAAATGTTCTGTTACAAATTACTTATATTGAATGGTCAGCATCCAAAAATACACACTTTAGAAGTAAAAATACAACTCAAGAAATACTACAGATGATTTAATTCGCATTTCTATATGGGTAATTTGGAAAATGTTTCAAAAGGTAAAATGTTGAAAAGTGGTTTGAATGGTTTTAAAACTGTACCTATTTTTTGACATTTTGGGATATATTTCATAGAATTTATATATTACAGTTTGAGAATTTTGTTTCATGAAACCTTACACATTTTCCCAACACCCGTATGGAAGTTACAGATATGAGTTAGCAACCTGCAAAGTGATGTTTAGGGTCATTTTTGAGCGCTAATATAAACACCGAGCATATTGCTTCCATTAAGACTATATTGTCGTTTAGATGCCTTTTACTCTGATTCAAACACTATTGAGTTCTTGAATTCTATGAGATTATTTTAACGCTAACAAAAAACTCTGTCAAGGTAACCAACCATTCATTACCTGCTTCAAAGCCCTAAGTGCTATTGGCGTTTCTCTAACATTTTTGGGGGTTGTCCAATACAAAGCTATCATGTAATCGACTGTTATCCACGTAATAATGTATAGGTACAGAGAACAAAAAGTCATATGCAATAAAAACAATGTTGGAGAGAGAACTTTACTAATTCATCAGCAACCGTTTGAATCGCTTTAAAGGATTTTTATGTTTACTTTGATGGGAAAACAGTCATATACATTAAAAATTTCTCTCAGTTTTAACGTGGGTTCGAATTTCAACTAGGATTCTACGATATTTTTTTTTTATCATTTATAAAACTCATTTTGATATACGAGAAAATTTTACATTACACAAGTGATACAAAACTGAAATAGAAATAAATAAAAAACAGACAAGGATACACAGTAATTATATATAAATATGAAAAAATTAAAAGTATTGTTGAAAAGTATACATGGATATAAACAATAAAGTAGCCAAACCAGCAGAAGAAAAGGTTGCGGTTATCATATAATATTATAAAGCATTCAAAATAATAAAACACCGTTACTGTTTATACAGGTCCAAGTAGTTAAATATACATTTAAAAAATACACCCAAAACAAAAATATTTATAGAACATATAGGAGGCATTGAGGGAAATAATTTCCCTCAATGCCTATGTCATCTTTGGGGATGCTGTGTGGAATGTCTTTTAGAGGATAGGAAGGAGAGAACCTGGGTCTTGAAGAGACCCATGTTGTAGGAGGGAGGAAACACAGATGCCGGCAAATCGTTCCATAATCATGCTGTTGTTGTATTCAAGAACGAATCATAGAAACGCCCCATTCTAATGTGACAAATTTCAACCGTGTGTAAAAATGTTGGGCGCGCGTTTGGCGTGTTTCCCAACTGTTCACCGGTGTCGAAGCGACCAATGACGCTAGTTCTTCAGAGCATCTTTCATGATAATACTGGTAGAACAAAGATAGTATGCCCACCTGACGTCTGTGCTCCAAATATTGCAAACCGTTTGCTAAGATAGGCGAAACTATCAAATGAACCGCCTGTTTCTGCACTTAGACAATGGTTTTTCAGATATTTTAGGGGTCCCGACCAGAAGTGGCTGCCAAAAATTCTACAGTGAGGCGCACTTGCGATTTGTACAGGGTCAGCATTTGTCTACTATTAAAGTATCTGCGGGCTCAGTACGTCGTAATATATCTACCAGGAAAATCAATGTTAAAATTTGCGGCTTTTGACCTCGTCTCTACCTTTACGAAGTACACAGACAAGGACGAATAGGTATACGGAAAAAAAAACAGTATAAGAGGAAAAAAAAACAGATTAGTAATATGAGTAGGTATTTTCATATTTAAATGTGTCCAGGTTTCCATGTCATAATTATCGGAATTATGAATTAGAAATTAAGGCCGCATTTATTTTCGCTCACAGACAATACGCAATACCTCGCTGCGGCCCTGTTCAAAAGGTATGCAAGAACGGGTCTATGCAACAGAACAGGTCTCGTGTGGGAAAGCAAAGGGGATAAGACGTAAGACGAAACTTTATCAACTGAGACATATTTATTATAATTGCAACGCGAAGAATATCAGATTTCGTGATGACGTACGGACAAAAAATCCACCAAAGAAACGGCAAACACTATCTCCTTCATAAATATTAAAAGCATTTTTAGTTTTATTCCGATACTACTTCTTGAACGGGGGGAACCGGTTTCGTCCTGCAAAGGGACATTAGCACAACGTAATGGAATGAACTTCCAGATTCAGCAATGCGAGATATGGTGGAATATAAATACTCGTATGTCGAACAGTCACCGAATTCCTATATAAAGGACTTTGCAAAAAAGTCTTTGATCGGGTCATCTACGTACTAATTTAAGAGGAATATACAAGCCAAATATATTGCTATAAGCTGTGTGTCTTACGTCACCACGAATACAGGTAATAAGAATAAAATTCGTTTGGCAAGCGAAGTCTAAGTGAGCGCAAAACTAGGTTTTAATATTTTGTGAAAAATTTTGTAAGAAAGAAAAAATTATAATCAAGAAAAACTTTCACAAATAATCTTAGCTCTAAAGCAGTATTTAAAAAAAATTATTTATTGAATGCGTTCATAATTTTCTAATGAACAAAGTATGTTTATGAAATAAAACAATTGCTTTGTTTATAACCACGAAATTTATTTAATTTATTACGACCGACCGGTTTCGCCTCATCAGGGTACAAAATTGAACTGATCAAATATACATTGTGCGTGCATATATATATACATATAGAATGAGACAAAACATACCATAGAATAGAGGAACAGTGAGAGAGCATGACACTAAAATCGAACATAGTAACAGAGAGAATGAGACAGGTGTGTACATAATGGGTGCCATATTACATGAAGAGACAAAGTATCTCAAAGGTATGTTGTGAGGCTGAAGGTAGTGGGGAGGAAAAGGAGAAGGGGAAGAGGAAGTTGGGGAAATACGTGGATATTCTGATCTGGTTACCAAATACTGCTAAAGCCATTCCAAGCAACGTTTCAATTCTGAATAGTGGTCTTTCATAGGGGCGATACTGAAAGTATCTTCCACTGTGGAACGTGCGTAAATATGATATATATATATTATTTTAAATGAATTCATTGTGAAACAACACAAACAAAACAAATAAAATTTTCTTGCGCACGCCGGGATATGAATCCGCGACCTTCGGGTGGTAGACGAGAGCCTTACCCCTCGACCATGGAGGCCGTCGAATACAGCCAGCAGACCGCTAGTTACTACTGACGACCGCGCATCGTGGCACGGCGAGCGAAACCCTGTACCCCTCTCGCTCACCACCGCACCGCTAGGCAAGTGATCAATGTACGAAGACAAACGTATATATTAACTCATTCTTTCCCGATTTTTCCATAAAATATTTTTTTCTGCTGCGTTCGATAAATACATATTTATTTGAATTATTTTATCTAATACATATATATATTTCTGAGGAACATCTAAAATATGAACACTGTGTTCAGTGTATTTACAGAGATATTGAAATAGTTAGAGAGATGTCAAATCAGTTGACAGCACCGGCAAAGAAAGGTTTTAACAATGCACCCATGAATAGATCCTTGAATAGTCCTATCGAACATTAAATTCAGAGAAAGAAAAAAAAACAGTATTTACAGACTGACATACTTATCTAGGCATTCGGAGGCGATGCTATTGTGGATTCTGCGGGTACAAAAAACAGTATTTACAGACTGACATACTTATCTAGGCATTCGGAGGCGATGCTATTGTGGATTCTGCGGGTACAAAAAACAGTATTTACAGACTGACATACTTATCTAGGCATTCGGAGGCGATGCTATTGTGGATTCTGCGGGTACAAAAAACAGTATTTACAGACTGACATACTTATCTAGGCATTCGGAGGCGATGCTATTGTGGATTCTGCGGGTACAAAAAACAACGAATATAAAAATAAACAATAAATAAAAAACATTGAAGAAGATAATATTAATAAATCTCAAAAGAAATTTGAAACAGAAAAAACACAGAAAGTAAAAAATATACCTGTCGCATCTGGGAATCGAACCCAGGACCTCTATCTTACCGGGACAACGCTTTAGCCACTGAGCTAACGAGAACTTGTTATTTTAGGTCATTTTTATTAATTAATTATTTTCCTTAGAGCTTCCTGTGTGATAAAACGATAAAAATAACATGGTGTATAAATTTGAGTTAAGCAAGGAATGACCAGTGTGGTGTTAGGTGTAGCATCATCTCTGTTTACCCCTGTAGAGAATGACGTGATAGTTGGTTTAATTAGTTAGTCAAACATAAATTGTAGCGTCAAAGCCTCCCGAAGGCGTGAGCATGTGATCGTGGCGCCATAAAGACAGAATGGTCTTCAAAAGCTTCCTAATATAGCCTTCACCTTCAAAGTTGTAAGTAGTCGACTTTATCTTTTCCCACCAATTTTGACCATAACGGCAACCCTGGATTTCCAAAACTCTTTAGGGCCACTCACACGTATGTAAATACAGGGTCATCAAAACACACGGTATCAAAAAAACGTTAATTGTTAAAAAGTTTTGAAGATCGAATTGGGAAATGATGGTATGTAACAAATGCTAACTGGAGACAACGGGATAAAGAGGGAGGCTAGTGGAATGGTGACATTGAACTCGGATGGCAGAATAAATATGAGAAAATTACTAAAATTACAAAGTGGTCTAAAGGAGAACATATATGGTCAAAACGAGAACATATGGTCAAAAGGATAAAATGGCCAAAAGAAGAATGTGGTCAAAGGGAGGCTGTGGTTAAAAATGAAAATATGGTAAAAATGGTCAAAAAGAGAAAAAGAAATTATCAAAAGAAGCGAAGCTATATGTCCAGAATGGAGTCCTGATGCCAGTCCCATGCCTCATAGCCATCTGTGGTAGTGAGGCATGGGACAGGATGAAAGTCGATTGAATGCTGTAAAAATGAGATCTCTGAGGCGTATGTGTGGTAAAACCATGTAAAACCGTGTTAAGAATGACGAGATTCGCAAAGAATGCAAAGCTGATGTAAGTGTAATGAGTAAGATGAATAAAGAGACGCTTAGGTGGTTTGGGCATGCAGAGCGGATGAACAAAGAAAGGAGTGTAAGGAGACTGTATAACGCGAATGCGAATGGTAGAAGAAGCCGGGGATACCCGAGGAAGACATGGCACGATCAAGTGTCAGAATAACAGAAGAGTATGTATGGATGTGAATGAAGCAAGGATTGTGTGCCAAGACCGAGTTGTTTGTGGGTCCGTCCTCTCTGCCCACCCCTGCGGAGATGGTTAGTTAATTAGTAAAAAGGAAAATTGGATCAAAAAAAGATGTCGATCAAAATGAAAATATAGTCAAAAGGCAAATGAGACTATTTGAACGCACCTCCCACAACAGTCCCAGCTGCTCCCAACCGCCTGGAGTCAGTGAGACTATGGCATCCCCAATTGGGCTATGCTGTGAGGCTGAAGGTATTAAGGAGGGGAAGGAGATGGGGAAGAAGGAAGGTGGGGAAGTACTTGGCTATTCGGATCTGGTCACCAAACACGGCTAAAGCCATTACAAGGAACGTTTTGATTTTGAATGGTGGTTTTTCACCAGGGCAATAGTGAGAGTATTTACCACTTTGGAACGTGCCGCAAATATACCTACTACATATTGCTTTAAATGAATAAATTGTGATTTTAAATTTAATCAAATAAATTTTACTTGCACACACCGGGATTTGAACCTGCATCCGGATTCGTGGCCAAGGATTGTAACCACTCAACCATGGAGACCGGCAAATAGATGGTAGAAGTAATAAGTTAACGGTTCCTACCCAAGGATCAACAAAAAATACCACCTTCCGTGATGACCCTGCAACATGTCCAACCATATTATTTCAGTTCGGTTCTCTCGCCTCCGCGTGTAATAAATCAATCCGTGCGCGGGGGGAGTGTACCGGACGCCGTAATTCCCCGCAATTACCCGGCGCTCCGTGCCCCCGCGCACCCCCATCCGTCCCTCCCCAGCTGGGCTGAAGACCCGCGGCGGCGCGAATAAAATACCGAGATGTGGATGGCTGTTTTACCCGAAATTAGACAAAATACAGTGAACACTGGTTGTAATGAGCACGCTTATAGCGATAACCCGGTTACAGCGATATTTTTAGGTGAACAATCATCAGTCGCTAGCGCACCCTTCACCTATTGCAATCTGCTACTCGAAAGGCGGCACGGCGTTTACAGTTACCCCACACAGGAGGCCCTGAGGGAAATGATTTCTCTCAAGGCCTATGTCATCTTTGGGGATGCCGTATGGAGGGTCTTTTGGGGATAGGAAGGAGTGACCCTTATGTTGTAGAAGGAAATAAACTCAGAGGCAGGCAGATCACTCCACAGGCGGGCTGTTGAACACAAGACCGAATCTCTCATGTGACAAATGTCAACCGTATGCAAATGTTTAACGCGCATTTGGCGTGTTTCCTGATTGTGCACCGGTACCGAAGGGATCAATGACGCTAGTTCCTCAGAGCATCTTCCATTGTCAATCTTCCATTCCAACCTGACGCCTATTTGTTCTAAAGATTGAAATCCCTTTGTTAAGATAGAGAATCTATCAAACGGACCGCCCGTTTCTGCACAGCGTCAAGGGTTTTTTCAGGCATTTTGGGACTCCAGACCAGAGGTGGGTAACAAATTCAACATTGAGACGCATTTGCGATTTGTACAGAGTCAGCAGTTGTGTACCATTAAAGTATCTGCGGGCCTTGTGGAGTACGCCCAGCTTCTGAGAAGCTAACTTTACTCTGGCTTCGATGGAGCCCCATAACTGAGCTGGTCACTTTAGGTTACAACAAGCATAGCAATGGAAGGCTCGTTGGGAAGATTGCATCCATAGAAGGAGATTAGTCATTTTGAACCCTTTTGGATGTAATCAAATATAATTGGGTCTTTGAAATATTATATACCGATTGTTTCACCTAAAATAATCCTATTGAAAGACCACCATTCAGAAACAAAAAATGCCTTTAATAGCTTTATCCATGTTTAGTGACCGGCTTCAAATAGGCAGGAAAGTTAGAAAGTATCCCAACTTACCTCTTTCTTATATCTTTCTCTTTCATAACTATTTCAGGTTCAGTGGCTCTCCGGGCAGTTGGGAATCTAGAGCGCTAAAAAAATATTGAGAAATGTGATATAACTCATTGGGTGAATACGCAGTTCCGAATTTCTTAGTCCATTAAACACATGCCAATTACCGTTAACATTTATTCAAAATTCTTCAAAAATCGATCCTAACCCGAGGTATATAAATAGAGTCTACGTTCCTTGGAAAATTACTGTAAAATATTGGTTCTGCGCGAGAAGTAGAAAGTAGGTGAGGCGGCTGTCGATGTCGCCCGAATCCTTCCGAGCGCGAATGAACTCAACAAACGGAGTCATCGCGCCCCGAACGGCTGGCCGTCGGCCACCTCGGCCAGGAGCACTCAAGTTACGGGGGTGCCTATTTCTTTTGCTCCTTGAGTTTTTTTAACGTTAAAAAGCCAATTTACACCAATATTGATTATGGTAAAATCGATGAAAGGTTACACCATATCTATTTTTTCCAGAACGACATGTTCAGTCATGTAGGCATTTTGCAGTTATCATTGGAGATCCATATATGGCGAGCGCTTGTAATCGACTAAAGTCCGTGTTATATCTATGATGCCAATTAGCCGCATGTTGTTGCTCATATTTCGAATGTTAATGTTTACTCCAATTTTATACCTCAATGAGCCCAACAGGTGCATACTGAAACATCATTTCACGCTTTTTAGTTCAGTCTCTTTTTAATATTGTTTTACTCCACACAAGAGGCCCTGAGGATAATGTCATTTTCAGAAATACTGCGTGGGTGGTCTTTTTAAGGAAAGGAAAGAGTTAAAATGGGCCTCAAAGAGACCCGTGTTGTAGGCGGGAGAAAACAATCGAATTATTCCACTGCCGGACTCCAAACCAAATCGCACATGAACGTAAAGTTAACTTACCAATTATTCGTAAACTTTTTTTATGAGTTTCTTTCAACTGGTGCGCTTACCTGGAAGAAAGAAAAATAAATTGTTAGTGAACGAATGATAAAAATCAAAGGTTTTCCGGACTTTTCATGTAACGCAACCAAACTTATCTCAATATAATCTTAAATCGTAAATCTTGGACTTTTATGGATGGATTGACAAATATCTAGAACGTTGACGAAGAGGGAATTGTTGGTAACTCGTTAAATGAAAAGACTTTATATATTTTTGATGATTAATACAGTAATGTTTTAACGAGGCTTGAATCTCTCTACAGTAAGTTAATTACTGGTTAAGTTAGGCCAGTTGTTTACTGAGAATTTTGTAAGAAAAGAAGAAAAACTAGGCAGTTGATGTTATTTAAAACTTTGACATTATTTGAAAAGTATGAATTGCATTGTATGAGATAGGTGTACATAATTTAATAAATCAATAACAAATACTTTGTTTAAACCACTGTATTTAATATATAAATATCTACATGTTTCAGAAGCAAAGCTTCCCCTCATCAGGATAAATAATACACTAACAATAATGACAAGTATAGACAGATAAATAACAAGCAAATAGAACAAATTACAAACATAAACAAACATTTAAAAATGAGTGATGAATGTAGGTAGGCAATTAATTGAAAAATAATTATAATCACTAAATAAAAAAAAATTGAAATTAAAAAAAATAAATGATTTTTTTAATTAGTATAAATAAAGCCAAAAAAAGCAAGGCATAAAAAATGAAATAATAATATTTATTATCATTAAAATTTATATTAATAATATTATAAATATAATTATTAATACGAAAATAAATTTAAGACAAAGCTATTTTTTTATATTTTTTTTTATTATTAATAATATTTTATTGCCTATTAACATTTTTGTATATTATTTGGTTGCGTTCACACAGTTATTTCCAATATACAAAGGATACACGCTGAATTGAACTAAAAATAATCATAAATTAATTAAAAAATATACTTTGTACTCACCACTTTATTAATATAGATAGATATAAAAAAATAATAATAAGCAAACCAAGAATGACATTAAAATATGAAAAATACGAACAATGAAGAGAATATGATTATAAATTTCTGACCACTAAAAGCCCAGTAAAATAGAAGTCACTAGTCACTACAAACTGGGTGATAATGCTAATTAGAGTGATTACGTATAGACGAGCTTTACTAAAGCTTTGAAAAAAACTGCCTATTGGAAAATAAGGAACTCCAGTGAAAAACATTATGGTATTCCTGCTGAACTGGCCACTAATTTTGACAGCCATCAAACACTTGAAGCACGGCGACACTAGTGACATCTGCATTTCCTGTTGGGTATTCCCTAATAGAATTGTTCTCTTCCCGTTGTTCCGCTAGATTAGACTATCTACCTTTTATAATAACTCCTGTTAACCATCGATGAGCGTTTCATCAGTCGCAGATCCTAACACACGCTCTTTTGATTATTTGAATATAAATACATTCTACTTGCAGGAATCAATCAACACGTAATTCACAAATACGTTAATTCCTAAAATAATCATTGATTTTTAAAATAGCTGAAATTCATATACTTAGATCAACAAACGAAGGTTCTGAATATATAAGTTTTATTATATATAATTTATAAAACGTTATTTAAATTAATTAAACAACCACTCATCAAAACGCCCTGTTTCGTTGGTATAATTGGAACGACGTCACGCGGTTGTTCGCGCCTAAATTACGCTGGTGTGACGTCACGCAGTAACCGCTTGGATTCCGGGCCGTTTGGAAAACTTTGAAAAAATAAAAAAATTCCTAATTAATTTAACTATAAAAACAAAAAAATGGTATTTAAATAGAAAGTCAAACATTGATTTAAAAAAAAAAAATTAAATTGACTGGTTGTTTTTGGACCGATTTAGAAAAAAAAACAGTTTCCTAAAAACATATTGCTCACGCCAGTTCATAATTATCGGTCACCTATTTGGATTCCAAATAATTGCGAACGATTATGTTCATCTCCCTTGCCTTGCATCTTGCTTTCCCCCCTTTTTTGACCTACCACCTCAGTACAATTATAACCACCGACGATAACAGAAGTTCCGCTAACGATTCGAATTGTCGCCGCCGAACTTTAACCTCGTCACCACGCCGCATCTCCAGTGAAATACAAATGAATACTACATGCGCAGTGAGTGAGTTGGTGAGTCCCTTTCTTGTTCCTTTCCTGATGCAATAATCGCAGGTCCTTCAAAGCTTAAAAATACAATTCGCGATCGCAATCATCGTGATAATTAATATTACGATTGGAATTTAAACGCACCCGCATGCACCATATAATCGATATTTTGTGTGCACATAAATGAAAACCTTAAAAAAATAAACAATCATAAGTTAAATACATTTTTTCATAGCATATTGCAGGCATTTTTAATTAATATCATGCTGATTTCGGCCCCGTTTAGTGAATAGAATCTTACGCAACGCGTAAGGATGTAATAGTTAAAAGCTCGACTGATTACCACAGCGTAGGTATTGTTAAACCGGGATTAAGACCGGTTTAACTATACCAACGCTGAATCGACGCGGAAGAATCTAATAAGTAAGACGGTAGTTGTACAAGCAGTGTAGTCGGATTTAAAGTAAAACCTTATCAAAAACGGCTTCACATTATTCATAGCAAGAGCCGTTGCGAAACACAGTCCTGCGATAAGAACCGTGTAACACAAACGCAAAGCAAACAAAATTACACCACTTTCTATGAGAAAAGTTATAATTTCCATAGTTAAACAATAGCTCCTTCTCGCGGTGGGGAATTATTAGCAATCTCCAGCTTCTATATGGAAGTTTCCTCCAACTATAAATTGTGGAAGTTGGGGGAAATGTATGCAACGACCGACAGGTGTGTGGGAGAGCGTGTAGCAAATATTGCCAGGCCCGGGTGCAGAATGTGACTGAATGAAATATTGCACTGGGCGCGCAATTTAAAGGGGAGCTACGGGAATAGATTGAAAATTGACGTCGTTTCTGAGATCAGATATTGCAAGGTTTAATGCTCGGTTTTTACGATGACTTTTTTCGGTAGTTTTCCTGTTTCGTTATCGTATTTTTTATGGAAATAATATAGTGACACTTTATTTAACATTTTTATATTAGAGCAAAAAACGAACTACAGGTACTCAACAAAGTGATTTACGTTTAGACATCAAGAAATTAAGGAGAAATATTGTAATTGGGCAGATTAAATAATAATAATAATATTGCGATATATATTTGTAAAAAGCAAAGTTCTATGTATTCAATAGGCTAAGAATCTGAATAGGATTTATGAAGTTATTTCAAATTTTATTTTTCAAGACTACTGTTAAAAGATCTGATTTCAATTACAATAAAATTTTAAATATTTTAATAATTTGTATAGCGCCGTTTTGTGAAAAATCATTTCAATAGCACTGTATAAGTACCGTTCTCAAATATATTCGCGGAATAAATTAGGTTCAGATCTTAAATTCAGTTGCCCTCATGTCAATAGCCCAAAATACTATAATTCATTAGATATTGATGAATCAAGGAAAAAAGAGCCCTGATTTCATAATAGACTTCCATGCTAAAAAAATTATTTCCTCCATAACACGAATTAGACTAGGTCACTTGTTATCTAGTCATCTCGCTAGGTTCCACATAGTCAGCCTGTCTTACTGTGGTTGTGGGTCAGAGGATAGTCTGGACCATAATTTCTTTGAGTGACCAATGACCAATGACCAATTTCATGCACGAATTGATAAAAAATAAAATTTAACTCCCTACCAGTATTCCCTGCTTCCTATGAGTGAATACCCCTCAAATTAATTATTTATTAGCAAAATATATTAATAAAAATGGCATCAAAATATCATTAGAGATTAAAAACAGATATAAATTCATAAATTTATGCTGTAACTTATATGCTTCAATGCATTTATTCAAATATGAAATCCTGTTTGGATCCTTTACACTTATGTCTATTTCATATTTATTACGGTTAATTCCATATATTTGTCTTTACCGCTGTACCTTCCTTATTTAATATGTAATGTAATGTAACTGTAGTTTTATAAAAAAAAAACTCGCAACTAATTTTAAGAACAATCTGTACTAATAAAATATAACAGCTTAAACATGGCAAAATCTCCTTTAATGGGTGAAAGATATAAAATAATAAAAAAATCTAGATAAGTGTTATTTATATATTATCTTCGTGATAAACGAAACTCCTCTTACAACAAAAGACGATATAATTTATTAACGAAGATACTCAAAATATAATATAGGATCGGAAAGCTAGGAAGCCAATCTATTTTTCTTAACGAAGGTTTAAGGTGACCTTGGGAACTTCCAACAATGAAGCTACCGGTGGCTAATGTCATGTATGTAGATTGGCGAAAACTAAGATACCAACAAGCAAGATAAAGTTTTTTGGTCAAAATATTGATTAACCCAAGGACTCTTTTAGATTAAATTCGGTCCTGAACACAGTTTGCACGTACATTCTGATACTCTTCATCAAACCTCCGAGAAGTGATACGGTTACGCCGGGAGATAGACTAGGTACCAAATTCATGGAAAATATAATCGTCCTTTTATGCCTGAGCATGTTTACTCCTCCAGTATTTTTCCGGGAATAAGTACAGAAAATATTTACAGAGTAGAGATTACGTTGGTTGAACTGCTTCCACGTAAAGATGCATACGGCTTTATAAAAATATTTATTCATTTTTACGTTAACGGACCATTGCTCAATTACGAAAATTGAGAAAAACAACAAGTACGGGAAAATAACACCCCATACATAATACATGAATGAAGCAATGAGAAAATTATACATTTGAGAGAACATTCAAGTCAAAGCCTGAATAAGGTTTTAAAATAGTAAATGACGTTAAACATATTTTTAGATATTTTGTTATTGTTACCAAAAATTGTAAATAAAAGAATCTTACGGCCGTTCTTCCCAACCTTACTGAGCAACTGCTGAGCCGAAATTTTGCCTCAGCACTGTTCAAATGCACAAATTCGCCTTTCCCAACGAAATTCTCAGTCAAACTTGCGATCATATTAAGTTATCGATTTCTGTGGATTAAAATTCTCCTCAGTAAAAGACTGGTTATAAAAAGTGTCAACAGAGTGTTAAATGACAGTGTAAACGTCAAATGTCATAGATATCTATGGTCAAACGTCATTCGTTTTGCGAACTATTTTTTGTATCTATTTGTGTATTGACAATTTTGAATATGGAGAGCGAAAATGAAGATATTTTTAATGTAATAGCAATAGCGGGTATGGGCAGCGAATATGAAGACAGCGACGTTGAAAATATTATTGATTGAAAATTGAAAGAACGCACGAAAGACAAACGTCAAAAAAGTCTACTTCCGTTTTCGCGGCATTTTAGTAAAAGTCAAGCTAACACTTTATTAATTTCTTCAAATGCTTGGTAACTTTGTGGCATCATTATTAATTATATAAATTGAAAATACACTTTGTATATACCACTTTACTTAAAATATATAAATATTTTTACATGTTTCGATAGCAATTCTATCATCTTCAGGAATAAATGAATACTAAAAAATAATTTCAAGTATAGAAAAATGATAAAAAATTTAAAACAATAATTTAAGAATGTACAAAATATGAGCATAAACAAAAATCAATTAAAGTATGTAAGTAACAAATCAAAAATGTTAATGACGAAATAATTATAAAACATTGAATAATACATTTAAATTAGAAATATAAATAAAAATTATATTTATTTTTATAAATAATCAAATATTTTTTAAAAATAGCTATCTCTTAAATTTATTTTCATATTAATATTAATAATGATAATTTTAATTTATATTTCTAATTTAAATGTATTATTCAATGTTTTATAATTATTTTGTCATTAACATTTTTAATCTGTTACTTACCTTCTTTAATTCATTTTTGTTTATGCTCATATTTTGTACATTCTTCAATTATTGTTTTAAATTTTTTATCATTTTTCTATACTTGAAATTATTTTTTAGTATTCATTTATTCCTGAAGATGATAGCATTCCTATCGAAACATGTAGAAATATTTATATATTTTAAGTAAAGTGGTATATACAAAGTGTATTTTCAATTTATATAATTAACACTTTATTTTTAACATATACGTTTTTAAATATAAAATGTTGGTGTTTGTATTACAATATTTATGACAAATAATATGTATTCGTAATAAATAGAAAATTAACTCGTCTATGTTAATTTAACATTGAAAGTTTTTACTTTGATGTCATTTTATTGAATATGAACGTGTGGGGGTACAATTATATTTTCCATAGAAGTGGGCGAGTCCTTCATAGACAATTTAGGAAGTTCAAAGATAAAAAATGTTTGGAGACAGTCAAATAGAGCGAATACTTAACAAAACACTTGGCTGATCGGTGGCTGAGATTGATCATTCGGAAAGTTAGGGAGAACGGCTGTAAGTCCGTCGAGATATTGAGCTAAGACTGTTGCTGAGGCGACGGATCTCGAGCTGGCTTGAATTAACAAGTCTCGACATACTGGACAGTGAATATCTTAAATACGTCAGACAGTTGAATTTGGGTGCAACTTTTGAGCTGGGGCTCCTAAATAATTTACGTCTGAACAACAAACCGTTGCCATCTCGAATGTAGAAAGAAAACAGAGTCCGTTTTACATGTATGAACCTATTTCAATATGTTAAAATATTGAATACCATCTTCAAGGTTTGATGCTGCTTGAAAAACAATTTCTTACAAATACATAATATGAAAATGAGAACCTTATTACACTTGTAATTAAAAAAAATTAAGGCTCCTCTCAATTTCGCAATGTTAACGTTAGAAATCCAAGACAATTGTGTTATTTCACAATTTATTTATTAAAAATAATATGTAGTATATTTGGGGTGCGGCACAACTGCTCCCAACCATCTGGAGCCAGTGAGACATGGCATCCCCAATTGGAGCACGTTGTGAGGCTGGGGGTATTAAATTGGGTGAGGAGATGGGGAAGAAGGAAGGCGGGGAAGTACCTTGCTATTCAGATCCGTTCACCAAACACGGCTAAAGCCATTTCAAGCAACGTTTCGATTCTGAATGGTGGTCTTTCACCAGGGCGATGCTGACAGTATCTACTGAAACGAGCCCAAATTATTTTAAATGAATACATTGTGAAATAACACAAATTAATCATTTAAAATTTACTTGCGCACGCCGGGGTTTGAACCCACGACCTCCGGATTCGTAGCCAAGGATCGTAACCACTCAACCAAGGAGACATTATTAATATTCTCACTCTGCGTGCAATTTAATATTCATAGGTCTCTTTTCAATTTCACGATTTAAGTCAGATACCCAAGATAAAAAAATACTGTGTAAATTTCAAGAATTCAGAGCTTACCGAGAGTTTTTTGGTGCTGCAGACAGCATGCAAACAGATTTTCTACGATATAATTAAAATCCTCAATCCGCATGTAATTCAATATAATTTATTAGACGCTTTTCACTTTTATAATTTTAGTCGTGGGCTGCCCCGACGTGTTTACATATTTACCGACGCGCCGGTCTCCGGCACACGGATTCTGTGAGATTACTTCCAGTAATTAATTAATAACGGGCGATAGATCATAAACTATTCATAACGGACCGAAATTAAAACCGGTATCGAGATGGCCGTGAAAACTAGAGAACGTAGAACATTGCACGGAATTTTTAAATATAGCTTAATTTCGTGGTAGGCACAGCAACTTTCTTTAAACTCCTCGATTTTCTCGAAAATTACTCTATCGGTTTCGCTGAAAATAGCACAGTTTGTTCTTATTAGTGCCGGGAAGGTTTGGAGAGTAGTTTTAATGAAATTCAATATGTAAAACTGTTGCTATAACATTTTAAAATTAGTATGAAAAACATTGAACCAGCCACGTTGTATTAAGGTTAACCCATAGATAATACATATCGCCAACTATTCCGTCTACCAAGGTATTGCATCGCTACAGAAATGTACCTGGAAGGACGAGTGCACTCTTTCAGGGCCCTTCTCCACCACCGCATGGGAAGCCTATTATGCAGAGTACGCCATAAAATTTTAAATTTTTCTTTTTCTCTTAGTGAATGAACTTATTTTGCATATTTTACTGAATAATCTTTTTCTATGTTTTTCAAGTCTTTTTCTTCCTCTTATTTTACGTACCTATTGTTATTTATTTGTTTATATTATTATCACTTGTGGAACGTATTGCATTGCACTACCTACCCCTGCATACCTCCTGGAATAAAGAACTATTATTATTATTATATATGTAAGTACGTTTGCGTGCGCCAGGACCAAACTTAAGAAGTCCACTGAACAATTTTCAATGTGCGCGCCAGGACTCCTCGATCAGGTCAATTTTGTAAGACTCGGAATTATGAATTGAGTTGAGTGAAGAATATATTGACGAGGATGGGTATTATTACTTGTTGGATTAAAAATACTTAAATGTTTTGAGTGAAGAATATCTTTACGAGGATGAGTATTATTGCTTGTTGGATTAAAAATACTTAAATGTTTTGCGTGAAGAATATCTTGACGAGGATGGGTATTATTGCTTGTTGGATTAAAAATACATAAATGTTTAACAATGGTATTATATTTGTGATGAATGATGTAGCAATTCTTTAATATCTCTGCAGTAGGATATTGAAAAGCCATTGTTTACTTGGAAGTTGGTAATAAAAGAAGAATGAATTAAGCAGTTGTTGTTATTTATAACTTTGACATTTGAAAAGCATAGACAGGCACAATGAATTGCATTATTTTAGATAGTGATTGTCCATGATTTGTTTGCGTTCACACTGAGTAATTTATAATATAAAGGACCAATCACATTCAGAATTGAACTAAAATGGGTAAACAAATAGTGACTTTAAAATATTAATAATAGAATACTATTGAAACCGAATAACCTTCATTGTTATTACCGCATAATATTTAATATTTAACTAATAAAAAAAGACAATTTCTTTCCAAGAGCAATTCGTCACAGCAAGGTTATACGAAGTGAAAAATGAAAATTAATAATAAATTTAAGGCTTCGTTTAAATTTAGGGGGTTTCCATTCTACGAAATTCAAGGACGAAGCAAGGACACTACACAATAAAGGCGAAATAATAATAAAGCGAAGTGGAGAAGATTGATCGAGGTTTTAGGCAATGTCATAAAATCATAAGCCAGAAGCCATTATGTGGATCCTCTAATGACTAGGTGAAAACCTATACACGTTGATATGAACTAGACTATATGGGAACTTCTTTAGAGTAGGAGATACTCTCAGTATCGCCTTAATGAGAGACCACCAACTATAAGGGAAATGTTATGTGAAATGACAAAGGTCACGGGTTCGATATCCGGAGTGGGTTAATTTGATAAAAACCGTATTATAGTAGATAAATTTTTTTTTTTGGGAAAACTAACAGCAAATCCATAATTTTCATATATGTAACAATAAAAACAATAAATCATACCAATTATAAATTTTCCTACATTTGCATCACGTTGCAGAGTGACAGACACTTACATAATCGCTCCGTTAAAAAAAGATTAAAATGTTACTTGAAATCGATTGAACTATGTTTAGTGACTGGATCTGAATAGCCAGGAATCTTTCAACCTTCCTCTTACGTTTTATTTAGCCTCAGAAGGCTCAGAACATTCTCCAATTGTAAGGCGTGACAAAGGAAAAGTGCATACGACAGCACAGAATTCTGGTTTGTGCACAAATGATTCACCAATCTATTCGACTATATAGCTAAAGCCATTATACGATTTTTAATTTCATTTCGATGACGACATAATTTAAATCCTTATAGATATAAATACTGGATAGTTTTGTACATTTTATCCCGAGGAACTCCTCTTAAAAGATCCTCAGTACTAACATCACAAAATAATATTTGTAAAATATATTATTTCGGGCATTGAGAATATTAAATTATAAATGCTCCTTGATATTTAAACAATAAAATATCATGTGTTCAACATTTTAATATTAAAAAATAAATAAAAACATATCGTAATATTTAATAGTGGACCAACATCACGACCTTGGGGAATGTTGTCTTAAGAGGAACGGCTGCGGTGCCTGTTTCATACATAACTTAATTTTCGAATTGAGGCCATAATACCGATCCAAACTGAATGATATATTTTTTTTAATTAAAGGTTTAGTAAATATCTAGTGCGGATGAGAAGTGTTTTATTTGTTTATTTTTAAATTATGAAGTATATGCCATGAAAAAAAAATCGATTTTCATAATTTTAGAGATAACTTAGAAAATTATTTGCGGGTTTATTGTATATTTTTAAAAATTATCGTATTTGCTTTTAAAATATGATTACGTAAATAAAAATAGAACATTTAAAAACAAACGTTTTTTCGGATCAATATTTTAAATTATGTACGGCGAATTCGTGTTTCAATTTAAATTGGTCGTTTTAATTTAATTTAAAGACCACCATAATGCTTATTTTAATACGTTTTTTTTTTAATTTTTAAGTTTATATTATATTTTCAAAGTAGATGGGGTAAAATTTTGTTTTAATCACCGTTAGCCTCCAAATAATTGTTAAAGGAGCCTCTAAAATTGCGAAAAATTAAATTCCTTTAATGGCCTATATTTCATGATGTATATTAAAAATAAATAAATTACTTCTCATCCGTTCTAGATATATACTATATTTTTTGATGAAAATAGACCATTAGGTTTAGGTGAGTATTTTGACCTCAAAGCAAAAATTAAGTTTTGTATGAAACATGAAGCGCAGCCGTTCCTTTTAAATCATTTTAATTTATTTTAAAGATATTTTTGTTGAAGATATATACCGTTTTTTAAAAAAATGTTCGGCTATTGCTTAGAAACGTATAATAATGATAGTGCTAATTATCTCTTGTAACACTTTTGCGTCACTTGTATTTCTTTTTCTTATGTATTCTTTGTATGAGTTTTTGTAATTGTATGTAATGTGTATCCTTTAAATGAGTTTTTGTAATTGTATGTAATGTGTATCCTTTAAATGAGTTTTTGTAATTGTATGTAATGTGTATCCTTTAAATGAGTTTTTGTAATTGTATGTAATGTGTATCCTTTAAATGAGTTTTTGTAATTGAACTATTCACGCGTACGTGAAAATATATCTTAAGCCCAGTACAAATAAATTAAAAACATTCAATTAATAATATCCATACTAATGGCAAGCAACCCTAATTTTTCTAAGTAATCATATCCAGTATAAAACATCTCAAAAAAGGTCAAGATTTAGTAAACAATATTCAGAAAACGACAACCAAACCAAAAGGCATTCATTGAGACGTTATGAAAAGGACCGTTGAAAAGGTAGAGCGAGGAACTTTGTAATTAGCTAAAAGGAAACGCAAGAATAAAAGGTTAGACGTAGGTACTAAGACCCTCTTTACCTATGGAGGTATGCAGATAATACTATACACACACACTGAATCAATACTAAATAGAACAGAAACTGGGGAAAGACGAAGTGATGAAACAAACGCGGATAAATGGGGACTTTATTATTATAAGAATTTATTTTTTATACAGTTTTATTTATATTCGTCGTATGATATAAATAAAGGTTAAAAAATTTTACACACAAATATTACCGGTTTACAATTAGACAAATTTGAATTTTTAGCAATTAGAAAAAGTGTTAATAGTCAACTAAATATAATTAATAATCGAATATACAAATATAAATATTTCTAAATAACTATCTCTTGATTTTAAATAATTTCTAATATAAATTTGTTATTTATTGTTTATAATAAATTATTTTTATTTATAATTAATAATTTTGGTTAATTATTACCTACTTTAATGTATTTTAGTATATGTTTATTTTTTTTTTATTTTTTTATTTTTTTTTTATTCATCCAAAGAACATAAATACATACGTGGTAAAATAAAGAAAGAAGCAAAATATGTAGTCCTGCAAAGCGGTCACATGACAGCTTGTCTGCAGGTTCTACAAAGATTAATTAGTCCTAATAGTAATAGTAATATGTATTAATCTTAAATAAAATAGGTACTTACATTTGACGTTAACATTATAGGTACATTAACTTAGCCATTAAGTATACATAGATAAAAATTTAAAGATACAAAGAAAAAATTTAAAGATACAAAGAAAAAATTTAAAGATACAAAGAAAAAATTTAAAGATACATAGATTGCTCATTTAAAATCCATAACTTCATCGATTTCACGCAAAGCCTCTCACTTTCCTCCAATTTATAACTTTCATTAAATTTATTGAAAATCACTGGCACTATGTATTCAAGAGTTCGACCTCCATATTTATTTGTATATTTTTACATTCTTATAATTCTTATAATTTGTATATTCTTACATTATTGTATACTATGCTAATCATTTGTTTATTCCTGACATTATTATTTTTTAGTATTCTGTATATTCTTGATGAGGAAAGCTTCGCTGTCGAAACATGTTATGTATATATTAATAACGTGAATACAAAATAATTTTTAATTCATTTATTAATATTGACGCCACAAAGTGAATGCCAATCTTTTGAAGAAATTGTACAATAACAATTAATAAATTCAAAATAATTCACGCAGATCGAATATAAAAGAAACGAAAAACGGTATGTAAAGATGTCGAGGGCTATGAAAAGGTTCAGATTTAAGGGATAAAGTGTCTAAAAATAATGTAAGAAAGAAAATAATAAAAGACACAAAAATCTAAAAACGAAAACAAGTTTATTGTATAGAATTCAAGAACTACTATACTTTTTTTAAATACCACCCGGAAAAGCTTACACTGGAATCTTTCAGGATATTTAGGCCACTGGAGATTACTTGGGTGGTTTTGGCAAAATTGTGTAAACTGAAATAGAAGCCTATTTTAAGGATAGGGTCGAATTCGCTACAAAGCAATGGTAGGAAAAAGTATATTTAGGGGACAGAGGTGTACAAAACTGGTGAACTAAGGGACAAATCCGTAAAACGGTTCAATGATTAAAGATAGGTAATATTTCCATGTTGTGTGTTTAATCTCCATGAATGTTACATCTATCTACCTTTGATCAAAGGAACCACAAATTATAACATATAAATTTAATGTTATAATTAAACATTGATTAAGCGAAGATGATCATAACCCAAAGACGTAAACATTAGATTATCCAAATATACACATACCATCTGTGTACGAAAGGAAAGAGGACATGAATCAAAATGAAATTTAACCATATGATTGCACTCATCCGTTTGTCCTTTAGTGTTTTTCAAATACTAAGACGTGTCATAAATATGTTCATTACTTCAATAAAAGTGGATATTGATTTAAAATTTGATTAAAAATAACATGAAAAGGAAATGTTGAAAAATAAAACGAATAGAAATTGGTAACTTTGTGGTGTCATTATTAATAAAATAATTATAAATATACTTTGTTTATAATATTCATATATTCCTGAAGGTGACAGCATTGCTGTCGAAGTATGTAGAAATATTTATTTATTTTTATAAAAGTGGTGTAAACAAAGCACATTTTTAATTATTTAATTATGAAATGTTTTGTTTAAACCACTATTTAATATATAAATACCAACATGTTTAGGAAAGGAAGTTTTTCTCGGCAGGATAGATTGTATGCTGAGAAACAATGATAAGAATAGACAAATAATAAAACTAACTAACTAACCATCACGCCGTTTCTCCAAAGGGGTAGTTAGAGAGTACGGACCGCCAAACAACTCGATCTTGGGATACACTTCTTGCTTCATTCACATTCATACAACGTCTTATGAATTCTCTTATTTTATTCTGATATGGCCCGACTCAAGTACTTGATTCACTTGATAGTGACATGTCCTCCCCGGAAGTCCCCGGTTTCTTACATTCACATTCGCGTCCATAATGGGGACTGAGCTAGTGTAAAACTAATAAGTAAAACATGGGAGAGGTAACAATGAACCTATGGCCTGAGTGCTTACAGAGATTGCAGACTGTATGAAAAAAATAACAACCATAAAGAAAACTACTAGAGAGATGCAAGCCTCGGATCGGCAAATCTAAACATTTTGAGGAAGGCCTAAGTCCAGAGCTGGACGCCAAAAGTTTCACGAAGACGAATAATAATAAATGGAAGTTTTTGTAAAGTCCTCTTTTTAGCTTTCTTTCATATCCTAAATTCCAAACAGAGAGTGTTGATACTGTTTCAGATATTACACAAATCCTATGCCTCCGTCATTTATTTTTAATATCTCGTTTGATAGATTCCTTCACGTGTCGACTAACGGTACCACACTAACCCGTGGCCAGACGGCACAATGGTAGACGCGGAGGAAGGAGACAGGAGAAGCAGCGAAGCAGACATTAGACGTAAATAATGATATCGTATTAGCGATGGGGGATTTTAAAAACAACCGACACGATTATTGTTGCATGATCTGTTCGTATCGTGTGTATTCACCGCCGGCCGGTTTTTCAGAACTGGTTATGGTCCAATATTATTCGTCCCTATCCAAATTCTCTATTTATATAAACCAGCATAAGTCACATTTCTTTCAAATGAAAAATATCATTTTAAAACATGAGAGTAAAAGAATGCCAGATGAACTATGTCACAGAGTTGATGTGATATGTGCAAACGATATAATACATACTCGTATATACTACAGATTTAAAATGATTACTGAAGTCGAAAATCTAATTCTTCGTGAAAATATCAAAGGAAGGCAAGGATACTTCAAAAGAGTCGAGAAGAGGCATGAAAAGACAAGACTGAACGAATACTAGGCTAGAAGAACCAAGAAGAGTCAAGAAGAACCGAGAAGAAGTAAGAAGAGGTGAGAAGAGACCAGAATAGCCAGAAAGAGGCAAGAAGAGACAATAAGAAGCATGCATAGGTAAGAAGAGCAAAGTAAGGCAAGGATACAAAGCAAAAAGAGTCAAGAAGAAGCAAGAAGAAGTAGAAGATACTAAAATATTGCAAGAAGAGATTAAAAAAGCAAGAACGAGCCAAGAAGAAAGAAGAAGAGACCAGAAGAGGCAAAAAGTTGGCAACAATGCTTATTCCACCCTTTTTTTCCTCTCTGTCCTACATTTCAATATTGGCACAAGGTTTCTTGTATATCGTTCGATTAAACTCTAACCTCCTTACCATCCACAGAGCACGTGCTCCAAGTCCTAACAAATCAGTTCCCCAAGGCGCACCAGTTTCACCGGGACAGGAATGCTCCTGGCTGGGGTAGTACATTCGTATCGTATCGAAAACATCGTAAGATTCTATAGATCTCAAAGAAAGAGATGCAGATGTAGAAAGAATGTCAGATGACGGGACACCGAAAATCATCAAATGGGTGCCCCAGTGGAAGCGAAAGAGAGGCAGGCCGAAAGAGGGGTGGACTGAATCCGTGGAAAAAGATTAGAGCACGATGGAAAAGTCTGGAGACTGGAGAAAAATTACTAGGAACCGAAGTCAGTGAAGCCGTGGTCATATAAACAGAAGATCACAATATATATGAGACGATATATAAATGCGAATGAAGCAAAATGTATTTGGCAAAACAGAGGTGAGTAATGTAATGTAATGTATGGTTTGTAGAAATGTTTTGAGGATGGATGTGTTACCCCTACAACTATATTTTGTAGATCAATAGGCATATATTATATTCGTACAGTTATCTCACCAACAGCAAGTTCATTTCTTAATAGAGGTGTATAGTAGAGGTAACTGTGTAATAATAAAATAATAAAAAATTAACTTTATACTGTATTATTTGTAATTTGTTGCATGTGGTGTTTGTTTCTCCATATTTATATTAGATAATTTAGGTGGAACTGGATTAAACCAAAGCATAACCCCCATTACTAGTTGCTGGTAGAAGATGAATTATTCTACCAAATACATAAATTATAGGGACTTTTTTTTCTTTTGGTGTTTGTATGGGCTGCCCAAGGACAAGTGTTTATAAGTCGGCATTTTTTTTGGGAGCTTCAGATCAGGTAATCAGATCTTTTTAGATGAATTTATAATATATAGAGATTTTTTCTAATATAATTTGTGTCATCTGCGTATAAAATTATTTCACCATTTTGGTTTAATTGACCAATATCATACATAATATTACAATTACTTAATGAATGAAGTGAAATCATTAAAACTGTCAGATAGAATACTTGTTTCTGACCTAACTTTTATTTTATTTTTTTATTTTTAATGGTATAATAGACAGCCCTGACTTTAGTATGCCTAATTAATTTTAATATTCCAATTCGAACTACTCGACCAAAAATATTATTCAACTGTAACAATAAATTCAGAACCTGGAGGTAACACTTATTCAGAGATGTTGATATGTCCAACTGCATGGAATGCAAATAGAAAAAGACTATGGCAGCATACATCCTCAATAATTATTAACTACGTACGTTATCTGTGTTGCAAATTATATGGAATTGTACTTACGTATTAATTGCTATTGCTGAATTTGCTTGCGAGCCATTAATATTTAGTTGTTGTATTACGTGAAGGCTATCTATTCTATCTATGTACTACCTAATGTTATGTGTTTTGCACTAGTGTCCCTATTGTAATTTGAATTTTGTAACAGATTATATAAAAATAATATATATGGCGTATTCAATATAATAAATAAATAAATATTGATTATATAAATTGAAAATACACTTTGTAAATACAAAATTAATAAATTAAATTAATAATGATGCCACAAAGTTACCAAGCATTTGAAGAAATTATAAATAAATATTGATTTATTTTTATGTTTGCAGATATTTTCAAGAATCGTCCTGGTGAGAGACAACGATTCAGATTCAAAACGTTGTTTGAAATGGCTATAACAAGTTTTAGAAACCCAATTTCAATAAAGCACTTCCCAGCTTTCGTCTTCCGCTTTTCTTCCCAAATTCCTCTCGCTTCGCAACATTCTCCACTTGGGAAGCCGCAGGCTGGCTTCTAACCACAAAAAAATGTGGTAACATAAAAAATGACAATTATTTTACACATCAAACAAAATTATAATTCGTCGTTGTGGTTTGAGATTGAAAAACTGACCGCTCCGAAAAAAATAATAATAGTCGTGTAAGTACTTAAAAAATATCACGCCGGGTTCTCGGAACCGAAATGTAGACAGAGAGGCAAGATCTCCCATATCGTTAAATGATGGACACGGTGGAAAGTGAATTCTGGGGCCGATAGTACGTGATTGAAATGTGTACGGATGGTGAAGATAAGATTGGGAAAGGGGAAAGAAAAGAATTCAGGAATTCAGAAAGCCATATTCATAAATCTTAACAATAAAATAGTGCAAGGTAGTTCGGCCGTCATGAAATTTGACCAGCCTTTTCCTTCTGAATTTTAGGGAAAAGGCAACTCCTTTCAGATCACACCAGGAAGATTTTCACTATGAGAAATTTAATTTAATTAATTGTTTAATTGGAATGATGTCAAATTACAAGAGAAACCCGGCATTTGATAATATTATTAAAGTTAAAAAACACCTTTTCAACTTTATTATGAAAAAAAAACAGATAACCATCTAATTAAAGGAGATCTGCTAAAAAAGTAAAATCTAAGTATATTTCGAAATTCCTATTATTTAATCATTGAAGATAATATTAACAAATCTCAAACGAAATATAAAACAGAAAAGAGACAGTTAACAAAAATATAAATAATTAAATGAAACAATCAAACTTTGCTTTAGCCACTTTAATTTTTAACGGCAACCGGTTTCGGACCAACCGTTTCATCATCAGAGCAAAATATATATTAAAAAATATTACAAAATTATGGCAGAACATTCATATTAGGTGTCACAGTGGGGGTGGGGACGTGTTAATGTATTTTTTTAACATTAACCAGGCAGGAGGCCCTGAGGAAAATAATTTCCCTTAGGGCATATGTCATCTTTGAAGATGCTGTGTGGATGGTCGTTTTGAGGAGAATGAATGAACATTGGTCTTGAAAGAGACCCATTTGGTAGGAGGAAGGAAACACAGAGGCCGGCAGGTCGTTCCGCAGAAGGGCTCTTGAATTCAAGAATGAATCGTAGAAATGACTCGTTCTCATATATTAAATTGGGGGCGCGTTTAGCGTGTTTCCCGACTACGCACCGGTGCCGAAGGGATCAATGACGCTAGCTCCTCAGAGCAAAATTATAGCCAAACTGTGGAACGCCATAATGATCGCTAGTGTAAACTACTTAGTCAAGAATCCACGTGTCACAACTAGTTACTAAAATTGTTAATAAATGGCGGTTTTCACAGAATTATAAATTTTCTTAGTGATCGATTTTTGATACCACAGTGCTTCAAAGAGTTAAACCTTAGATAGTTGTATGCAGCAAAGGAGTTTTGCGGCCTACAGTGCCTACTTACATGGCGTGCAATGGGTAATGGTAATAGTATGTATGTAACAAACATGTTTTGGTCAGTGTTATGGTGTAATGCCATCATTTGATCGCGTTATGATTACTCGGAACCATTCATCAGAATAATTTCTCTCGGCCGACTGCATTGAATTGATCCCACTTTCGATATTTCGAGAAACGCATTTGCCGAAGGTCAAAGTGACGAGTTTGACGAGGTTTAATCTCGATACCGGACTGCAGTACCGAAATACAATCAATAAATATTTTCTAAAGTTTTAGACCAATGCAATGATTTTACAAAAGAATGCAACATGGACACAGTTGTTTACAGTTCTAGCACTCTCACTGTATAATACTATGATGCCATAGAAAGCGGCGTGAATTGCTCTATGACTAAAGGAAAGCAGTATGCAGTTTTTCAAATAGGGGCATGAATTGCGCTTTGAATAACTGAAAATGACCGTTTTATTATTATTATCTTCCGCTGATTGTTATGGCCAACTGAATAAATGAGAAAACAGGTTCCTTACTTAATTCACAAAAAAATCTGAAATTTCTCGTATTCTTTAATTTTTCTATATTTTTTCTTATGGTTCATTTTTCTCATGGTAGGCTTAGCTTTTCAGCCTTTATGGACTGCACGCCACTGCTAATTGGATTCTGATATCAGTATAATAAACTGTTCTAATGTTTTAACATTTTAAAAATATTTTTTCAACTTGTGTACATTGATCACAACATGCATGTATCTTTGTTCTATTATATAATATTGTTTAACTAACATCCTGCTAATAAGCTGCTTGCAGTACTTTAGCGGGTATAAATTCCCATTGTACTAAAAAAAGATACAATAAAAAAAAATCAATCGTCATAGAAGTTACTGAAAATACCCTACCCAAACCTTGAAGTTGAAATATAGAGGTCGCTGAAAACCATCTATTTAAAACCTAGTTCGCTTCAGGACAGGTTCTCCTAGTGCGGAGGATTAAGAAAATATTATATCATAAATATCTTATGTATATTATCTTATATGGTGATTAATAAAAAATAATAATTAAAAATAAACTGACAACCAAAGAGGATTCTCCATAATAAGGCTTCAGGTGTGATGAGAGACCAAAAACATAGGTGGCTGAACTGTGTGGAGGCGAACACAGCATCCTTAGGAATAAGTAACTGTTTGGTGACACCAAGATACCGGTAGGAGTGGGGTCATTTGCTAAAGGCAGCCAGTACTCTCCAAGGGTTATAGCGCTGATGACGTTAATAATTCCACCATAAGCGTTCTGCAGCAATCGTAAACCATAGCGGGGACATGTATGTGCAAACCACAAGTTTTTACGACTAAGTGTGGAAAATTTAAAATAACATTGTAGTTTTAAAAAAAAAAACATACAAAAGAGGCCCAAGATCTTGACCTTGGGGAAGACCGCAACAGCAAAATGACGCTCCTCTCGCTAGTCTAGACAAACAGATGACAAACGATATTTTCTCTTAGTGGCAGGTACCAAAATAGTTTATTTACACTCCTTACAATAAGTATCCCAGAATCTGTCAACTCAACAGTTTTGAACCACTTTATATTATTAAAATCGCTTTTAAAAAAAAGTAAGAAAATATATATGAATAATCTAACCTAACCGGACTGCGGAATTATGGTATACGTAATAGAGGGAATGTTCCGAGAGTTTTGGAAGTTGAGAGGGAAAGGATAAGAGGACAACGGTGGGGATGTATTCAATACTTATCACAAAATATAGCTAATAGCTATTTGACACCATTTGAAGTAATATTTTGTGTTGTGATCTCTGACAAGGGCGTTGCTGAGAGCCTCTGCCCGGAATTGAGCCAAACACTACCAAACCTTCCTTTTTCCTCATCTCCTTCCTCACAATCTTAATTAGGGACACTATCTCCGCTTGATTCCGGCAATTGGGACTCTTATGCGGTATCACATAGAAAGAAGTTCGATTCATATAACGTTTTAAACAGAATAGTAAAAAAAAAACAGAATTATCACTAATGCATAGTATCTACATGACACACCGGGCATACGGACCTTTTTCAATGACACATTTCAACAAGTTAAAAGCAAACTCACCAATTCCTCGCCTACGTAGTTTAGCAAACGAATATACAAACTCACCTAATCAATGTTTTCATGTCAAAATATTGTTTCTAAATTTTTTTTACTATTTTCTTGTTAAATGTGATGATAACCATTGTTAGTAATTATTATTGCATGCAACCATTGTTTTAGTGCTAACACTTGTACGAAAGTAAACATTAGTTCATTATATAGGAAAATATATTCCTGATGATGACAGCATCGTTGTCGAAACATATAGATATTTAAGTAAATTTATAAAGTGGTGTAAACAAAGTATATTTTTTAATTAAATAATTAATAATGACGCCACAAAGTGAATACCAATCGTTTGAAGAAATTATAAAATATTAGTACATTCAGTTTTTTATTGATTATAATTGATTGAAAACTGTAACCACCCCACATAGCGTAAAAGCCCCATGGGGCCTAAAATCTGTATATATAAAAATGAATATTTGTCTGTCTGTCTGTCCTCGATTTTCTCGAAAATTACTTCACCGGTTTCGCTGAAAATAGCAGCGTTCGTTCTATTAGTGCCGGAAAGGCTTAGAGAGAAGTTTGAATGAAATCCAATGGGTAAAACTATTGCTATAATGTTTTAAATTGGTATGAAAAACATTGAACCAACCATGTTATATTGAGGTCAGCCCATAGATATACCACTCTGGTTAGCCACAGATTACATATTCAAAAGAAGATGGTTTGTTTGGATAGAATATAATCAAAATGGAAAACACAAGTAGGCACCTACTTAGAACTTTATTATTAAGATATATTTTGAAAAAAATAAATGTTTAGAATGAATGTTTTTTGTTCCTTTGTTTAGAGATAGTTACTTTCGCTGTGAAATCAATTATGGTACCCAAACGACAAGCAATAATTAACAACTTTACAAAAAAACCGAGCAAGGCCGGGTACACATCAACTAGTAGTAAATAAATAAATAATGAATAATCCGGTGTTCCAAAGATATATATCACGACACATATCGGGATATTTTTGTCGATATTTCGTCAATGGTATTTATAATTTAGTATATGTATTGTGTTTTTACTTTTACTGGGATTTCCGGGAACCGTAAAGTCGCGTTGTTCTATGTTTGAAACTCATTTTCAAAATACATTGCACTTGGTATGGTAGAAATCTCTGACAACTGTTGACTATTAGAAAAAAAACTTCAAACAAAGTTTCAATCATTTTTATGTTTTTTTTTTTTTTTTAACTTACAATGGGAACTCATACCCGCTAAGCCACTGCAGGTAGCTTGTCAGCAGGAGTTTAGGTCAACAATATTATATAATACAACAATAAATAACAATAATCATACAAGTGTAGTGCAATAATAGAGCAATATAGGTGCAAGCATGTTGTGATCAATGTACACAAGTTGGAATAAAAATAAATTAAAACAGCGTGATAGTTTTGTTATAGAGATACTAGAGTCCAATTTCATAATATTGATTTAAATAATATTATAAAAATTTCAATCATCAAGTATTAAACAAATTGAGAAATAAAAAAATAAAAAAAATAAACCAGCAGTACAGTTGTTTTTGCAGTGAGGATAGACTTAATATAATAGTAACTCATAAATAATTTTAAAGATACCCGCAGCTATCAAGTAGATATACAATCAAGGAGACCATCATATTTGTTCAATAGACAATGTAAGAAAGAGCAAAATAGCGTAAATACAAAAATGATACGTCAATTTAACTTTAGAAAATAAATATTCCCTTTTGATATACAGTCAAACTTGGATAACATAGATAGAATAACGAACAAATACAGGAATAACATAGTGAATGTACCATTCCAAGTAATTAGCTACAGAGGCGAATATTCAAAACATACCTCAAATTCACTGATACTTATACTCTAGACACATATATTAATAATTGTTGAGGATGTATGGAATAATCATCTGTTTGTATTTGTATTCCGAGCAGTTGAACATATCTACTATGTCTGAAAATGTATTATCTTCTGAGTGAAGTCTAGGTAAAAGAGAATTTTTGCATTATAGCCGTCAGTTCGCTATTACCGTGATCGTTATAACAGGTATTTTTTTATATTTTCGAACCCTGGAATAACCATAATAACCGTATTCCATAAATCCTTTTATACAACACGAGTAGAAAAAAAAGCCAGATTTGTATGTAACATAAAATTAAAATGATTCCGGTGGAAGACTCGTTCACCTGGAACTGTACGACTATACGACTCTGTACCCTTGACCCCGCGATGGCCCACGGATGACCACTGAGACCAGCGGATTGAGTCATAAAGTGATACGAATGGAATGTGAGACATTGCGTTGGGTATATTGGACTAAGAGACTTGGGAAGTGGGAACGAGAGGCGTAGGTCAATTAATTCGGAATACGAAATTTTATGATGGCTCACATTTTTTGTGATGATTGTTCAAAGTGATAACTTATTTAAAACTTTAAGGCATATTCACATACACCAGAACCGCGCAGAGTAAAACAGTACAGTAGAGGCACAGCACAGATGCGAGTACGGCTGTTAACTAAACATTAGCATCCGCCACAACGTGTTTGAGGATTTTATAACCCGATTCACCATTATTTTATAACCTAAATACCCCAACCAACTGAATCAATTTATCGTCATCCATTAGGTTTTGGCAATATCTGCTTCTAATAACGCCAAATAACAAAGATGGCGGTGATTGGTATTTATTTTGATTGTGACCAAGAGGAAAGATTATACACGGTTATTTATAATTTTAAAAAGAAATTTGAAATCATTTTTTCCACAACGTTTATTTAATGTTTCTAATTTGAAATATTCTAAGCGTTTCTTATAGTCGGTAAGCAGTTCAGACAAATCGGTTCTATAGGATAATGCCCGAGTTAGCCTCTTTTGAACTGATTCGATCAGTATCAACACTTTTCAGTTCAATTTGTGTTTTATACGATTGTTCTCAAACACGTTCATTAAAACGTTAATAATAGTGGACGGTCACTATTAAGGAATATCTATGCACAATTTTTCTAACACACAAAATCTCCCGATAAAAATACATAACTCTCAAAGTTGATTACATACAAAAGTACAAAGGCCAGCGCGGTAGCGATGAGTCGTTCATGAACGAGCCGTTCATTTATGGCGGCTCATTTTGATGAGCCGTAAGCGAACGACTCCTGGTAAACCGTACGACGAACTGTGACTATTTTTGAGAAACCTTGGAACCACTTAAGAAAGATTGTTTATTTATCTAAAAAGACAAACATATCTCAGATGTTCGATAGTTTTCTTACGCATTTCTACGATGACACATCTTTAAATAAGGTACTTTGTTCTAATTTGTTTATACGAAATGATCGTATACACGTCTAACTTCTACAAGGATAAATTATACTCACGACCGTGGGACTTGCAATTAATATTTGGCGCCATGACGAACTTTAGACATTCGTGTGTAGAGATAAGAATACTTACCGCATTCATACGTGAGCAGGCACTTTACAGTAGGTAAATGAACGACGCCTAATAGTCTGGCATCTGGCTGGATGTTTTGTACCTACACCTATACGCTGGAAGTCGTATGAACTAAGCTGTGAGCTCATGAACTGGGAGTCGGCTCTTAAATGAGCGGTCGTTCAATTGAGTCGTACGAAATATTGAGCCAGTACCGTGACTCTCGTTCTTAACAAAATGAGTCATGACCCATCGCTATGGTGCGGGCGAAGGCGCACACCCCGCACAGCGCATTTCACTAAAATCCCCGTTTATAACTTCTCCCTTTATCTCATAAACGTTGCAAGTAACAGAAAGAGACACTACAACAAAGCTTTCGGCAGCAGTACCATACAGGCATACCACTGTTTATACCTTTCTAACAGTGAAAGACCGCGGCCCGCTGGCACTTTGACTGCGGTCCGCAAACCTCATTTAACAATTTAGAAAACAAAGATAAAATTGTAGCGAAAATTTTAAATACTTGTCGTGCATTGTGATTGAAGATGTGCAAGCTGAAGCTGGGGCTTCTTGATCTACAAAACGGCAATCTTCGTCAAATTTTTAATAATGATAAACAGCTAAATTTCTATCTTTGTCCATAAGATAATTTTTGTTTCTAAATATTCTCAATTTGGGAGGCGGGTATGGATACCGCCACCCCGGTAACTTTTTTTGGATAACAAACACCTCTGTCATAGATCAACTCAAGTGGTTCGCTACGGCAGGTGACTTAGCAGTGGTGCCCGGGTTCATGGAATGAGATTTGTTCAGGTCTTGACGTCGGATGCGACGTCCCACCAACTGCGTGGCGGGCCAGATCGAGAGAGCGGGTTGAGGGAGATCCTCTGACCTCTCTAACCGAATTCTCTCGACCCAACGCCTTGTAATGCAGTGGGAGGAATTGATTAATACTTCCGTCACTCCTGAACACACTGACCTTTAGATTCTAACCCACCTCTTATACCCTTTCCCTTCCAAAACTTCGTATCCTGATTTTCTTTAAAAATACCATCCGTACAGCATCCTTAAAGATGAAATAGGCATATACGAGTATTTAACCGAGGAAACATTTCCAAATATTACTATTTTTTTTAAAATTTAATTTAAGTCAAATTTAATAATGTTATTACTAAGCCCTGCAAGTATTTTTAGTTTTTTTTTATTCTGTTTCGGCGTTCAAGGCCATTATCAAACTGAGGTTTTCCACATTGTGACGACATATTTATACTATTTTATTTGCTCCCACCCAATTCTAATTTGAACGGGTTTTTTAAAATAATGATTTATTATCGGCAAAACCGATTTAGTTAGAAAATAATTAAAATTCTCTATTCTGTGAGGTTTTTACATTAATAATGTGTTTCCTCGTATTTAAATGATAATGTTTTCTTAATTGATTTATTTAAATGTGTTATATTGTTTTCATAATGTGAACATACTGAGAAGTGATGAATAATTTTTTTCCTTACTTTCTTAATAAAATCATATAAATATGTCGTCACAACGTGGATTAACTGCAGTTTGAAAATGGCCCTGAAACAGCTGTTACAATAATAAAAACTATACATACTTGCAGAACTTAATAATAACATTATTAAATTTGATTGGCATTAAAATAAAAAAAAAATACTTCTACGAATTAAACACAAAAACAAATTATAATTATGAATATAGGTTACAATGTGAAAATAAATTTATGAGAGGCCTATTTAAAAAAGGGTATTAATAATTTTTAATTTAAAATAATGCTACAAAGTGAATGCGGCCCTCCTCCTAAGAAGTCTGGGCACCCCTGCTTTATAACCTCTCTGTCTATCTCGTAAACATTGCTAGTAACTGAAAGAGATGGTGCAACGGATCTCTCAGCGGCAGGATCGTACGAACGGGTCGGAACACAACGTAATAATAATCCTCGAGTGATTTATGCAAAATAAATTGTTTCCAGCATTAAGAATTATTCCATAAATCTCAGAGACGTCGCACTGGCCCGCACTGGCCCGCAGTGGCCCGGAGTGCCCCGCCAAATCGGTGATTTACTCGGCTCTAATCGCCTACCTCCGACAAGGGGCACGTTTTGCGCATGAGTCGATTTTTACACGATTTCAAAATTAATTATCAGGTGAGCGACCGGTACGGAGGAATACGAATCTGATTCAAGTAAGAAAACAATAAAAAAAAAAGAAAAATAAAATAAATATTTAGGAATCATAATTGACGAAAACCGACGCTGGACTTACCAAATTGACTATAATTACAACTAAACTAAAAAAATATATAATTAAATGAAACAATTAAACTTTGTTTTAATCACAATTATTTTTCACGATAACGTGTTTCGGGAAAACCCTTCCATCGTCAGGGCAAAATATATCCTAAACTGTATTACAAAATTATGGCAGAACATACGTAATACGTGTCACAGTGGGGGTAGGGGCGTGACTAGGGATTAGTAAAGAGTGGGGGTAGAGATAAATATTGATGGAGGGGTGAAAGGAAAAGTATTTATAATAGGGCTTGTTAGATAGGTTTTTTAATGTTAATAATAGACTCATTATTATTAAGGGATTTCTTAAAGTCGAAGGCTTCTAAATTATCTAAGCGTTTACCTTTACTATTAAAGTGTAGAATATTAATTCCCGTATTTTTATCAAAACTGTGGTTGCTTGAAATAATATGATTAGCGAATTCGGAAAAAATATTATTTTCAAGTCATCTTACATGTTCTTTGATTCTAATGTAGAAATTACGGCTTGTTTTTCTAATATAAAATGTACAAAAACATTACAACAAAATACAGAATTGTGTGTGTATATATATATTTGTACGTTTTCCATAATTTTGTAATATTGTTTAGTATACATTTTGCCCTGACGATGGAACGGTTGTTCCGAAACCGGTAGGCATGAAAAAAAATGTGGTTAACCAAAAAGTGATAGCTTCATACAACAGTATAAAAAATAATGTTTTTCTTAAAAAGTATTAAAAATATCTTCCCAAGCACAATTTCAAGGACTGTCTTGGGGAAGTGCAACTAATTAGACCCACTAGTAAAAGCACAAAAGAAAATAATTAAAATTATTCTTCAAGTACCTTACTTTATAGATTCTGATGAAATTTTAAAGCTTTTAAACGTTGTGACAATTAGACAACTTTATGCTAAATTTGCAATCCTTCATATCTTCAAATCTAATTTTCATATTCCTCTACAATCCCAATGAATTATTTTAGCAAGATCTTCAACTAACTACACCCATAATAACCTTTTAAAATACACCACGCACGGACAAACACATTTTAAATATCATGCAATTAAAGGATATAATCGCATGCATACATCTTAATATCTCGATCTGAATAAAATAAAAAGGAACAGAATTTTTCCATAACTTAACTACCATCAATTCAAACATAACAAAATTTACATTAAAACTAACTAACTAACCATCACGCCGTTTCCCCGAGAGAACGGACCGCCAAACAGATCGATCTTGGCATACACTTATTGCTTCATTCACATTCATACATCGTATCATACACTCTCTTCTATTATTCCGACTTCTGACATGGCCTGACTCGAGTATTTGATTCATTCGATCGTGCCATGTCTTCCTCGGACGTCCCCGGCTTCTTCTTCCATTCACATTCGCGTCATATATTATTGTTACACTATTTTCTTCGTTCATTCGCTCTACATGCCCAAACCATCTAAGCGTCCCTTTCTTAATCTTACTCATTAGGCTTATATCAGCTTTGCATCCTTTACGAATCTCAACACTTTTCACACGATCATACACGGTTTTACCACACATTCGTCTCAGAGATCTCATTTCTACGGCATAAAATTTACTTTCATCCTTCCTCTGCCAATTCCGTGCCTCACTGCCACACATTGAATATAATTAATTAATGTATTTCTGTCTTTTTTAGAAGATTTTTATATTATTTTTATTATCCTGAAACATAATTGCGTAATCATTACACAATAATACTATTTTATAAATACGTGAACACCTCAGTACAGGTTCTCCTAGTGAGGCGTTCACGGTATGCTATTGTATATTAATAATTTACGGTACAAACATATCATTCTATATAATAATTGCTTATATTATAAAAAGTGTCTGTAAATAAACAGAAATTTAAATTTTTTTAAAATAAAGTAACATGTGTACATTAAAATTAACCTAATATATTTTTTTTTATCATTGAAGATAAATTTTACGTAGTTACTATTATAGGAGCATCGCTTAAGAGCTATTGCATTATTATTTTTTCCTTTTATCAATCTACAACCCAAAAGCTTGTTCCTCTTTTTTCTTTCTCTATATTATGTATTATGCAAATTAATATTATATATTACACACATTTTTACGTCATCCGAAATATAAAAAAAACACGTTGCTTTTTTCACAATGTCATGCACTCATATTGTACTATATCGACCCCTTGGAATAACAAGGTTCCATCTGACACAGTAATGTCATGCGATAATGGGCTCTAGAGAAAGATACTTTAGAGCTCATTATTGCATAACGTTACCGTGTCAGATGGAACCTTGTTATTCCAAGGAGTCGATATTATGCACTTATATATTGTATTGTATATTACGTATCATGTAGATCAGACTATTTTTATTTTCTTGTATTATCTGCAACTTAAAAACTGTTCCCTTTATAACTCTTCTGTGTCGTACACTTATACATTATTATACGTACACAAATATCATACATATATTACACTTATATACCTATGTATATGTATCGTGATCTTTTTTTGTTACTAAAACCTTTTTTGTTTTTTCTGTATACAAAATCATGTAAAATGTCAAAATATGTAAAAGGCCACCAGTGCGTTAATAATTAATAAATAAATAATATTAAAACTAACAAAGTGTAACATGAAACCGAAAAGACACAGAAAAAAAAGATAACGGTAGCAGTTGGGACTCGGCCCCAGGCTGATACCTTTTTATCATGCCTACAAAATTCTACCCGAATTGATTTTTTTAGATAGTGTTTCGGATATACCTATATAATTTTTAATTTATATGAGACACCTGTTAACTATTTCCACAGATCTAGAATTAATATGATTTTTTTTGTAATAACTAATCGAATATTATAAACATCATTGTAATATATTTTTAATCATTGAAGATAATATTAAAAACTCTCAAAATGGAGCATGAAACCGAAAGGAGTAAGAAATAAAAAAAAATAGCGGTAGCAGCTGGGACTCGAACCCAGGACTTCGTGGTCTCTCCGGGACCTTGCGCTCTAATCCGCTGGGCTATGGCTAAAAATATATGGGAATTAATTGAAGATGATATTAACAAAATGAAGGGACGGATTAGGGTAGGAGCGGATTGGACGGTGTGGATTATTTACAGGTATTCTCAATTACGCGTCGACAATATAGTTGCAAAAACATAGTTACATAATTGTACAATTACACAGTGTTATGTTCATCATGAAACACTGCATGGGCGTGCGCAAGTAAATTTTATTTAATTAATTTGTGCTGTTCCACAATGAATTCATTTAAAAATAATATGTAGTATATTTGCGCACGTTCCAGAGTGGAAGATACTCTCAGTATCGCCCTGGTGAAATACGACCATTCAGAATTGAAAGGTTGCTTGAAATGGTTTTTAGCCGTGTTTGGTGACCAGATCTGAATAGCCAGGTATTTTCCACCTTCCTCTTTCTCTTCTCCTTCCCCTCCCCAATACCTTCAGTCTCACAACATTCCCCAATTGGGAATTCTATAGTCTCAATGGCTCCAGACGGTTGGGAGAAGTTGGGACTCTTGTGGAGTATTCATATATAAAAAAATCCCGTTTTTATTTAATTTAAAAAGATTTCAAATTTCGAATTAATAAATGAAACATGAAAACCGAACGACGAAACCGGGAAGAACAAATAAAACTGATAAATTAACTACAAAAAAACTATCCTAGCTAGTATTTAAAAACCGGTCTCCGTGAAATTGAGTCATCACGTGTTGTGCTGGCCCGTCATTAGGACGTGTTTTTTCACAGTTTTATGTGGCATTAAATCGCCGGTGACCTTTAGCGCGGGCGACGCCGGGCACCGCCTCGGGTCACGGAGATTCTACATCTGAGAGAATGGAAGATTATTAAAGATGAAGATGGAGACGCTAATCTGTTTGAGGGGAACAGACCAAAATTGATGCTGTACCGGTTTTATGAAGCGCCCATAAAGACAAGAGATGAACGCGAACAAAGGCAAAGCACAGATATTTATAATAATGACAATTAAATTACGTTAAATTTGTGATATTCGACGAGAACTGACTTTAAATTAGTTGTGATATTGAATCTTGTTATAATTTTATTCTTGTTTTTTGCGAGTACCACGAGTAATCTGAAAGTTGTAAGATCTAGTCTTTCGTATCTAGGATGAACGAAGAATGTATGAAGAATGAGTTAATGACGAATGCGAATAAGTCAAAAGTCATGGTGTTTGAAAAAGAGAGTACGAAAACAGTGTGCTATATAGTTGTGAATGATGAATACTTGAAGCAGGTGGATGAGTTTGTCTTTAAGAAGTATGTTTACGAGAGATGGAAAGGCTGATAGGGATATTGGAAGAAGGGTGAATGCAGAGGACGGAATGCGGTTGGCGCAAACAAAAAAATGTTCAAAGGAGCGAAGCTGATGTATGGCAGTGAGGCATGGAACTGGCAGAGGAAGGATGAAAGTCGACTGAATGTTGTAGAAGTGAGATCCCTGAAAAATGTTGGAATTCGCAAATAATTCAAGTGTGGTGTAAGTTTAACGAGTAAAATTAAGAAAGAGACGCTTAGAGGTTTGGGCATGTAGAACGGATGAACGAAAACAAGATGTGTACATATGACACGGATGTGAATGCTATAAGAAGTTGGGGACGTCCGAGGAAGATATTAAACGATAAAATGAACTAAATAGAGGAGTATGTATGAAACGACGTATAATTATGAATGAAGCAAGGAGTGTGTGCAAAGACCAAGTTGTTTGGGCCCAACCGGCTAAAGCCATTTCGAGCAACATTTCGATTTTGAATGGTGGTCTTTCACCAGGGCGACACTGAGAGTACCTTCCACTGTCCATTGGTTTCGCAAGAACAATTTATTTGTCAGGACTTTTTTCTTATTGAAAAATTGATAATTTTGGAGCAAACAAAATGGTTGGTTATTTAAATATTTTTTACATAAAATTTATTTATTTAATTACATATTATATTTTATCACATAATGCAAACATTTGATATCAGTGTTGACGTATTGCCCATCTCACCAGGTTGAAACGCCCGTGTAGATATGGCAATTTATAGGAGTGGTTGTTTGGCTAGGTTTATGTTATATAAAAAAAGACAAAACAGATTACATTATACAATTATATAATAGATTAAATAATATTTTTATTCACTTCACCACATCCTCTCGGGCATGCGCTCCTGGCTTTGAACGAAAAAGTTGTGCAAATTTCCTGACCCTGACCCGTATAGGATAAGGGGAAGAAGATGAGATGGTAATCAATTTATAACACTTATGAAATGCGCTGTATTAATTACCAATCAAAACAAATAAAAATAAAACTCTTCTTTAAAAAAAACTTACATAAGTAAATATTTTATGCAAAACACTTTATAAAAAGGAGCAAATTAAATAAACCCTTCCCGGTCAGGTACCTGCTGACCTCCCAACCTTGACCCTTCACTCGCCAGTTTTTATCAATCTATAACACACGTGTATCTTAGTTCATAGTTTAGTCATATACTGCCCTGAAGAAGCTACGGTAGTGGCGAAACCCGGTCGGCAAAAGTATAAATAAAAGTGATGTGAACAAAGTTATTGTTTTATATTTTAAATTATAATGTCACATCACCAAGTTACCGCTTCATATACTTTGCAATCACCACTTTATTAATATATACATATAAACATGTTTCGAAAGCGATGCTTTCCTCATCAGTAATATACTGAATACTCGTACATAGTATTGATAATGACGCCACAAAGCGAATACCAATTTTTTGACGAAATTATAAATACTAGTACCTACCTACTAAATTAAGAATTGTGGCTCCCTTCTCAGACAAAAGAACTGCTCTTTTCTGATAAGGTATACACGACCAAGAAGACCCTTAATTATTTTATTTTTTTTGGAAATTCCTGTAATGCAACTTCTAAGAAATAAAAAAAATTTATGAATATTATAAATAAATAAAAAAAATCTAAAAGATCGTTAATTTTTATCCGCCATTCATACACTTACAACAGTTTGACGTCAATGGTCACCGATATAAACAAAAAGGTACATTCCAGTGTAATACTGTACTTGTCTCCCATAGCAGCACATTCCCATGCAAATGTCCGCATAGCCAAGGGAAACCAACTGAACGCGTCGAAATAATACAGAAGTTAAAGCCATCGCACCATTGTTCTTCTAGCAAACACAATCCGTACGTAAATTTTAAGCATGTTCATGTATTATAGATATGGGTGAATGGTCACTGATATGAAATAATGAAGTACGCATATTATGCGTATGTTCAAAGGGGTACAATGACAAAACAGAACAGTGAAGAGACAAAACATTGAAAAGCAGTGAAGAAAAAGAACAATTTTTTTAAACTAAATTCAAAGAGCATATACATAGAAATTTCCAGGATTTGTTTGTACGAGTATAAAAGCAAAGAAATAGCTTATAGATTGGAAACACAGATGTCCGCCCTGGTATCAATTATCAACGTATTGAACCTCCCTCAGACAGATACAAGGAGAATCTAAATTATAAAAGGCATTGTAATTATTATTCCTTCTCTCTTTACTATAAAACTAGCCAGCAATCAATTAAATTAGATTCTGTGTCCGTTGGGGCGGGTATTTTTTCACACGGTAAAAATTTATTTCTAAAGTTGTAAAATAAATTAAAGATATAATGAAAAGTCAATCATCTTTTTTAAAAGGAACCTTCCCCAAATTATATACATTTTGGAATTACGAGAGTGACTGGAAACCGTCAAGTTTTGTATTGAAAATATCAAGAGAGATGTTATTTAGCAGCATCATATCCCTTGTCATACTGTGCTGAGCTAACACGTCTGTTCTACCATGGGGAATGCATATCAGATCGTGGTGCCGCCCCTGGAAGTAGTTGTTTGGTACAAACAGCTTATGGCATTCCAGGAGGTATGGACCGTCTATCAAATTATGTATAATTTTATATGCCGTTACTGCAGGGGCTCCACTTCTTCTAGACTGGAGACTTTGGTAGCACGTCGCGGAGAGCAAATCTTCATGATGCATACATTTCGGGTACTCGCCGTGCATTCTCATATGTGAGGATGTAATTCAAAACTGCCTATTTTTAAAAATCCAACTTTTCAGTAAAACCAAAAAACAGTACCGATTCTCACAAGCATAATACTAAAAAGATTTTTTTTAAGATTTGGAAAAAAATGTTGAATCATTGCTGTGATTTAGTAACATTGGATAAATAGTAGTTAAATTCATAGTTTTAATTTTTTTTTTTTTTTTACATCCGAGAAAACATTTAAAAAATTGGCGACCGTTAAATACATCTGTAAATCTTAGGCACAATAGCGCATTTTGCAGAAAAACAATAATTTTTCTCCCAAATTTCTAATGAAAATAGAACGCCTTGCCATAACATGAAAAATAGTCACTTATGGAAAAGGGTACTTATTTTTTCGCTGGAAATAGTATGTTTTGTAAAAAAGGGTGTATTTTAAGATGAAAAATGGAGACGATTTTGTCATTTTATCGTAGAAATAATAATGTCAGTCGATTCCTTAGCCTCGAATTACACTGACTGAATATTTTTTTTTTTTCATCAATTTAATATAATGTAATTTAATATTTTGTAAATGAAATCCTCAGCACGGGAAATCCCAGTGATGATATCGTCATTTATTATTTTGTTATAAAAAAAGAAGATAATAAAACATTATTATTAGTATAAGTATCAGTGAATGTGAAGTATGTTTTGAAAATTTGAATCTGTAACTAATGACTTGGAATGGTACTTACACTATATTATTCCTGTATTTGTTAGTTATTTTATCTATGTACCCTACTGTGATGTGTTTTGCACCTGTTTACCATAACTAACTATACATGTAAAAGCCCATATAAGGCGTATATAATACAATAAATAAATAACTCAATTTAGCCCGTCCGTTTGAAAACGACGAGCCTAAACATTTTTTTTTATATGAATACCCCACAAGACTCCCAACTGCTCCCAACCGTCTGGAGCCAGTGAGACTATGGCGTCCCCAATTGGGGAATTTTGTGAGGCTGAAGGTATTAGGGAGTGGAAGGAGAAGGGGGAGAGGAAGGTGGAGAAATACCTGGCTATTCAGATCTGGTCAACAAACACGGCTAAAAGTCATTTCAAGCAACGTTTCAATTCTGAATGGTGGTCTTTCACCAGGGCGATACTGAGAGTATCTTCCACTCTGGAACGTGCGCAAATATACTATATATATTATTTTTAAATTAATTAATTGTGAAACAACACAAATTAAATAAATAAAATTTACTTGCGCATGCCGGGATTTGAACCCGCGACCTTCGGATTCGTAGTCGAGAGCCTCACCCCTCGACCATGGAGGCCGTCCATTTACATATAGAAAGAAAGAGTCTTAGATTAAATTTATTGGAATAACTAAAGATAGACAAAAGAACAAATGATTGAAATATAACGTTAATAAATAAAATTTCAAAAATTATCAATTTTCAACTTTCATGACATCCAAACAATATAGTTCCATGAAATAATTAAGGGATTTAACACTTGACGGGGACAATGACGAATGGTAATTGACTTATTATATTGTTACCAATCATGACATTGTAATAATAATAATAATAATGTTTATTTATCAATAAGCTATTATTTTAATATATAATTTAGTTTTAGTAAATGAAAAAAAAGGTCAGTGCTCAGCTATTATGTTCCGGAGCCCGGAGAGTAGCTGGTTTTCAGCAATGCCTACAAAAATTAAATGAAGTTAAAGTTAAATGAAATCTCTAAACTTAAAAAAAAAATAGAAATTACAATTTTTTTTACAAAATCACGAACGCAAGTATCCATTTTATTATTATTCATTTATGTTGTGCAGCTGACTGCAGTCACCAACCATTCGCTGCAGAACTTCTTGAAGCACTGCAGCAATGTCGATGATCGAATAGATTGTGGAATTCCAAGGTTTTGTTGAAGAATAGCTGCAACTACTCTTGAATATAGCGGTTCAATGTTAGGGGAGAACAAGAAAATGGTCTCTTTGGCGTGTATTGTGTGCCTGAGAGCCACGGGACCACTGCAGTTCGTCAAACAGATAGGTAGGAAACCTTCGAATTCATCAAATTGTACATTTGATGTAACTTCCTTCTGTTCGACATACTTAGTATCCTATGCAGATAGAGGCCAGGCATAAAACAGTTAAGAAAAACCTGCCATCATTAAAATGGGGTAAAACAGATTTCTACTGTAACGGCCGTTCTTTCCAACTTTTCAAATGATCGAGAATGAATAATATGGGATAAAAAATGGAGAATAATATTGACAAATCTTGAATTTGAGATATGATATCGATGAAGATGACATAAATTGAACTGGTCTCATTAGCTAAGTTGGTTAAGTGGTTGCCCTGGATAGGCAGAGGTCCTGTGTTCGAGTGTCAGATGCGACTATACCGAAATCTTTTTATTTTTGTCGTTTTTTCGGTTTTAATGTTTCATTTAGGTTATGTTAATATTATTTTCTACAATGATTTAATAACATAATCTGTTCGACATGGTAGCGTGATGGCATATCTAGTATAGTACAGATCATCAAAAACAGAAATGATCATATCCGTAACTATCTCGCGTACAGAACTTCACATATGAATATTTAACCCTACACTTACCGTTCGGCCAAACAAACGGATCATTTTCGCCCGGAAAGCGGATCATTATTCGTCCCGACCCGGCCGTTGCTTTAAATAATCATCTCGTTTCACGGCCGTGGCGTCATCAAACCGGTCCTTACCTGCGAACAAATGCCAAGTAAAAACACATTATTACAAGCGATTATTAATAGTACTGTGTAATTAATTCTGTACTACGGGGATTTGATCCGAAAGTCTGCAAAAAGAACGTTGCTTAAAAATACAACACCCAAAAAATTACAACTACTGGAAATGCAATGAATAAATGTTTTAGAAAAACATGCGCGAATATCGTTCATGTAGAAAACACTCCAAAAATGTACTCTTTTATATTTACTTTACGTGAATATCTTTCAAGAGTTCAAACTACTCCGAGCAACTGGTACTATGGGATCATTCTGAACAAAGTTTACTACAACGAATACTGCGTATCATGTCGGGGTTACATTTTGTAGGTGTTAATGAGGACGGAATATATAACTCTTTTTTTTTTTACAGTAACTCCACACAGGAGACCAAGGAGGAAATAATTTCCCTCAAGGCCTATATCATCTTTGGGGATGCTGTGTGGAGGGTCTTTTAGAGGATAGGAAGGAGTGAACTTGGGTCTTGAAGAGACCCATGTTATAGGATGGAGGAAACACAGAGGCCGGCAGATCCTTCCACAGCCGAGCTGTTGAACACAAGAACGAGTCGTAGAAGCGACCCGTTCTCATGTGACAAATGTCAACCGTGTGCAAATGTTGGGCGCGCGTTTGGCGTGTTTCCCGACTATACAGCGTTTAATTTCATTTTAGGTGGTGTTACGATTAACGTTAACACTTATATTTTGATGCATAATAGTGATTTTTATTTTTTATTATTTTACTTGAACATTTCTCTAATTAAATAAATTAATATGAATGACTTGGCACAAACCGCTGTTTTTAATATATAAATATCTACATGTTTCAGATGCAAAGCTCCCCTCATCGGGATAAACAGTATACTAACAAGAATGACAAGTTCAGAGAAATAATAAGCAAATATAACAAATTAAAAACATTTAAAAAATTTAAAATAATTGACGAAAGTAGGTAAGAAATTTATTAAAAATGTTAAAATAATTGAAAAAAAAAATTATATTAAAAATACAAAAATGAAATCAAGATAATTGCAAGGCATAAACATTGAAATAATAATAACTATTACATTTTAAATTTATAAACTTAGTTATTAATGTGAAATTATATTTATTTTTTAAAAATTGATTATGAATAATATTTAATTAACTATTAACACTATTATGACGCCACAAAGTGATTAAACATATTTTTAATAAATTTCTTTTATTGTTTGGTACATTGCCCATCCAACTGGCGTACGCCTGTGTTGGGACAAGACCAATTTGAAAAATAGAGTATCTAGACTATCTATATATATAAAAATCAATGTAAGTTTGTTTGTTTGTCCTCGATGTTCTCGAAAATCAATAGATCGGTTTCGCTGAAAATGGCACAGTTTGTTTTTATTAGTGCCGGGAAGGTTTAGAAAGTAGTTTGAATGAAATCCAATTTGTAAAACTGTTTCTATAACGTTTTAAAATGACTATGAAAAACATTGAAACCGCCATGTTTTATTTAGGTTAGCCCATAGATATAACACTCTGGTTAGCCACAGATTGCATATTCAAAAGAAGGGTTTTTTTTCGGTAGAATATTATCAAAATGGAAAACACGAGTATGGAAAACTTAAGAACTTTATGATTTAGATATATTTTGAAAAAATATACGTTTGGGATGTAATAAAATATTCAAATAAATGTTTCTTTATTTGGAGATAGTTACTTTCGCTGTCAAATCAATTATTGTACCCGGGCAAGGCCGGATACACATCAGCTAGTACGATATAATATAAGAAACAAATTAAACCTGGCATTTAAGGTGAAAAATTATTTTGTCATTAAAAAAGCTTTTGATTTTTGTGGTTCTAATGGTGCTGTGCTGGGTAGAGAATTGTATTGCTTAATGGCGTTGTACTTAAAACTTTTCGTCCATACGCGGTTTTATAGGCTGGGCTATTAAAGAATTTTATATGTGACTGCATTATGTTTAACTAATGTGGAAGCGAACCCAGTAGCACTATTTAAGATGTTTAACCGCCGGCGACCAGGAAGGAATGATTATCCTTCCGCTAGCTCGGATCGTCGCGGTGTTTGTACTGAATTCTAATTTGGTTTTCTGTCATTGGATGACGCGTTGATAGTAGCGAGCGTCTGTCTATCCTGGTGCTAATGTATTCCCTCACCACAATATTTATAATATTAATAATAATAATAATTGGATGACTTGTATAGCGCCGCTTTTGTGAAAAATCACCTGAAGGGCGTTGTACAAATATTGCTTCCTATTGTCAGGTCGCTTCAGATGAACACAGTTTTATTAGAAAATGTACGTATAGAGATGATATTTATCCAGTTGCTATTTAATTCTCCTTTTCTATTGATTCATTTATTAGAAGAGTGGTGGCACAAGAAGAGTTGGTATTTATTCAAAATATTTATAATTTTTAGGAGTGGAAAATATTTATAAAATGACCTTAAAAAGCGTAAGAAGTTTTTAATAGATATTAAAGTTTTTTTTTATAATTCCGTTATAAATTTAATCTGTTTTATATCTTATTATTTATTATATGGTATCTTCTTTGGACACCTTCAATTACCACCTGCATAAGAACTTAAAAAAATAATGTTTTTCTGACAAGTTATGAGCGATTTATTGTTGCTGTTTTATAAAAAAAATGTTATTGTTTTTTTCGAATTTTGTTAAGAATTCAATAATGTATTTTATATTCTCTAATTATTACAAAATGATATCTTGTCTTAACCCTCACAACACCATTATTTTTTTAAATATTTGTTGTCAGCCAACTCTAATTCAAATAATGTCAAAATATTAATTTATTGAGAGGCAGTTACAAAAAGGTTATTTTATAGTAAAACAAAAACGGAAAACAGTCAAAATCTTATTAAAACGTGAATTTAAATGTTTTATCGAATCACATAACATCACAAGAGACAACGTCACGTGTCAAGTTTTGCACGCGAAAATACACCGCGCGCACGTCTTATCTTGTCGGCTGCCAGCCGACAATTGAGTTGTAGCGTACAAATGGTGATGTCGGCTGGCACCCGACAAAGGAGTAGAAGGGTTGATATATGCGGAAATGGGGAGATCTTCAATTACCACGTGAATAAGAATTCCATAATATTATATTTTTCCTATACTTGTCATCAGCTAATGAATGTTAATTGTTGACACATTTTTTTTATATTGTACAAAAAATTTATTTCGAATTTTGATCCCCAATCGGGGTGTGTTTCGAGGCTAAAGGGATATTGGAGGGGTAGGAGATGGGAAATGGAAGGTTAAGAAGTTCTGGATATTCAGATCAGTCACCAAATACGGCTAAATTAATTTTAAGCAATGTTTCGCATATGAATACTGAGAGTATTTTGATTTAAAACACATTAAATGAAACATTTATTTAATTATACAGCGTTTCCTTCTTCTATAAAGTTTCTAATTTCCAAAAATAAATATCAGAAATCTTCAATCAATTCACTTTTCACCCCCTAACTAAGAAACCAATTTCCCGTAGAAAGTTACCCCGTTAAGAGAGGTGTTATCAATTTTCCAGATCCATTTTTAACCTTTCGGGGAAAGTTCGGCGGGTCAGACACAGACATCAGACATGCTAATGAAATCTGGAGAATTTATCGAATAACGCCGGGTTATGTTTCAATCGGAATATCAGCCCCGGATTCTAAATATGGGCCAGGGGTGCACAACTCGCGGCTGGGCTAATTTATTTAATAAATGTTTTCATTTAAATGATAAAATCTTTGCTTTTAGTCGCGTTATTATTTTTGTCGACAAATTTCGGTTGATCCACAACCTTCCTTAGGACCGTAATCATAAAAAACTAAGTTAAAATAACGATGCAGTATATCAGAGTAGGACAGGGCAGAGCATCAGAGAGGGGGTCGTGGAGGGGTTCGTAGAAGGGTAGGTAGAGGAGTAGGGGAAGGGTAGGGGTTACATGGGAAGAAAGAGAACGTCTCTTTTCCCCCTTTCACTTTCTTTTAATTTTTTTTTATATGAATACCGCACAAGAGTGCCAACTGCTCCCAACCGTCTGGAGCCAGTGAGACTATGGCATCCGCAAATGTGAAATGTTGTGAGGCTGAATGTATTGGGGAGGGGAAGGAGAAGGGGAAGAGGAAGGTGAGGAAATACCTGGCTATTCAGATCTGGTCACCAAACACGGCTAAAAGCCATTTCAAGCAACGTTTCAATTCTGAACGGTGGTGTTTCACCAGGGCGTTACTGAAAATATCTTCCACTGTGGAACGTGCGCAAATATACTATACATTATTTTTAAAGTAATTAATTGTGAAACAGCACAAATTAATTAAATAAAATTTAGTTGCGCACGCCGGGATTTGAACCCGCAACCTTCGGATTCGTAGTCGAGAGCCTTACCCCTTGACCATAAAGGCCGTCATGGGAAGAAAGAGAACGTCTCTATCCCCCCTTTCACTTCCTTTATCACATATCTCTATATTTTAACATAGTTTATATAATTACGGTCCTGAGGAATGTTGAGTTCAACCGAAACCGGTCGACAAATATATAAATACAATATAATAAAGTGGTTTTATTAAAAAAAAAAAAAAGTGATTGCTTTCTTCAATAAATGTTTTCAATTATTTTTGGAATTATTTAACGATTATAAACCTCATTTTAATATTATTTTAAATAATTGAGAAGTATATAAAAAAATCTCAAATGATACAGAAATAAGCTTCAATAAGTTATTCCAATAATAATTGCATATTAATCTTAGCCTTATAGAAAAAAGTCAATAGATATCCAATATAAATTTAAATTGGGTGGGCATATCCGAGACACTATATAGATTGCAAATAAACTCGGAAAAAAATGTACATGTGGGAATTAATTGAAGATAATATTAACTTTTTTATTTTTTTATTTGGTGTGTGTTATTGATAACAATGACGAAAGCAATGAGGCTGCATTAGCTGAATTAGCTGAATAAAGGCAGGTAAAACAGTTTAAACCTCATACGGTTAGTCTTAAGTTCACGGAAGATAATATAACGAATATCTTACAACTGGTCACACCGCCTCAACATTACGTGATGAACCTTACCGATGGAACAGTATTAAACTGCAGTAATTTAAAATATATTTTTTTGAGATAATCAATACTTACGGCCGTTCTTCCCAACCCTACCGAGCAAATGTTGAGCCGAAATTTTGCCAAAACACTGTTTAAATGCACAAATACGCTCTTGCATGCGAAATTCTCCATCAAATTTACGATCAATTTAGGATATCGATTTTCGTGGATTAAGTTCCCCTCAACAGAGGACTAGTTATAAAAAGTGTCAAACGTCATAATTCTTTCACGATTTACTTATCGCGATTCAAATATTCAATGACAAAGATTTTTTCCGTATTATAATGTCAAAACATGTTTTTTGTGTGTTTTAATTAAAAGAGAACCTAACTTATTTTACTTACTATAAGCTACGTTTTGTATTGTATTTCATGAAAGAGAAACGTCAAATGCAAAATTTACGTCTATGAAAGTGGGCGGGCACTATTTTATAGTCTACAAAAGTGGAAGAGCACCTCCATAGACAATTTAGGATAAAAATGTTTGGAAACAGGTAAACAGAGCAAATCGATACCTTAGTTCAATAGATACCTTAGTTCAATAACTAACTCAAAATACCACAATTTGAGAAAACTAGATTTGAAAATTTTTCATAAAGACATCATTTTTCATAAAGACATTAGTATATTTCCGTATGTCAAAATATGAATGCGAAAATGACAAACGTTATTAGTTGTCACCGTTCGAAATCGAAGTGCATAGGACATTGGTCGGTTTTATGGAAACATTTCTAAAGAGTGTATACAACTGGGTACATTCGAATGTTTGAAGATTTTCGAATTGCTTGTCCGGCTCTCAAAGAGTAAAATATTCATGTACTCGTATATATTTTTTGTTTCTATCTAAAACTGGTAAGAGCTCTCTTTCGTGAATAGTTTGATACCCACATTGTAATGTATGGTTTTTAGGACATATTGCAGTTTAATACTGGGCGATCGATATAGTTTTCTTAAATGATGTAAAATAATACAAATCTTTGTACAATATTGAGAGATTAGGGGATGTCTCATTTAAATGAAGCATTAATAAAAAAATTAAAATGTAATCAAAAAAATTCTTTACGAATAATTCATCATCAGTGTGAAACACAAGTGTCTAAAAACTAAAAATGGCGATAAACGTCGCTTTCTAAATTTGGATTACAAGCAATACTAACTAACTGACTAACTAACCATCACGCCGTTTCCCCGCAGTGGTAGGCAGAGAGGACTGACCGCCAAACAACTCGATCTTGGCATACACTTCTTGCTTCATTCACTTATACAGCGTCTCATACACTCTTCTATTATTCCGACTTGCCATGGCCCGACTCAAGTATTTGATTCACTTGATCGTGCCATGTCTTCCTCGGGCGTCCCCGGCTTCTTCTTCCATTCACATTCGCGTCATACATTCTTCTTACACTCCTTTCTTCGTTCATTCGCTCCACATGTCCAACCATCTAAGCGTCCCTTTCTAAATCTTACTCATTACGCTTACATCAGCCTTGCATTATTTACATTATTACGAATTTCAATATTTTTCACACGATCATACATGGATTTACCACACATTCATCTCAGAGATCTCATTTCTACGGCATTCAGTTTACTTTCATCGTTCCTCTGCCAATTCCATGCCTCACTGCGATACATCAGGGTTGGTATCAGCACTCCATTGTGGACTGCTAGCTTCGCTTCTTTGGACCACTTTTTGTTAGCGCCAACCGCGTTCAGTCCTCCGTTAATGGAGTTTCCTGCATTCACCCTTCTTTCAATATCCCTATCAGTCTTTCCATCTCTCGTAAACATACTTCCCAAATACAAGCAATACTAGTACTGATTTATCTGTATATTATTTATGGGTAGGTGGAAAAATGTCTAACGTTTCCTTCGAAATAAATTCCAAACTGTATTCTTTTAAATTCCATGACATACATACTAAAATGTCCTTTTGAAAAATTTACCCAAAGTTCTAGTGCGTATTTCACATGGAATTTAAAAGCTTACAAGTTTAAGAACTTTTTCACTTGAAACCTTAAACATTTGTTTAACGACCCGTATAGAATTTACATATAAATCAATTGCAGTATTGCTTGCCTAAGCAGACTACAAAGTGTGTACCTGGTTGTTCTTGCGAGACTATAAACATTAGAAGCATTCCCAAAAATTTTGACATGTAGTACTTGTCCATTTCCTTCCTCTCAATAAATTGTAACTTGTGCGCCCCATGAATAATTTATTGTAAATGGATAAATTGGCTACACTAGGTTGTGCATCGCTTATACAGGTATTCGCCGATAGCTCCGTTGCAACCTCTCCCCCTTTCTCATAAACGGCGCATGTAACAAAATGAGAAGTTACAACGGAGGTCTCACCGGCAGGTGAGTACGTAGTAGCCCTGGCCTTTCATGAATAAATTGCAATATTATCACCGCCGGGATCGCCGTAAAGTGAATTGAGTAAAGGCACCTTTAATTCGCAAATTTATATTCTAAGACAGTTTTGAGGGTTATTTTAAGCGACGTTCGCAAGATGAATTTTTAATGCGATGCATTTTTCGGCATCCTTATTTTAGATGTGACTAGTTTCTATCCCCTGCGTCTTCCGTATTTCAGATTGTTTTCATATTATATTATGTTTACCTGAAAAATGCCTACAAATAAATTGATCCATTAGATCCAAAGAGGAATAAATAAGTCACCATTGTATCTGCATATTTTAATACATTTTTGACGGAAATGATTGATTTTAAAGAAACAGATAGATCGGCTTCAAAGTGAAACATAATTAAAACCATTCTAGTCTCTTTCAAAGGAAGCAATCTTCCCTTTGAGTGAATAGCTCAGGCAAGGGGGCTCCATCGAAGCCAGACTCTTGTTAGCCTCTCAGAAGCTGGGCGTACTGTACAGGACCCGCAGATACTTTAATAGTACACAATTGCTGACCCTGTACAATTTGCAAATGTGCTCCACTGTTGAATTTTATAGCCACCTATATATAGATCAAAAGACATGAAAAAACCTTTGAATGTTCGATAGATTCCCCTATCCTAACATGGACAGCAATCTTTATCAGGTGGGAATGGTTTTCTTGTTATATGATTTTCCGCATGTTTCGTCCATCCTATAACATGGGTCTCTTCGAGACCCATCACTCCTTCTCCTCAAAAAGACCCTTCACACAGCATCCTCAAAGATGACATACACCGGCAAGATGATTACACCCCTAGCTTCTAAATTGTTATATTATGATATGTAAAATGTTCATCTAAGTGAGTCTGCTACTGGTGAATATTTTAAATTGTGTTTTTTATTTCCATGCATGCAATATATATGTTATTTTCTAAGTATATTAGGTTAGGTTATTTTGTGTAGTTTTTTTTGCTCTTTCTTGATATTTGTACTTTACATTTGATTATTTATACCCCTAGTTTATTCTAAATTGTTATATAGTATTCTAAATTGTGCATGTAAGTGAGTCTGCTGTTCATGAAGATTTTATGTCATAGTTTTAATTTGCATATATATATACTATAATATCAGATATACTATGTAGTATATCTGTTATTTTACAATTACATTAGGTTAGGTTAGTTAGTAGAAAGCGCACTTGAGGCGAACCTTCACAAAACTGTGCTATAGAAATTTACTCTTATTATTATTATTATTATTATTATTAGACCCTGAGGGTTCCACAGGGCCTCATGTGTTGAGTTAACTTTAAAAAAATGAGGCGAATTGAAGTGGTCGATGTCGATATTCCGGTGGGGGGCTCTGTTAGCAATTACTTTATAGAAATAATTAAAACTTATTTGCTCTCACCGGGATTTGAACCCAATGGTTTTTTTTTAAAACCATTATTTAACAATCTTTTTTGAAGCATGGTAAATATATATAAAAACTGATCCAATAATAGGTTTTTTTATACAATTACAAAATAAGTTACAAGTTTAGACTATGGGGATGGGTGGTGGAAGGGAGGGGAAAGGAGTGTATCAAGTCTATGTAGAGTAATATGTATTGTGTGAATGTTATTTATTAACTTTTGGTTTAAAGTTGTGAGGGAAAAAGTTAAATAAGTCGAACTCACTAAATGAAGTGCTAAAAATGTGAGAAGCGGGGTCATTTAAAGTGTTTTGTTTGAGTTTAGTGTTGCATAACTGAGGTTGAGGATCTTAATCACTCGACCACGTAGAAATCGTATCCTATCGGAGGTTGGTATCATCATGACAATCTTAACCCTGCGGGATACAGCCCGACAGAAAGGAACTGTACTTGTACCAGTTATGAGGATTTCGATACTAGGTCTTCCATCAATCTAATCCTGGATTATGAATTAAATCAAACTGCGTGAAATAAATCAGATTTAAAAAAAATAATAAACGTAAATATTGGATTACAAAGAGGTCGTGTGAGGTCAATCCAACACCACAATACTGACAACATCCAGACCAAAATGCCGATTTATTTGGGAAACAGAGGCAATTTAAAAAATGGGGTGCGGCATCAGAAGGGCGGTGAGAGATGGACGGAGGATTTATGGCACCCCAGAGCGCCGTAAACCAGACTGTAAAATAAATTCTCTATGATAACGCTGAAAACTTTGAATACACCCACAGGGTTTAATACTGTGAAGGACATGGTATATTCTTATTCTATGGGATGTGACCTTGATGTGTGTCGTTTGAGCTTAAGCCTCCGAATTCAAGATTGTTATGTACATAATAGTAATAATTGAATTATTTGTATAGCACCGTTTTTTTGTAAAATCAACTCAAGGGCGCTGTACAAATATTGCTTTCATCCTCTCTCTAATTATGCACAAACAGAAACAAAAAAACATACTTACCTGGCAGGTCGCTTCAGTTGAACACAGTTTTATAAGAAAATTTAAGCTTAGAGAAGATATGATTTTTACAGTTGCTATTTTATCCTCCTTTTCTATTGATCATTTATAAAATTGGTGGCACAAGAAGAGTTAATATTTATTTGAAATACATATTTATACTATTGTATGAATTTATTACTTTATGTAACCCATTATAATTAACAATCAAACTTTGCTTTAACCACATTTATTTTTACGCCTACCGGTTTCAGAACAACCTTTCAACCATTTCAAACATGTTTCTTTTCACCCATCCCTCAATCTCTATCTCTTCAGCCACTCTTTACTAATCCCTAGTCACGCCCACCTTCACATATGTATGTTCTGCCCTTAGAGTAATAATATATTGTTACTCTAAGGTTCTGCCATACTTTTGTAATATTTTGCCCTGACGATGGAACGGTTGTTCCGAAATCGGTTCCACTATGAAACCAGTTATCATACCTCAAAAGGCAATTTTGAAAATTATTCTTAGAGTCTCCAACAAACTATGTTTTTAATGCCCTGAATTTAATGTCTCCGAAACAATTATATTCAAAAGATATTTTAATTTACGTATTCAAAAACCAGGATAACTTTGCACATACAAACTCGGGTCGGTTCACAAGATCCTCATTACAACTTACATTCCATCAACCTACAACTAAAACAACTTTTGGACAAAGAAATTTGCAATATTTCACTATAAAAGTATTTAACACCTCCCTCTAGCAATAAAAACCATTACAAAATTATGACAAGGGAAGGAACAATATAGATATGATGTTGAAACTGAACAGAGATTAATGCTCACTTGTTAATTATTTTTGTGTTTAATTCGTAGAACTCAATTTAATTTAATGTAAATCAAGTTTAATAATATGATTATTAAGTTCTGCAAGTATTTTAAGTTTTTATTATTGTGACAGCTGTTTCAGTGTTCAAGGCCATTTTCAAACTGCGGTTAATCTGAATAGCCAGGTATTTCCCCACCTTCCTCTCCTCTTCTCATTCCCCTCCCTAATACCCCCCATCCCCCAATTGGGAATCCCATAGTCTCACTGGCTCCAGAGAGGTGGGAGCAGTTGGGACTCTTGTGAGGTATTCATAAAAAAAATAAAAATAAATCCACACTATGACGACTTATTTATATGATTTTATTCACTCCAACCACAATCTAATTTGGACGGGTTTTAAAAAAATAACGATTTATTATCGGTAAAACCGATTTAGTTAGAAAATAATTAAAATTCTCTATTCTGTGAGGTTTTTACATTTATAATGTGTTTCCCCGTATTTAAATGATAATAGTGACATATACGAGTTAAAATTTGACCACGCCGACTGCAACGCTAATCATATCAGGCATTAATTAATTAATTAAAATTTACTTTGTATTTAACACTTTATAAATACATACATATGAACATGCTTCGAAAGCGATGCTTTCCTCACCATTAGTATTCTATATATTCCTGATGAGGAAAGCATCGCTTTCGAAACATAACAGTATATATTAATAAAGTGGTGAATACAAAGTAATTTTTAATTCACTTACTTAATTTTATGTTTAAAATGAAAACTTTCACCTTAAATTTGCGTTTGTGGGACATTTTCTTTACATTTTTTAAAAATCTTATTATATTTTCTTTTTAAAATGTTTAAAAATGTACTTATGTATCAACATTTTTTAAAAATAAAATTTAAAAAAATAACTGTTGCAAAATAAATGAACAAATATTTTAAATTCTCCTACTACAATCATTATAAGCGGAAGACGTTGCTTACGCAGTGATGGAGGACTTAGCGAGAATATGAATTAAACTCACTATGGGTTGGAACCAGACGAATTTGGCAAATTACCAACTAACGGGTACTGATATATATTTTTTTTTTATTCGAATACCTCACAAGAGTCCCAACTGCTCCCAAACGTTCAGAGACAGTGAGACTATGGCATCCCCAATTGGGGAATGTTGTGAGGCTGAATGTATTGGGGAGGGGAAGGAGAAGGGGAAAAGGAAGGTGGGGAAAATACTGGGCTATTCAGATCTGGTCACCAAAAACGGCTAAAAGCCATTTCAAGCAACTTTTCAATTCTGAATGGTGGTCTTTCACCAGGACGACACTGAGAGTATACTCCACTCTGGAACGTGCGCAAATGTACTATTATTTTTAAATGAATTAATTGCGAAACAGCACAAATTCATTAAATAAAATTTACATGCGCACGCCGGCATATGAACCCGCGACCCTCGGATTCGTAGACGAAAGCCTTACCCCTCTACCTTGGAGGCCGTCATATACTGATACGACTTGGGTGATTATTTTTCAAATACGATTTATCACAGTGTTTTCAAATCCAATACACACGGTTAGAAAATGAAACGTAATACGCCTGTAAAAATCAATATACCACGCTTTTTGCTGCCGTTTACCCCGCCACATCGCATCATATAATATCAACAAATTTACTACCAGGTAAATATTGGCAGGTGAAAAAGTGAAATCGGATACTTTTATTATAAAATGAAACCCATCGACGTGATTACAAATATATTTATCTGCCGGTATCAATAACGCTTTTTATTCGTTTCCAGGCCAAAATATTAATTATTTACCGACGGTAGACACCTGTCGGGATGCGAGGTAATAACAGTAATATACATTACAAATTGACTGAAATGGTGGAAAAAGTCAAAACATGTAACAAATACGGACAGAATCACATATATGGTAAACAAACACAGTGAGGTGTTATTACAGACTAGGGATGAGTACCGTTAGCGGTCAGCACCTAAAACTATGCACTTTGCAGTTTGCTAACTCGAGAAATACTGCGAATGATATATCTTTAAATTTTATACGGGTAATTAGGAAAATGTATAAGGTTTCAAAAGACAATAATCATCAAACTGTAATCTTAAAAAATTCAATATGAAATACGTACTGGAATTTTAGGTAAGATGTTCAAAATTGCTTTCTCTGGTTTTCAAACTGAAACCATTTTTTGTCTTTTGTATCCTTAAATATTTTTTTTTGTGAAAGGCCATAATTCAAAAAATTGAAACGTTGCTCGTAATGGTTTTAGTCGTGTTTGGTGACCAGATCTGGATAGTCAGGTCCTTCCCCACCTTCCATCTCCTTTCCCTCCTCAATACCTCCAGCCTCACAACATAACCCAATTGGGGTTGCCATAGTCTCATTGTTCATCACATTATTTTTTGTAAACATATTGGTTCCCCAATACTCAAGGAGAAGAAACCGAAATAAAGGGGGTGAGGGGGCGATCTAGGCGTGCCGCCAATATAAGTAAAACAGCAAAGAAGTAAAAAGGTTCCAACTTATTTACAAAAACCAAATATTTTGTTAGAATATTTTGCTTAAATTGGTGGCACGCTTAGCTCGCCCCTCGCCCCCCTTACTTTGGTTTCTTCCCCTTGTCTGTTAAGGCTCCTCTATGTATTATTTGCTCTGTGGTCGGGGATCACAGGCGCGGTTGGTATGTGAAAAAATATTTTCCTTCTCTACAAAATAATCGATGGTTTCATTGGGTCTTCTTCAACCTATTAAACATGTTATCAGTTTGCCGTCACGACTTTGTTAAGACTTTAAACCGAAGCGTCGATAACTTTCTCCGGCTAACCACAGCAATTTCAAACAATTAAAGTAGTGATGAGCGTGAACGTCGAAGGTAGAAACTTACTTACCACAAACTAACCGAAGGAACCAACCGTTTAAAAATACATTACACTCGATATCTTCACTGCTAGATCACCAGCGTCATCAGCCGTTGGAACGTTGAAGGAATCAAAACACAAAACGCAGTCCGGATGCTTGAAAGTTCAGAGATCGAGCTTTTAGAATATCTGACTGCGAAGGCTATTTATTGACATCTACCAGCACCGCGCAGTGCAGAACAGTACACTACAGACACGATAACATTACTTGCTTATATCTAAGAACACGTTAATATTACACCGTACGTATGCGTAACGCATTCGTGCACGAATGGGCCAGCACCGGCCGGGAATGTCGGGTAGAATATCTTGACGGTGCTGGTGGCTGCTGGTGACGTCTGCGACTGCGCAGTTAGTATGAACGCATATCGTTAGCACCGCCATCTTGGCGTCACTGTAAGTTGGCGTCAACAGACGCAGATTTCGCAAAAACCAAGAGGATGGACAACGAAAAAAATAATTGAATTGGTCAGGAAAATAGGTTATAAAATAATAAAAATATGGGTATCTATATCTATATACATAAAAATCATTGTTTGCCTGTCTGCCTTAGTATACCGGTTTCGGTGAAAATACAAATACTCGAACCCACGATCTCTGTCTTTCCGTGACAACCACTTTACCAACTTAGCTAATGAGACCAGTTCAATTTATGTTACCATTACAATGAAGTTTATAAACTTCAATAAAATAATAAAAAAATGAATAAATAAATTGAATTCCTAATGATGAATGCATTGCTTTCGAAACATGTAGATATTTATATATATTAATAAAGTGGTGAAAACAAAGTATATTTTTTAATTAGTACATTTTTGCCATTGCTTCATTCATATATTGTGTGTGTGCCTGTTGTTTTCTGTAGCTTTTGTTTATCTCATTTTGCTAATTTTGTGTAATTGGACAAGAGGCCGTTAATAGAAAAATAAAATATTCGAAGATTATGACAAACGTCGTTACGCACCCAGTATACGACATAATATTATCGTTCCAAAGTAGTTCGAACCGGTTAGGCGCTTTGTCGCGATACTGTCAATACGATCATAGAATATATGATTTGAGGTGTACACAAATACATTCAAACGCGACCACTTTAAAATGATTTGCTTGTAACTTCTTCCTTCTTCTGATTTTCGAGACTGTAATGTTCCTGGCATACATTTTAGTCGAAATCCCAAGTTGGAATTTACCAAGCTACTTGCATTCCATGCGCTTTTGTGAAGCTTTATCTCTACTGCCTTGCCCTTTGGGGACACCACCAGATGGTATCGATGGAATTCACATACCTCCACCTACATACCGGCAACCTATCGAACAGCCGATGACATTTGCAACGAATAAAATAAATCATTACGTATAGTTAACTTATTACTTAGCGCAAATGTCAGCAGTGTCGATCACATCTCAGTTTCAACATTATTAGAATGAATGCCGCGGTAGAATGATTGGCATTTGCAAGACTTGATTCCATTCAACTACGTTTATCTGCATATCAACTGTTGTTTTCTGTATCTCCAAGTCTACATGGCTTCTGTTATAGTATATAGCTGTGTGATTGTAAATCTGACCCAATATAATAATCATATCAAAATAATAACACAGCAAAGATTTATGACTAGAAAGTATTGTGAAAGAACAGTGATTCCCAAAGTGGGCAATTTATCGCCTACGAGGCAGACGGTTCTATATGTAATAGTCCAGAGTCTTCAAATAATTATTTCGAGAACTTTCCCATTCAAAGATTGTACAGTTGGTAATGAGTACAGTTCAATTGATATTTACTGTTAGCACTGTGTCCAGGCTAAAAATCAGTTTATTTGAATGTTTTTATTAAAGTTATTAAGTTTTTCATGTGCGCCCTTTTTATCGTTGTATTTATTATGTTATGTTTCTATAAAGCACCCAATCGGGCGTAATAAAGGTTTGCTGCATTGTAAACACGCATTACATTTGATCATGGTTTACAAAATCACAATAATTATAAATCTATTACCCACGCATTGCGCTGTAACTAGCTACTTACATAGTCTCTACATTCTTACTTCTTTTGTAAATGTTATTTTTTTTTACAAAATAAAAAAATACAATGCAAAAAGTCCCGATAAACTACTTTTTTGTAGTTTGTCTGACGGGAACTTGTTATTTAAAACTCAAAATTTACAGACAAGGTTACGAAATATGTATATATTTATATATATATGTCTACATAAAATAAAAACATAAAAAACAAATGCAACAAACTTAAAACATAAATATTTCTCATTATTATATTATGTACTAAGGCACTTGTTATACTCTTTTGTACAAACTGCTGTTATAATGTAACCACAGGTAAAACTGTTATTCATTACGCTGTAACTATTTACTTGTATTGTACCTACTTACTTCTTTTACACTCTAATTATTATTGTACGTACTATATTATTATACTCCTTTGTATAACTATGTGATAAATATATCAACATGTAAAAGCCTTCTACCGTTAATAAATAAATAAATAAAATTTAAAACGCTTGTCGGGCAATCAAGAGTTCAAAGTGCTATGGGGGCGAATATATATGATTTTTTACTATAAGTGTACTGCGTGCACTTACTTTATTATTTACATTGAGGTAATAAACATAAACTACGTTCCTTGCAAAATAAGTGTAAAACATTGTTCCCGCGCGTGAAGTGGGGAGGGGATTGAGACGGCTGTCGATGCGCCCGGAGCCTTTCGACCGCGATAAACGAAACGAACGGAGTAGCCGCGCCGCGCAACTAGCCGCTGGGCGCCGCGGTTCGGGGCATTTGAGTTACCAGCGTGCCTACATCATAATTCGCTTCTTGAGGTTTTTAACATTAAAAAGGGATATTTAAACGAATATTGATCACGGTAATTCCAATGAAAGGTTACACTTACCATTGGAGATCCATACCCGGCGAGCACTTGTAATCGACTGAAACCCGTGTTATCTCTATGATGCCAATGGGCCTCATATTGGTTACCCACATTTCGAACGCTGATGCTTTCTCCATTTGTATAGCTCTATGATTATTTATTATAAACACTGAATATAATTCACCCCTTTTTTATAAATGTACTCTTAATGCAATTTAAAGGTTTCCGTTTGATAAAACTACAAAAGATATCGTGACAATTGTTTTTTTTTTAATGTGACGATAAGAATCAACAGCGTTTATTGGTTTGTTACTGGGCCTAGTAAAATTTTCGACTGCAGCGCTTTTTTTTAAGCCCTGGGATTGATATTTTGGATGGGATAAGTTTTATACGGGGTACGCGAAGTTATATTATCCATATATCTATATACTAGCTGAAGTACCCAGCATTACCCGGTGTTTTAAACGGTTTGGAGTGAAGTTTTGAGGTTAAGATGTGAGTTACTCCTACCCAGTAATTTTCCTCTTATTTTGAATGTAAAGTGTGGAAATTTTCATAAAATTCGGAATAAAAATGTAGATTTGTATAAAAAACAATCTCACCCACAGAAACTCGTCTTTATATATAAATAAAGAAAGATAGATGGAGAGGGGGGAGCTGAACAAAAATATACTTAAAAAGTGTGCGATAGGACAAAAAAGGTTGGGAACCTCGTGTTAGACGCAGAGCTCTCGAATAACAGGCATAACCGAAAAATTTAACAATCGAAACGTTGAAGACTGGTAAATTCATTCAGTATCGCCCTGCTGAGAGACCATCATCAAGACAAGAGTGTTTGTCACACCAAAAATTCTTTAACGCGGAGTTCTGATTTCAATAAATTCGCACACATTTTTCTGTCTTGCTCTACTTTCTCAGGTTCCGCCGTCATTTCCATCATGAGCTTTGAAATATCCACAAAACCGATTGTAAATCTTCCCAAGCAATCTTCCCAACAAGCCCTCGATTGATCTGCTTCGTGTAACCTTAAGTGACCAGCTCAGGTATGGGGGCTCCATCGTAGTCAGAGTAATGTTAGCCTTCTGAGATGGGTGTAGTGTACAGAGCCCGCAGATACTTTAATAGTACACAACTGCTGACCCTGTACAAACCGCCAGTGCACCCCACTGTAGAATTTGGCAGCCATCTCTGGTCGGTAGCTCCAAAATATCTGAAAAAACCCTTGACTCTGTGCAGAAATGGGCTGTCCGTTTGATAGATTCGCGTATTTTAACAAATGGATTGCAATTTTTCTTTACTTTAAAAATAGCATATTTAAAATGGAGTTCAATGAATTAAAACAATTTTCACGACTTTTCACGAGGAAAAACCTTCCGATTTTGCCCAAATGAAAAAAAAACAAACACGCCAAATGCGCGCCCAACATTTGTACACGGTTGACATTTTGTCACAAGAGAATGGGTCGCTTCGGTGGGTCGATGGAATAATCTGCCGACCAAAGATGACAGGCATTGAGGGAAATTATTTGGTTACCCTCGGGCACTCCTGTGTGGAGTTACTGTAAAAAAAAATATATGAAAAAAAGCCAAAACGTTTGATTCGAATATCTCAATTGTTAAAAAAACCAAAAGATTTTGGAGAAGAGTGTTCAAACATTGACGTCGCAGGGTAATTACTATTTGCTAGTACTATACTACCATTTGAATAATTAAACAGACGTAAAACATATCAAAAAGCACTCAAATAGTGATAATGTTGTTAGTACGAGTTTATTACAAATTCTATGGCAGTAAGAGCTTTCTAGAAAGCTTTGACAGATTTGGTATAGTTTCGGTTCAAGCTTTTTCAAATTCTATGGATCAAAAGTATTGCAAAATGTACTTAAACCTACTCCACAATCCTTTCACATGCATTCTCCCACGCGATAGAGCGAGACAGAAGCAATTCCATACATCTCTCCCTATCTACCATTCCGTTATCCATCTTTGTAATACTGTCTCTTTCCGACACGAGGAAATCCGCATTTAACCTACCCCCTCGCACCACCTGAGATAACATCGCGTCCGGACAAGTAGATTTCTATCAGCGAGCGGCCATTATATACCTGGACTTGAGATAATAAACAAATTCCTGTGCTGATAAATTGGAGAAAATTTGTAAAAAAGTGCTAATCATTTGCTTTAAAAACAACACGTATTCCATACAATGATTGATAGCTTTTATTGTACCAGTACGATTCATATAAGAATGTTAGGTATGGTAAGAATGTAGTTGTGATAAAATATGGTAAATTCTAGAAACATTTATAAAAAAGTTTTATCATTTGGAAAGAGTGAATATTAGGTTTGAAAGTTATGGTTGGATTTTTTGGTGGGGTGGTTAAAAAAGTATTGTAAAATTCGGGACAGGGCCGGTATCCTTTGTTGGGAAATCGAGTTGATGGTGGTTTACATCTGACATTTATATCTAGTGAGTAATGTACAGAATTTGAATATTAGCGCTATTAGGAGTTGGAGAAACAACACTATATAACAGTTAGAGATATACTAGATAGGCCTTATAAGCAACAAAAAAGACCCCGAATCAACCATCGATTACGGAGTAAGTGGGAAGATAAAGAAGAAGTGCCTTGTTTAGTATTCATACAGATTGTCATTTTAATTATTGGTATTGTTAATTCAATATTATTAATGTGTGTTTAATGATTTAATGCAGCATACGGCTGCACTCTCATTGTATCAGACAGCAGAGATTTATTACATAAAATGTTATAATAACCAACCCTGATGTGTGGCAGTGAGGCATGGAACTGGCAGAGGAAGGATGAAAGTACACTGAATGCTGTAGAAATGACATCTCTGAGACGAATGTGTGGTAAAACCATGTATGATCGTGTGAAAAATGTTGAAATTCGTAAAGAATGCCAGGCTGATGTATGCGTAATGAGCAAGATTAAGAAAGAGACGCTAAGAAGGTTTGGGCATATAGAGCGAATGAACGAAGAGAGGAGTGTAAGGAGAATATATGACGCGAATGTGAATGGAAGAAGAAGCCGGGGACGTCCGAGGAAGACGTGGCACGATCAAGTTAATCAAATACTTGAGTCGGACCATGTCAGAAGTCGGAATAACAGAAGAGAATGTATGAATGTGATTCATTCACAGGCAAGACCAGTTGTTTGGCGGTCCGTCCTCTCTGCCTACCCTTGCGTAGAAACGGCGTGATGGTTACTTAGTTATTGTTATAATAGAAATAATTTTGGCGCTCTCGCAGCAGCCGGCAGCTTTTTATAAGCGCTCCAGTTTATCTGGGAAATATTGCTTAGTTCTTAATTTTTCGGGTGTTAAAATAGCGTAAAATAACCGTAATAATTTATAGGTTACATTTATAAAAATCATATAATTTTAGTGTGGCCGTTTCGGGCTAAAATCAAGTTTATAATAAAAAATCAAATAAAAACCCAAACATTTTAAGTTCAAGTCTGTCATTTTGTTCTAAATTAACCCAAAAGCATCGGTCGTCGGTCGCCACATGTGCTTGTTTAAAGACCTTTGCCTGTTAAAAGCCTAGGGTAGTGTCCAAAGTGAATGGTTGATTTACAATGTTATTCTTTGAACTATGGTGATTGTAAACAATACCGTTTACGACGCAAACTTAATAGTGAATGTGTTATTTTGGACCATTTAATAGCTGCAAAAAGATATCGTTGTATAACCTTGAACGTTGTACCACAATCGCAACCCGTAAAATTAGATTTCGTGGCTGCCGAGAAAGGCGCAATAGGAAAAGACATTCGACAAGAAGATCTTCTGCTGTCACGGCGACCTGAGTTCTGACCTCCAGTCTACAGAGCAGATCCGGTGCATCATGCGGCCCACGGACGTGCCCGACCAGTCTGCTCTGCGACCTGCTGTGGTCCGACCCCGACAAGGACACCACCGGCTGGGGCGAGAAATGGACGACACGCTGGTGTGCTCTTTCCAGATCCTGAAGTCGGCCGACAAGCGTTACCTGGCGTACGGGCAGTCCCGTCAGGCCGCCCAGGGGCGTCACCAACAAAGACAAAGAAGATTGGATATGGATATGGATCAGTTCCCCCGGCCCCCGTCCTCACCGCCGCCCAACTTCATATGACTCCTATCATTTTTATTAGCGTTTTGCAATATATCGTAAGGAATAAATACAGTTAGCATTTTTTTTCTCTCAATTTAACATGTATGAAAACTTAGATCAAGCCGTATTTAGTTTTGATAATTTAACTGCATCTCTTTATATGGTCTATAAATAATGTGTAATGATAGCCTGTCCAAAAAAAATGTAATAGATGTAATATAGGAATAATGTAAGAATAGGAAGTAAGATTTGTACAGCGCCCTTGAGGTGATTTTTCACAAAAACGGCGCTATAAAAATCATCCGATTATTATTATTATTATTAATCAAGGAATTCATGGTTATCTCTTCTCACGTAGATTTACACACTTTACAGGGTTGAATTATTCGCACAACCTCACCGTGGGGCCCTTAGTAATTAATTTTCGACCTACGTAACGAACCGCTATATGTCCGTTTTTTTTTGTCTTTAATAATTGACATTCGTTTTTACTGCACGGTGGGGAATCCATTTCACATATGCGAATTATTGTCTTTTTAATATAAATAGTACACGATTTCAAATAATCGGGCAACAACCCTCAGCTATCAAACGACAGGTAATCTGACGAACGTTTATAAAACGGCGAAATGGGGCGGTAGACCAAATATTAGTTAAAATGGTATCAAACGTTACGAACGCATGATTGGGCTAGCTCGGTAGCTGTTCTGGGATGGGGTAGAGTGAGTGAAACAGTTCTACTATAAAGGATTATCTATTTTTGTATCACTCTACTATCACGGAACTCAAATGCTATAATTTAAAAAATAAAACAATAACTTTGTTTACATCACTTTTATTTATACGTTTGCCGACCGGGTTTCGCTACTACCGTAGCTTCTTCAGGGCAGTATACAACTAAACTATGAACTAAGATACACATGCGTAGATTATAAAAACAGGCGAGTGGAGGGCCAAGGGTGGGTGATCAGCAGGTACGTGGCTGGGAAGGGTGTGTCTTTTTTTTATTGGGAATAATTTAAGAATTGGACTTTTATTTAAATTTATTTGATTATTTATGAGTCTACTATTAGTGATTTTGGCTTTCCTTATTTCTAACGCTTCTAAGTTATCATGTCGAATGCCGGTTCCATTTTTATGCAGTAAACTAGTGCCTGTATTTTTATTGAATGTGTGGTCTGTTTCTAAGAGATGGTTGGCAAATTCGGAGAACCCATTTTTATTTAGACATCTTTAACATTATTACAAAAATCATATGATTGTTTCAAATGAAGGGTCCATCTAGTTGATCTTTATCAATGCGATCATTAGTATATAAACCGTTTAGGATCAATTAAGCATTTAGGCAGTGCTTTGTATTTTAATCCAACAGTGAAATTTAAGGGCCATAAAGCAGTCCCTAATAAACCTTAAAGGAACGCTGGACATCCATTCGGAAGGTAATGGCGTCATATAATACGATATGGAAATTAACGTACCATTTCTGAGATATTTAATATTGTCTGTAATTGATGTTATTAATGTATAGTGGTAGTACTGGAAAAATCATTAAGTTAATCAAACACAAAATAATGATAGACATACATGAATATGTATATGTTGGAGTGGGAACCGACCAAAGGGGAAGGGGTAATTAGGAGGTTATCTCTTACTTTATTCTTAATTTATTATTTTATTCTTAAATTTAAATATAAAAAACAAAAACATTAGCCACTCATCTCATTAGGACAATCCTGTGTTGAGATGAGCGGCTTTACAATGTAATGATAATCAGTAAATAGTAATAGGTAAATAATAATACGTGAAAAAAAAAGTTAATATTAATAAGTAAATAATTGAAGTGGTTCAATAAAAATGTATGCGTTTATATTATAATTATGGCAAACCACAAAGTAAATGTTTTTACGAATATATAAAAAAAAAATAACAAAGACATTTATTTGTTAAAATAAGTTATTTTCCATATTTTATTGTTACAATTACATAATTTTAAGGAATTGACAAAAAGTTCACTGCTCAGCAGTGCCAATAGATATTAGATGAAGTTAAAGTTACAATTCCTACATAAAAACTCTACACTTAAATAGAATAAATTGAATAAAAAATTAATCTATAAATTTAAAAACATTTTCATTTCTTACGAAATCACTAAAACAAGATATTCATGTCATTATTTATCAATGATGTCGTGCGGCTGACTGTGCAGTCAGCAACCATCCGCTGCAGAACTTTTTGAAGTACTGCAGCGATGTAGATCTTCGAATAGATAGTGGTATTTTCATTCCAAAGTTTTGTTGAGGAATAACTGTAACTACCCTAAAAAACAGTAGTTCGATGTCTGGGGAGAACGAGTGGAAGATACTCTCTTTTTTATATTATATAGATACTTTTCAGAGTGGAAGGTACTCTCAGTATCGCCCTGGTGAAAGACCACCATTCAGAATTGAAACGTTGCTTGAAATGGCTTTTAGCCGTGTTTGGTGACCAGATATGAATAGCCAGGTATTTCTCCAGCTTCCTCTTCCCCTTCTCCGTCCCCTCCCCAATACCTTCAGCCTCACAACATTCCCCAATTGGGTATGCCATAGTCTGCATCTGGCTCCAGACGGTTGGGAGCAGTTGGGACTCTTGTGGTGTATTCATGTAAAAAAAAAGAGTAATTGATCTTTTTGGGGTGTATTGAATGCATGAGAGTCAGTATGTCATTAAATGCATGTAAGTCGTCTATATAATTCGACCGGTCAGTGACCGAGTTGGTAGAGCGTCGGGTTCCCACTCAGGCGATATGAGATCATAAATGAATTAAATAATATACTTTATTATTATTATTCACCACTTTATTAATACACAGATATCTACATGTTTCGAAAGCGATGCTTTCTTCATCGGGAATATATAGAATAATAATAATAATGTCAAGTATAGAGAAATGATCAAAATTAGAACACAATAATGTTAGAATAGACAAATTATAAGCATAAGCAAAAATTGATTAAAGTAGGTAATAATTAATTAATGGTCAAATATATTTTTTAAAATAGCTATCTTTTGAATTTACTTTCATATTAATATTAATTAATATAATTTTTAATATAAATTTGTTATTCAATGTTTTAAAATAAGTTTTCATAAAAAAATAACAAATGATTGTGGCAAATTGGAGCACAGATACTTTATGATAGTTATTTGAGTTACAATGAAATTATTATTGTTCTAATCCATAAATGTACGCCCCAACATTTTATATTTTTCTTTCATAATATGAATAACTTTGGTGTTATTTTTTAAAGATTTTTTTATAAAATATCGTTACACTAAAATTGCGAAGCCACTCATCTCAACACGGGACTGTCATAGTGAGATGAGTGGCTAATGTTTTTTTGTTTGTTTTTTAAATTAAGAATAAATAAATTGAATATAATAGTTCAGGGCTGTCAAAAATTGAATTGATAATTTTATATAAACAATTAGTATATTACCAACACAGAGGCATTAAATGAGTTCGCATTTAGATTTGAGCAAAAAATGAATTATTACATAGAAAACATTCGTTCATTGTTAACCCAATGGCTGTACTCTGGCCATATTCAACCACGAATATTTGATATTGGCAGTCGGCAACAACAATTTGATTTATTACCCAACTGTCAAATGGTGCTCATACTCTCTCACCCCTCTTCCCCCCCCCTCCATCTGATAGCATTTCCATATATCAGGGATGCTTCCCTCCCGGGAAATGTACGAGTTTCCTGCTCGCTCGGAGAGTTACGAAATGTTAGCCAAAGTTCTAACCAACTTTGGACTCGGGCTGGGTAAAGATAGACAGGTTTACCTTCCTCTTTTATATCATATTATGTTATGTTATGAATGTGGGTCGAATAATGCCGAAAGGAACCAAGAAATATGGCGGCTTATTGATGCCACGAGTCGAGATTCTAGACCATATACATTTGCATAGTATATCAGCACATGAGAGGAATTCTGCTGTAACCACCAACATACTCGTATATTTTTTAATATTTTCACTATCACTGTCCCTTTTTTTTAAATTTAAAGATTTTAATGATACCTAACTATTATCATAGTTCATATCTATAGTTCTGCTAGGTAATTATTATTAAGTGTGACCGCTGTTTCGCCTTCCAAAGGCATTAATAAACTGTGGTGAATCCACTTATAGATGATCTATTTATATTATTTCCATATAGGTGTGTATTTATAAATAAATTGTAAAATATTAAAAACTTTATATTAAAATGGAGTTCTACAAATTAAACATGAACGTAATAAATATTGTATTTAATTCTATAATATGATTGAATGAAACAATCGAACTTTGTTTTAGCCAGTTTTTATTTTTAGCGCCGACCGGTTTCGGAAAAGCCGTTCCATCATACAAAATATATACTAAATAATATTACAAAATTATAGCAGAACATATATATTAGGTGTCACAGTGGGGGTGGGGGAGTGGCTAGGGATTAGTAAAGAGTGGGGGAAGAGATAGAGATAGAGATTGATAGTGGGGTGAAAGGGAACATATTTAAAATGGGACTGTAAGACATGTTTTTTTTTATTGTTATTAATAGACTCATTATTGTAATCATATTATTCCATACAATCATAATTTTGATAAAAATACGGGTATCAATATTCTTCACATTAATAGTAAAGGTAAATGCTTAGATAATTTAGAAGCCTGGGAAATTAAGAAATCCTTTAATTAGTATATTATTATTAATTATTAGTATCAAAAGCTGGTTGGGTAATATTTGGGATGTTTTTTATTAATAAATTTACATATTATTATTCAAATTTATTAATAAAAAAGGCCTCGAGGGAAATAATCTACCTCAAGGCCTGTGTCATCTTTGGAGATGCTGTGTGGAGAGTCTTTTAGTGGATAGGAAGAAGTTGACCTGGGTCTTGAAGAGACCATGTTGTACGACTAACTAACTAACTAACTAACCATCACGCCGTTTCGGCGCAGGGGTAGGCAGAGAAGACGGACCGGCAAACAACTCGATATTGGCGTTCATTCATTTTCATACAACGTCTCCTACATTCTCTTCTGTTATTCCGATGTTGAAGGAGGTAGGAAAAAATACTTGTAAACTTAATAATTCTATTATCAAATTCTGCAAGTATCTTAGTTTGTTATTTTTGTGCCAGCGGTGTTTAATAATAATAATAATAATAGTTGGATGATTTTTATAGCGCCGTTTTTATGAAAAATCACCTCAAGGGCGCTGTACAAATATTGCTTTACTAATTATGTACAAACAGATACAGAAAAACATACTTACCTGGCAGGTCGCTTCAGATGAACACAGTTTTAGAAAAATTTATTTATAGAGATGATAGTTTTGCATGGTTATTTGTTTCTCCTTTTCTATTGATGTTACATTTATTAGATGATTGGTGGCACAAGAAGAGGTGGTATTTATTGAATTATTGGTATTAAATTTTAGGACTGGAAAGTATTCATAAACTGAATTTTAGGACTCGAAAATATCTATAAAATTACCTTAAAAAGTGTAAGAAGCTTTTAATAAATATTAACTTTTTTTTATATTTATTTTACACTTTGGTTATTTACAGTGTTGCGGGCTGTGGACGCATTTGCGCACCGATGCGTGAATTTTTAATTTAATTTTATTATTTTTTTATTTATTTAACGACTTTAGAAAATAACAAAGGATTTAAATATAACGTTATTAAATAAAACCATCTATTCCCGTTCTCTCATTAGTATTTTCAATAAAACTAAACAAGATAATTCCTTAAAATAATTCAGGGATATATGAAACACATATAAAAAGCATTCACGTCTTTATAAAACAATCAAGAAAAACCTGCCACCACTAAAAGCAGGGAAAAAATATTTCAACCTGAAGTACCTCACAGAATAAATTATATTAATTATCACAATTAATTTCTAAGTAAATATTAATAAACCATTGAGGGGTAAAAAAAACATATAAATAAAACGTCTCAATGTGGCCTAATCACACGTTGAAAATGGCTTTGAACGCAGAAACAGCTGCCACATTAATAACATACTAAAATATATATATATATATAAATATACAGTAGTTACTACGCGGCTTCGCCCGAGTCTTCGCTGATACGGAACAAACGATATGGTGGTTTGTCAATTTTTCAGTTAATTTACTTTTTAAAGCTACATAGTTCATGAAGGACCTAAGTTACAGACTGAAAATAGTCAAATTGACCTATAAATTACGTAGAAACGCTTTACAAATTCCATGACGCCATATCCATATATATCATGATTATCGGGATATTAAACCGAATTCTTCAGATATCTGCACTGATGATGGGCACTGCAAGGCGATCTAAAACGTGAACGGAAAAGAGGAAGAAACTCAACACGGCTTAATACTTTTGGTCGTGAGAATCTTAAATCACATCAGATAACTTACCAAAAGACCTTAGAATAATAAAAGATACTGAACGAACTCTCAAATGCAATTAAAAAACACGTCAGAATAAGTTTTATAAGATCCGAATTGTCGGATTGATTGCAAACTAACTAAAACAACAGTACCTACACACACGCGCGCATAAACACCCCCATACAATTGTACCGTTATGCTAATACGGTAAATTTCCAGCGCCACAATGTACTTACATATTATTACTTCCTAATTTAAACCTTTTTCATTATGTAAACAACTCTCTAACTTTACACTTAACAGTAAGATAAGTTAACATCGGGGCTATCAATGGAAGTGCCACAGTTCCAATAATTTGCAATCAATTTGTAAGGTGATCGCAGCGGAACAATGACGGGACGCCTTCCTTCCTTCCGGCGATCGGGACGGAAGCGAGCGGAAGCAAGCGGAAGAGCCCAAGTACTGGGAATGGGAAGGCGCAACGGGACACACCTGTCACAGGAGCACAGGAGTAGAGAGGAGACTATGGCAGATACAGATACAGCGGCGGAACGACGGCAAAGAGGAACGGAACGGAACGGAGGTAATAAACTAGATTGCGATCACCGGAGTCGGAAATGGTAGTTTCGAATAGGGATGGCATCGGGATTGTAAAAGAACCGTCGATATATCGAATGTAGAAAAACAGAAAAGAATAACCCGTATTTACGTAAATATGTGATTAAAAGATTCTGTACATAAGGTAAGATACCTTGTTACGTATAGGAATCCGTAAGAAGGTACATAGCTCCTTTTATTATATTAGAACAATATTGCATATTTAATTATTTGCAATTTCTGCATCTTGGAACAAGGAAGGCCGTACGGATTTCATTGCTTGTGCGGCCACGAGTGGCCCAGGACCGCGTCACTCGCGGCAGTTCGACATATCAACTTGCCATTATTTTAAACATCGACGCATTCCACAGATCTGAGGAAATCAGTGATTTTACTGGAAGATCCCCCCATCATCATGGACTCGTCGTGTCTTGACCAGACGCTGCTCACTACCGGAACTCTGACCTGTGATGACCTGATGGCATCCACGCTATCATCTTTCTTCGCCGCCGCATGTGGTCGTGAACTGGAACAATTTCGCGTCCAACGTCATCTTTAACAATTTGGCGCCCAACGTGGGGCGAATATGTTACTGGAAAGTGAATTTTAAAATAATTACTCATAGAATGATACAGCAACTACAAAGAGTACCAACTATTAGGAAACGTTGTCAGATCGAATGAAGTGGGGAAGAGGAAGGTTGGGAACTGTCTAGAATAATTAGGTATACAACTCATAGAGTTATAGCTCGCTTCACATAATATATGTACTCGTATATATGGGTCAAACCTGGACGGCATTTGGCTAATCATGGATCAAATGTTGGCTCTAATTGAGCCAATATGAACATTGAATTCGGATAGCGGTGTATACAGAATCAATGAGAACCCATACGAACGTACGTGATACGGCCGCTATATTATCGCCAGAACGCAACAAGCCGTATTCCGTACGTTCAGGTACAAAAAAACTATACCCGAAACCCACAAAACATTCGTATTCGTAAGTTTGTTCCTGCGTCATCTCGTTTAGTATTTCGAGGTCAGCCAAAGATAACGGAAGTGTTCGGGTATTTTCGTTCCTCCCATACAAGTTACGAAACTAGTCAGTAGTATTGTTATTGCGAAATCTAATGAAAAAAAAACAATGTTCTTTACCTACTTTTTGAATAATAACCCAAAGAAGGACGATTAAAGGCTATCACTGAAAAATTCGCAGTTTGTAGTATATTAATGCAAGCAATAGTACAAATGTATATGTAAATTTTAAACGGATAGTCTCGAAAATGTGGTTTCCAGTGAAATAGAAATACATATTGGAAATTTAGGTAAAACGTTCAAAAAGGCCTTCACTAGTTTTCAAACTGCGCCTCTTTTAAACATTTGAGTATGTATTTCATAAAATTTAAAAGAATACGGTTCAAGAATTTTATTCACAGGAAATCTCTATACATTTTTCTAACTACCTGTAAAGAATTTAAAAATAAATCATTACTAGAATTAATTGCTTGTATTACAAAATTTAGGAAGTGGCATTTTGCGTCATTTTGAGAACTGACACTTAACCTTCCAAAGCCACAAACATGAAGGAAGAAAGTTTAAACTGTCCCAATGACACAAAAGTGTATTCGAATACTTTGCGCGATGTTTTTACAATAATTTTGTAAAAAAAAGGCACAACTTAGAAAGAAAAAAAACTTTATATTGCATGTGTATTTCACATTCATTCGAATTTAATCACCAATAGAAACATTTTATTTGTTCCAGTGTCGTTTCAGAGCGCCCCTTTTTGTGGACTGGAGGATATTTTGTTAAATTATTAATTTTCTTCGTATTTCCTACAAGTACCGGCGCCTTTCACTCCTAAGATGGCTGTGTGCGCCTGGTAGAATTCGGTCAGCCCGAGGTTGTAAGTCTTGGACTTTATGGATGGATTGAGTTGCGTCGAGTAGACGCAGATGGATTATTGTTAATTGGTAGATTAAAAAACAAATTGTTAACACTGGTATTATATTTGGGATGAATAATTCATATGGTCTAGCAAGGCAGTAAGATAATGAAGGTTGTTGTTTACTAAGAATTTGGTGAGAAAGGAAGAAGGAATAATGTCGTTGATGCACTTTATAACTTTGACATTTGAAAGGTATAGTAAATTATAACACAAAGGTGCAATTACATACTAAATTGAAACAAAATGGTTAAAACAAACAATGACATTCAAACAATAATCCAATAAAATGATCTTACTATTGACACTGAACAATGGCTGATACCTTGTTGTAGTCCCATTATGACCTCAATCGAAACGATATCCTATCGTACCTATAGGTTTGAACCAGATTCCTCTGCATCTGCCGCTAGGGGCGCTGTCAGCTCCCAGGAATTTACATTGGAAGGTTCTGGTGGAGCCGGCCTAATATATCGATGGTTTTCCGCCCCTACCCAACAGGGGGTGGGAGTCACTGGGTTAACGTCGTTCCTGGGACAAAGGAAGTGTAGATGAAATGTATCGGAACAGAACTCCGCTGACAATAGTCGAATCAATTTGGTTCAATGAATATTGGTTTCGAAGTTCATGTCTATCGATCGGTTCGGCGGCACTGAGCCCGAATCTCGATGTTCTTTTGCCGGCGAATTCAAAAGCGGCAGGATATTAATTGAAAGCTCACGCGTGTTGTGAAAGGGGGTTGACAGCCGCGAATCGAGCCGGGGCTATTCAGTATTCACATTCACACACCCAACTTAACTACTCATCGACACGCAGATGTCGAATTAAACACTGACTGAATTTACTCCAATTCAGATAACATTCATTAAGACACCGTATCATTCCACCGTTACGTCCACCATTTTAGCCCCCCTCCAAACATTCCATAATATAGGATACCACAGACCAGCGATGTTAGATTATTATTTTTACAAATTAGAATTTTTACCATATGAAATGAATAATAAAAAATAAACAAAAACAGGATTTAGGAGTAAAAAGCGGGACAGTAAAAATGCATATTTCAAAATGTTTATTTCTATGATATTAAACCTACATGACACGATACAAACCAGATACTAAGTTCGGTGAGCAGAGATAGGCGTACCAGGCCCTAAAGCCTGGAATAAACTGCCATACGATTTAAGATTGATTAAAAACACGACAGCATCAGAGCGAAGCCAAAACCCATCTCTTCGGAAAGTCATATCCATTAATTTACATAGCCGGTTAATACCAATAAGTATAATATCAAAAACAATTAAGAATAAAATGGTTATAATTTAATTTACTTAATTTTTTTCTTCAAAAGATTAGTATTCACATTGTGGCGTCATTATTAATAAATTAATAAAAATTGCTTTGTGAACACCACTTTTTTAATACATAATATCAACATTTTGCGAAAGCGAAGCTTTCCTCATCAGGACGTTGAGAACACTAAAAAATAATAATGTCAAGTAAAGACAAATGATACCATTATTTTTTGTATGCCTTGTATTGATTTCATTTACATTAATAATAAAAATAATTTCTTTTTTTAATTTCTAACATAAATTACTTATTCAATGTTTTATAACAATTTTTTAATTAAATTTTTTGATTAATTGCTTACCTACTTCAATCATTTTTTTTAATGTTTATAATTTGTCTATTCTCACAATATTGTGATCTACGTTTATCATTTGTCTATACTTGACATTATTTTTTAGTATTCTGTATGTCCTGTTGAGGAAAGCTTTGCTTTCGAAACGTGTTATATTTATAATAATAATAATAATAGATGGATGACTTGTATAGCGCCGTTTTTGTGAGAAATCACCTCAAGGGCGCTGTACAAATATTTCTTAACTAATTATGTACAAACAGATACAGAAAAACATACTTACCTGGCAGGTCGCTTCAGATGAACACAGTTTTAGAAAAATTTAATTATAGAGATGATAGTTTTACATGGTTATTTGTTTCTCCCTTTCTATTGATGTTACATTTATTAGATGATTGGTGGCACAAGAAGAGTTGGTATTTATTGAATTATTGGTATTAATTTTAGGACTGGAAAGTATTCATAAAATGAATTTTAGGACTCGAAAATATCTATAAAATTACCTTGAAAAGCGTAAGAATCTTTAATAAATATTAACGTTTTTTATTTTTATTTTTTATTTTACACTTTGGTTGTTTACAGTGTTGCGGGCTGTGGACGCATTTGCGCACCGATGCGTGAATTTATGTACTAAAAAAAGTGGTGTTCACAAAGATATATTTTTAATTTAATATATTTAATTTAATTTGGAAAACCAACAGTTTTCAATTGTTGTTACGTATGGAAAATGTACATAAATTAAAATGATAATAGGTTTTCACTCACGAGTCTAAATTATTCAAAGTACCAAAAAAGTTGGGATGGTTGGAGAGAGGGGAAAGTAACGGATCTAGTCTGTGCAGAGTAATATGTATTGTGGGAATGTTATTTATTGATTGCTATATTATATTGTTTTATTTATTTCACACATTATTACACAATAAAAACTAGAAAGCTTTGACTGCCCAACTGGGAACAAAAACCCGTTTTAGGACAGTCAAATTTACAAATTCAGCTCATGTTAAGTGTCATTAAACAAAATAGAATGAAAAAAAAATAGTATTGCTACAGTATGGCAATACGACACATTTAGAAAAAGGTGTAATTATCAAGCACAAAGCGATATAAAGAATAGTACAGAAAAAAACATATTAAATATATTTCGTTCAGCAAGCACAAAAAGCAACTTAGACCGTTAACAGGAGACCGTTTAAGACCACATGCTTGTCCCCTTTCCATTCCCTGGTTAGGGCCTTCAAATATAATGTTATGTTCATTATTTTCTGATATCGTGTCCTGTGCGTGCAAAATCATATCTACCTAAGCTAAAACTTTATTATATAACGTGTTAATCTGGAGTGACCTGCCAGGTAAGTATGTTTCTGTATCTATTTGTACATAATATGATAAACCCTAGCAAGTTATATTGATACAGCGCCCTCGAGGTGATTTTTCGCAAAAACGGCGCTATACAAATCATCCAATTATTATTATTATAACAAAACTCTTCTTGCCCCGCCAACGCCAACTTGTCTTTACCGAACTGTCTTATTTGCTTTTGAAAAATCATGAATTGAGCTGTCCAGCGGGGGGCAATCGATGTTTGCTTAAAATAGGACGTCCCGCGAAACTCGGTACGTCTGGCAAAAGCTGGAAGACTGTTGAAAGCTACTGGTATATTTTTCTGAAGGAAGACAAGCATTCCCAGGTTACGAGTAACCTCACAATCGTTCACCTGTGACAAATATCAAACGCGTATGAATGGCTATGATACACGTAGCCAGTAGCAAGGACAGTGATAAATGGTAACTAAATTATTTTGTTAATTTTAAGTCACTGGCGTCGTGTGGACATTGCGTCAATTGGTAAGCAGTAAGCAGCGGCGTGAATTTCTATATGAATGTACAGAGAATATGCGAAAATGGCAAATACACGAAAAAAAATATTTTATATCATAAATCGTCGCCCTTTAAAATTTTTTCTTATGGTTAGTTTTTTCGGACAGGCACAGCTTTCAAGCATTTATGAACTACACGCGACTGGTAGTAAGTTACCGATAAGTAGCATTTTAGTTGACTCAGTTAGAAATACTTCTATTTGTTCGATTATTTATTTATTTTTTTAATGATAAAATTGTATATGTATGTGACTTAAGTAATAAATTATAAGTCAAACGCATATTATATAGAGAGTATGTAAGTATAAATCATATTATTATAACACAGGTATAAAGTCACAGTGTTCACAGTCCTCCTCACCAGGGTTTCCTGTTCTGAGGAGGCCTGCACTTTTTTTTTTACTAAATATCCAGTTGTCTTAAATTGTCTTTATAAAGTTTGCAAGTTCATAATCACTCTCTCAGCCATGTTTTAAATTTACTCCATCCGCTGCGCGCGCATATTTGCAGTTCGGTGGGGGCTATTTACACGCGTTTTGGACACGCGCACAATTAATTTTCACTACAAATACCAGAGTTTACGAAATAGCTTACTGAATTGCACTTACCACTTTTTTTCAGAGCAGTTATTAAGTTACCGCTTATCACTGTCCCTGTTACTGGCTACGTGTAACCGAGGCATACGAGATCGATTGCGTTAGTCCTTCGGACCATCTGCACCGATAAAACAAGATCAGAACTCCCATCTGATCTGTACTAAAGCTAAAGGTTTGCAATATGTCTGTGAGGATGGGAGAATCTTTCAAACGGATTTCCAATTTCTTCGTTTCTTGCAGTCAGTTCAGACATGCAGGTAGTCAATTTTGGTCGTTTTTCGAATTATGAGATTTCCTGATATCCCAAAAGATTGTCTTGGAAAGAAAATAATAACTGGATATGAAAAATTATTTTGAAACATTATCCATAGCCTAGCTCAAATACTTCGAAAGAAAAAAGAAGATTTTTTTTTTGTTTAAATTATTTATTTTCTAAACAATTTTATAAAGCCGTAATATTCATTTAAATATTAAAACTATACACTTTAATTCAAAACGTGCAAAAAACATTAAAAAAATTATCATTGGAACTAATTCTAAAAGAAATCTGAAAATAAAAAATTAATATTAAAATAATAAAAGTGTTTTTTTTTACATTTACTCTCACAATTTTACACTGTGGGAAATAATATCCCTATAGGCCTATGTTATCTTTAGAGATGCTGTGTGGAGGGTCTTTTGGAGGATAGAAAGGAGTAAACCTGGGCCTTAAGGAGATATTGTAAAAGAGAGGGAACACAAAAGAACAATTCGTAGAAGCGACCCGTTCTCATGTGACAAATATCAACCGTGTACAAATGTTGGGCGCTCGTGTGGCATGTTTCTCGACTCTGCACCGGTGCCGAAGGGATCAATGACGCTAATTCCTCAGAGCATCTTCCATTGAAATACCGGTAGAATAAGAACAGCATTCCCACCTGACGTATATTCTCCAAAGATTGTATAAGATAGGCGAATCTATCAAACAGACCGCCCGTTTCTGCACATTAAAACATTGGAAAATGAAAAATTGAAATTTTTCGTATTTTCTTTTCAATATGAGACTTTTGAGATATGGCATCTACATTTTTTTTTCAAATTACGGAAATTGACACCCTAATGTAGGGGCTCCAGAACAGAGGTGAATGCCAAACTCATTATAATTTCTTATTATAATATCTATTTTTTTTTACATGAATCCCCACAAGAGTCCCAACTGTTCCCAACAGTCTTGAGCCAGTGAAACTATGGCATCCCCAATTGGAGAATGTTGTGAGGCTGAATGTATTGGTGAGGGAAGGAGAAGGGGAAGAAGAAGGTGAGGAAATGCCTGGATATTCAGATCTGGTCACCAAACACGGCTAAAAGCCATTTCAAGCAACGTTTCAATTCTGAATGATGGTCTTTCACCAGGGTGATACTGAGAGTATCTTCCACTCTGGAACGTGCGCAAATACACTACATATTATTTTTGAATTAAATAATTGTGAAACAACACGAATTAATTAAATAAAAATTATTTGCGCACGCCGGGATTTTAACCCGCGACCTTCGGATTCGTAGTCGAGAGCCTTACTTAATTAATTTACAAATAATTGCTAAAGTTGTCTCTAACATTGTGAAAAATCGATTTATTTAATGGCCTATGTTTCATTATTTAACCTAAAATAAAAAAGTACTTTTAATCCGTACTATATATTTGCTATACCTTTTGATTAAAAAAAATCGGATTGCGTGAGAATTTACGCCTCAGACCCAAAATTCACGTTTGTATGTAACAGGTTGCGCATTAATTCCTCTTAAGTAATGTCGCATTTTGGAACAAACATATTTAAAATCTCGGCGACAGCAAACCGGTCGTCGGAGACTGGCGTAGCCGACGAGTCGACAAAATTTTGGCGACGTGTTCCTCCTAGCAGATGTATTAATTGCGGTAGTCGCGAAGATACTCGAGTCGCCGAACATCGGATACTTGCGTCGCCTTGAGTACGAAGGCACTAAACTACCCGAAGGCACCTAAACTGTAAACTTAGAATGATAAGATTTTGAAAGAAAAGTACCCGTAAGTCAAACTACTAAAAAGCAGTTTATCGGGACTTTTTATGCATATTTCTTTAAAGTAAAAAAAGCAGAATATGGATTTAGCCGATGTGTTTTCTTCTACGTTTTACAAATTAATATAAAAAAAATTACATTAAAATCAGATAACAAATAAATTCGAAAGTAAACCTACCGAATCTGCCCGAAGTCAAGAAAGCTGCCCACTTCCAGTAATAATTTAATAAAAATTAATTTGTCGATTAGCATGTATCTAATTTTTTATTGATTCGCCTTTTCATAAACCGCGTTTAAGGCGTAATCTATAATCTTCGGAGTAGAGTTGTCTAATCGCCAATCGGCATTATTATTTTTAATGCATACTGGTAACGGTACAAAAAACTCAATAGTGACGTGAGTGACACATGACCGATATCGATACCTTTGCGAAATAATTCGAAATGTCGATCCTATCGCCATTGGGCAAGTGTGGATTTAATAAAATTATTTATTACGTCTGATCGCTTTCACTGATAATCGCGCTTTTGAACGCCCAGTACTTACTGGCGTAAATTAACTTGTTATGAAGAATTGGTTGGAGGCATTTCTCCTAATGTCGATGTAGGTCGGAATTCATCAAGACTCTGTGCCTCTAAAGCAGCGTTTCCCAAATGGTGGGTTGCGACCAGACACCGGGCCACGAAAGAAAAATTGAGGGTCGCATAAAAAACGAAAACCTGGGTGTTTCGGTAGGCGTTCTCATGTCACATATGTAATATCTACGTTTTTTTCCGATGCTCTATCCTATCATTTAGATAAACAATCTATTATATAGCAAAATTATCTGGTAAACGTTTACTATATACTTTTTTTCTTATCTCTTTGAACTTAAAGTTTATTCCATATTAATTACTGTACTAATCAAATTATCTGGGATACACAATTGTTTTTTTTTCTTTACTATTCTTCACATCTCTTTATACTTAATTATTATACTTTTCTCTATATATGTATATATTATATTACCATACTGTGTCAATACTAGCTTTTTTCCCTTCTATTATTGTATAATGGCACTTAATATGAGCTAAACTTGTCAATTTGACTGTCCTAAAACGGGATTTGTTCCTAGTTGGGCAATCAAAGCTTTCTCACATTTTGTTGTTAAATAATGTGTGTTTCAAATAAATAAATATTATTATTATTATATTGTTGTTGTAGTTGTTGTTATTATTATTACTACTTATGGCTAATAAATTGCATTCACCGGTTCATCAATCTGTAATACAAAACTATATGTACAATGCATTTGACCAATGAACGTGATGGCGCGTTAAAATATACATGATATTAATTACGTGCACAGGCAGATACTATTATACTTACCTGGCAGAAAATAAAAAGGTAATTAATAAATAAATAAATTTAATATGTTAAATCAATAATAAATGTTTTGTTGAAAACCACTATATTTAATACGTATATATCTACATGTTTCAGGAGCAAAGCTCCCCTCTTTGGGATAAACAATTTACCTACTAAAATAATGACAAGTATAAAAAAAGTAATTATTATTGATTTAATAAATATGACTCCACAAAGTAATTTTACATCATTTAAAGAAATAATTAATATGTAATTTAATAATAATTTTAATAATGTTATTATTAAATTTGATTTACATTAAATATAAAAAAAATATATAAATAAATAAAATAAAATAATAAAAATTAAAATTAAACAAAAAAATGAAAGAAAAATATAACTGTATCCTAATAAATTAAATATGTATTTATTCCAGACTTGTAAAAAAGTGAATAATAAATATGGGAAATAAATTGATGAAAATGTTAGTAATTCTCAAAGGAAAGCATGAGATTGATAAAAATTACAGAATGTAAGTAGGTCTCGATAGATCAACTTATAGAAGCACTTGTTCTGATAAGACTAAAGGATCTGGGTTAGAATGCCAGTCGCAACCGCTAGCTGTTTATTTTATGTTTATTCGTCTATTTCATATTTCTGTGTTGATACCAACCCTGATGTATGGTAGTGAGACATGGAACTGGCAGAGGAAGGATGAAAGTACACTGAATGCTGAAATTACATCTCTGAGGCGAATGTGCGGTAAAACCACGTATGATCGTGTGAAAAGTGTTGACATTCGCAAAGAATGCAAGGCTGATCTAAGTGTGATGAGTAAGATTAAGAAACGTACGCTTAGATGGATTGGGCATATAAAGCGAATGAACGAAGAAAGGAGTATAAGGAGAATATATGACGCGTATGCGAATGAAATCAGATGCCGGAGACGCGCGAAGAAGACATGGCACGATCAAGTGAATCAAATATTTGATTTGGGCCATGTCAAAAGTCGAAACAACAGAAAAGAATGTATGAATTCGAATGAAGTAAGAAGTGTATGCCAAGATTGTGTTGTTTGGCGGTCCGTCCTATATGCCCACCCCTGCGGGGAAACTATATATAGTTCATTATTTGAAAACACCTTGGAATATAAAAATAACAAATTAAAAAAAAATTATAAGGCTAATTAAAATAAAAAAAGACATAACTAAACCATTTTAATTACCAGTAATAAAAAATACAGCAGTTGTACAGAGAGATATAACATCATTATTTGTAGTCTAGTAGAATAATACCGGCTCTTGTGTGGTAGCCACTATAGCCAGTAGTCCAGTGACGTATCACCCCTTGAGCCGCCTTTGCCCATTGTGCTTCACGATTTGAGCGAGCCACTGGTCTGAGAGTGTACATGAAACGAGGGCAGCGGCGTCGAGTGGTTTCATCACAGAAAAATTATAGTTGTTTGGAGCGGTTAGAGCAGACCGGACAGCGAAGGGTTCCGAATTCTAAACCCGATCGAGTCTTTCTTAAAGTTAAAGAGGTAGAGAGGATGTGAAGGATATGAAGAAAAGGAAGTTAGGGAAGTACTTGACTATTCATATCTGGTCACGGAACACAGCTTAATCCATTTCAAGCAACGTTTGAATTCTGAATGGTGGTCTTTCACTAGGGCGATACTGAAAGTATCGACCACTCTCCAACGTGCGCAAAAATACCATGTATTATTTTTAATGAATTAATGGTGAAATAATACAAATAAATCAAATAAAATTTGCCGAGATTTGAACCCGAGATCTCTAGATTCGTAGACAATTATATTTTACTTGAGTGTTTTCCCAAAATATATTATTTGACGTTTACAATAATTTATCAACAAAATATTTTATTTTTTGTGTTTTTTTTATTTTTATTTATCTATGTTAGTTTGCAATTCAAGAAATAATTCTTCTCTTTATCCATAATAAAGTACACTTATTTAATAATAATATCTAATATTATAATAGAGCCATTTTTGTAATTTAATAACAGCAACGTCTTTTCTAATAAGAAAATATTTAATAAACTAATTAAAAATTACTTTGTCACTACCACATTATCAACATGTTTCGAAAGCGGCGCTTTCCTCATCAGGAATATACAGAATACTAAAAAACAATAACGTCAATAATAGACAAATGATAAACATAGAACACAATAATCTAAGAATAGACAAAGTATTAACATAAACAAAAATTGATTAAAGTAGGAAAGTAATTAATCAAAAATTATTATAAAATATTGGATAACAAATTTGTATTAGAAATTTAAAAAAATATATATTTTAAATAAATTCAACAGATAACTATTTTAAAAAAATGTTATTATTAATTGTATTTGAGGAAAGCTTCGCTTTCGAAACATGTTGATATGTATATATTAATAAAGTGGTGATTACAAAGCATATTTTAATTCATTTATTAATAATGATGCCACAAAGTGCATACCAATGTTTTGAAGAAATTAAAAGAAAATATTGAATGGTTTTTTTTTAACTATATACATAATATTACCATTCCCACTTTTTTTTAAACCAGTAGCCTAGCCATGAATTAACCAAAAATTTTAATCCCCATTAGTGGATAATGTTAATAAATTCAATATTTAACAGCAATTACGTATTAATTCCTCATACACGAGCCGCCCGGCGCGGTTCACTGCATTACCCACGGTTCAGAGATAATCTGCGGATTGGGGTTGTTTAATGGTTATTCAACCTCCCCCTACCACCCACTACCACCCCGGACCACCCCCATCCCTCGTCCGCCCCACCGAATTGACTAAAGGGAAAATCCAGCCATAGATACCTTGCCACCAGTGGCGGTTTTCTCTAAAGTGTGTTTGTGCAGTAAACTCTCATAAAAAACGTAATATAATAAGTGTATGACAAACATGTATTACAATTTTCACACACTTTAAATGGGGCGTTGTTCAAATTCCTTTCTAAAAAATCCACCCCTCCGTATAGGTAATACTGCCTGAAAGCGAGTATGAAATGTATCCTATACGTGCGATATGAATTTTGCACCTATGAAACATTCTGTTCTAAGAAATAGTTGATACAAAAAAATACTCGTGGTGGTTCAGGGGCAACCATGGGGCAGCAACTATGGAATTTGTTTTGTTAACACCAAATTTATACGGAATAGTATTTTGCAAGAATCAATAGATTTTTTCTGTGATTATTGTGTTTAAGTTTTTCATTATCACCCTGGTGAAAGACCGCAATTCAGAATCGTTTCTTAAAATGGCTTTAGCCGTGTTTGGTCATACTATCTTTATCCTCACAACATACTCGAAATGGGGAAGCCATATTCTCACTGGCTCCAGAGCAGAGTGGACTTTTGTGTGGTAAGGAAATATAAACAAGCTAGAAATTATTAAATTATTAAAAACAGAGCTATGAGATGTATACTAAGGAAAGGCAAATATACAAGGATCAATCAAATGAGAGAAGAGTTTGATTAGATTCCAATAAAAAAGAGACTGCTATCCAATGTGTTCATTTTCATACATAAAATTCTGAATAACCAAATGTCAAAATATTTTATGGATGAAATTGTTTTTAATAAAAATGTACATAATTATGAAAATAGGAATGTAAATGTATGGATGAGATACCTGAAAGTCTGAAAAATGAATGAATTTAAAAATAATAATCATTATTTTTTTCAAACATATTATTTAACATCAAAATGCAAGAAAACTTTGACTGTTCAACTAGGAACAAATCCCAGTCAGTCAGAATAGTCAAATTGACAAGTTTAGTTCATATTAAGTGCTATTATACAAAAATAGAAGGGGAGAAAGCTAATATTGACACAGTATGGTAATGTAATACATCTAAAAAAAGGATAATAATTAAGTATAAAGAGATGTGAAGAATAATAGTAAAGAAAAAAAAGAATTGTGTATACCAGATAATTTGAGTATAGTATAATAGTTAAGTACTTATGAAGAGATGAGAAAAACAAATATTATAGAGTAAACAATTATGTATATATGTTTGATAGGTACTATTTGGTGCCGAGGAAAAAAAATGTGTTAAAAATTGAGTACTAAAAAAAATAAATATTATTGAGTAATATTGATAAGATTGAGTTACGTATCACTATTATAAAATATTACGTTAAACTATTATAAAGAAAAATTTATGACTTGTATTTCTATTTGTACTAACTGTATTTCTTAAACCCTATTTTTTTTTGAACTGGGGTAACTGTATTTCTTTTTTTTTTTTTATTAACTGTATTCTTTCCGTTATAATTTTATGACTCTATTTATTTTATTATGTATCTTATATGTTTTTTATTACTAGATGTATGAAAATTTGCTTACATCTAAATAAAGCTACAAAAACAAACAAAAACTCAGATTTATGAGCCGACGAAGAAACTCAGGGATGCAGCCCGATGAGGATACACGAAATAGTTAATAACATTAACTATTAATTAACATTAACATTAACTGTTAATATTAAATATATTTTATTCAAATATTTGTTATTCTTAGTATAAAACTATAATTGTATTTTACTTTATTTTATTTTATTTATTTTTGGGATAATTAACAGCAAATCCATAATTTACATATATATATGTAACAATAAAAACAACAAATCATGCCAATTATAAATTTGCCTCTGCTGATGATAAAGTAAAGTGTGACAATATACAGTTTTACATCAATTAGTTAAAACTATGTCAGTCGGGGGAGGGGAGGGTGGAGGGGAACAAGGTAAAAAGTGGATAAAGGTAAAAAGGACTAGAGTAGATGGAACGGTGATATAAACAATGAAATGTAACCATGTACGTTAAGGTGGTCCAGGCCTATATAGTAAAAAAAAATAAATCAAATATAGGTGTAGCCGTACTCTTGATTTGTTACACCTACCATTCCTATGATGTGTTAAAAATTTCAGCCCCTTATCTTATATACAAGGGGGTGCTCATCGAATTATAAGTTTTTGACAAAATTTCAGGATTTTAAATAAAACAAGTAATTTAAGGTTTATTAATATTACAAGTATTTTAATCAAATAAGTATACAAATTATTTAAATATGAATAAAATTTTGTAACAAAGTAATACTTAACATAATATTAGTCGCAATCTTTCAAAACTATGTTTGTTAACTCCTTTTTGGATGATTCAGTGGAAACGATTTTTCTGTTTTTTTCAACGATGTGAAGTAAAAATTGCTTTTCTTCCTCAGTCTTAGTGAGTAACGTGTTGTAATCTTCAAACAGTTTAACTCCTCTCTCCGCTGTATCATTAACAACACGCAAATTTGTGACGCAGCTTTTGCCTTGAAGGTAATCAACATTGTCATTCCAAGTCTCAGGAGGTAATTGCAAGAAAGAGTCCTTGATTTCAAGAACTAAGAGTGTTTTCAACGTTCTTTGTGTTGCAAATGCATCTAATGTAACCTCTGAGGAAAGCTTAGCAGAGTCACCTCGTACTGAATGATTACCGACATCAGAATTTATTTTTTGTACAATGGCCTGTTTCTCAGCTTTCTCTCTAGGAGGTTTGTTCAAAACAATCATGGTGAGCTTTATTAGCTCTTCGTAATCATCACGAACTTGATTATCTCTAGATAGAGCGGTTGTAAGACTCTCAAGAGTATTTTCAGCGAACTGTTCTGCGTTCTTATCGAGGTCAAGACAATCATAGTCCTCCTTCGGTAATGTTTCCCAAATATCGCTGAATCTTTTGAAAAGTGGGATTTGAGGAGAGCTTGATGGCCCAAAACAAAGAGTAAATATTTTTGGAAGCATTATTTCAAATATGTGATGACGACAAGCAAGCCACAAAATATCACATCCTGTCTTTCCTTCTAAAAGAGTGCAAGCTCCCTTTTTGGCACCGGTGTTAGAAGCAGTAGTGTCAAAACTCATAGCCCGGACTTTATTTGTGACATTCCACTGTTGCATTGTGTCAAAAACAGCATCAGATATTTGTTCCCCCGTTCCTGCAGTAAGTTTAGGTACTCCTAATAGTTTTTCACAACCATTACCAGAGACAAGAATCGGAAGGCGCTCTACTTTCTATGAGATGATAATGCACGATACTTGTAAGGTTTTTCTCAAACAATATTGAAGTAAAGCTACAAGCCCGAGGTAATTATGCCTTCTGGAAAAAACCAAAATAATTAGAAATTAGACAGCCAAAGACCACTTAGTAACAATTGTAAGAAAACCCACATATTCGAATAAAATCCTTGTAGACCACCCCTCTTACCCTCCCCCATATTTGTGTATATAAGCCTGAAGATGGTCTTGACAGGCTGAACCTGGTTACAGTCAAATAAAATTAAGTGGAAAAAAGTTTTATATTAGTTTTATTATAATATATTAAAAAGTACAAATTAAGCATTTTACACAAAAATTTCAAAAACAACACTCGATCGAGCACCCCTTTTTACTTGAGCCATCTCGCTGAAATTTTACTATGTTATTACTATGAATACATGTAACAAATTCACGGAGCGGTCAGATGAAAAATGATAAAATAAAAATTTTGGACCACCCTAATGTACGTATTAGTTTATATACATAAAATTTAATATGAAGTAACTCAATAAAAAAAAATTTAAAAAAAGATTATAGATGCAGGAGTTTATTGTTATTTTTTTATTTATTTCAGAATTAACTCCCAATGAGATTGCCACGAACTGCCACTGCTCGCAAAGTATGAGTACTACGTTCTCGGAACTATATATATCATATTCACCCCAATGCAGAACAACGTGTAAATATGCAAAGTCTAAACAATCTGAAGATGAATTATAACATGCCGTAATTTCTAATTTGAATATAGAAAATAATCCCTTGAAGGTTTTTAATTCAATTGAATGCTACATTCGCGAGCACAAGAATGTGTTCAGTCCTTGAATTAACCTGCTATGAGGGTAAATCTTAATATAATCACTGTATTTGCAATCTTACAGACATTGATGAGATTTATTTAAGGGTAAAGGAAACGTGAAACGCTTTCACAGATAGCGCTGTTTTAAATATTTCAGAAAAAAAGAACTACAAATGCTGAGATGAATTTTTATTGTTAGCGGGTGTACACACGAAATATGAAATTACATAAATTTGTTTGTTTGTTTTTGTAGCTTTATTTAGATGTAAGCAAATTTTCATACATCTAGTAATAAAAAACATATAAGATACATAATAAAATAAATAGAGTCATAAAATTATAACGGAAAGAATACAGTTAATAAAAAAAAAGGAATACAGTTACCCCAGTTCAAAAAAAAAAATAGGGTTTAAGAAATACAGTTAATACAAATAGAAATACAAGTCATAAATTTTTCTTTATGTATATAGCACATGTTTTACGGAAAGTGCCAAGACTTGAGGCTTCCTTTATGGAATTTGGTTGTTATGGAAATTGTTACAAGTTTAAAGCTAGTCCTTCAAGAAACTTATAAAAATACCATACATGTTAGTTTTACAATAACATATTATACCGTAAACATACAATCCACTTACGATACGATACGAATGTACCACCCCAGCCAGGGGCACTCCTGACCGGTACATCAGGGGGCACTGTTTTGTTAGGACTTGGAACACGTGCTCTGTTGATACGAAGGAGGTTGGAGTTTAATCAACCGGTATACAAGGACACCTAATAAGTCAATTTATATTATACGCAGAAGTAATTATTGCGCTTGGGGGGGGGGAGTATAAGAAGTTTGGGAAGTACCTGACTATCCTGATCGGAGAGCTTGTAACAATATTTTAAACAAACATCAGCTATCGGATGGTTGAAGGAACCGAAGCGCAGCCCAAATACTAAAAGTTCAGAGATTGAGCTTTTGGAGTAACAGGCCTTAAAACTTGGACTAGATTGCAGCACGAAATAAAACAAATAAAAATACAGAAATCATAGCGATACTACATCATATAACGTTAAAGTGAATGGTATAAAAAGTAGGGGACGTCCGAGGAAGACTTTGGTAGGAGTCAAAAGTCAGAACAACAGAAGAAGAGCATATATGAGACAATTATTACTATTTACTGATAATTATTTATTTATTATTGTTTAATTATAATTATTTAATTTTTATTATTTATTTACTATTATTTACTTATTAATATTTACTTATTTTTATTCATGTATTATTATTAACTTATTACTATTTACTGATTATTATTAAATTGTAAAGCCGCTTATCTCAACACAGGATTGTCCTGGTGAGATGAGTGGATAATGTTTTTGTTATATATATAACTTTAAGAATAAATAAATAAATGTGTGAATTTGAAGGAAGCAAGGAAAGTGTGCCATTTTTTATATGTAATCTAAATCAAATTTATTAATGTTATTATTAAGTCTGCATATATTTTAGATTTTATTGTTGTGACAGCTGTGTGGGCGTTTAATGCCATTTTCAAACTGTGGTTAGACGACATTGCGATGACTTGCATATATGATTTTATTTACTCCCACCCAATTTTAATATGAAAGGTGTGTAAAATGATTTATTACCGGTAAACTGATTTAGTTAACTAACTAACTAACTAACTAACCATCACGCCGTTTCCCCGCAGGGGTAGGCAGAGAGGACGGACCGCCAAACAACTCGATCTTGGCATACACTTCTTGCTTCATTCACATTCATACAACGCCTCATACATTCTCTTCTGTTATTCCGACTTCTGACATGGCCCGACTCAGTATTTGATTCACTTGATCGTGCCATGTCTTCCTCGGGCGTCCCCGGCTCTTCTTCCATTCACATTCGCGTCATATATTCTCCTTACACTCCTTTCTTCGTTCATTCGCTCTACATGCCCAAACCATCTAAGCGTCCCTTTCTTAATCTTGCTCACTACGCTTACATCAGCCTTGCATTCTTTACGAATCTCAACATTTTCACTCGATCATACATGGTTTTACCACACATTCGTCTCAGAGATCTCATTTCTACAGCATTCAGTCTACTTTCATCCTTCCTCTGCCAGTTCCATGCCTCACTGCCATACATCAAGGTTGGTATCAGCACTCCATTGTGGACTGCTAGCTTCGCTTCCATGGACAACTTTTTGTTTGCGCCAACCGCGTTCAGTCCTCCGTTAATGGAGTTTCCTGCATTCACCCTTCTTTCAATATCCCTATCAGTCTTTCCATCTCTCGTAAACATACTTCCCAAATACACAAACTCATCGACCTGCTCCAAGTATTCATCATTCACAACTATATTGCACACTGTTTTCGTACTCTCTCTTTCAAACACCATGACTTTAGACTTACTTACATTCATCATTGGCTCGTTCTTCATACATACTTCGTTCATCCTAGATACGAGGGACTGTAAATCTTCCATACTGTTAGCAATCAGCACCGCATCATCAGCATACAACACACAACATACTTGCAAACTACTCATTTTCGCGCCCAGGCCCACCTCTTTCAATTCTTGCATACAATTATCCATGTATAGATTGAATAACCACGGTGACATTACGCAGCCTTGCTTAACACCTTTTGTGATGTCAAACCACCCCGTAAAATCACCGTTTGCCCTAACACATGCAACGCTTCCCTCGTACAGCGATGCGATTGCCTGTATAAGATTTGTATTCACACCATACTTAGACAACACCTTCCATAACTTTTTCTGTCAACTCTGTCGTATGCTTTTTGTAGATCTACAAAAGCACAGAAAAGTTTCTGTTTTTTTGCCAGAAACTTCTCTGTGAGCATACGCAACGAGAAAATCTGATCCATGCACCCCCTTCCACTCATAAATGCGCCTTGCACATCCCATATTTTATCCTTTGTTTTCATTTGTACCCTTTCAATCAATATCCTACCATACAGCTTACCAACTGAACTTAGCAGGCTAATAGCCCTGTGATTTCCACATTCCATGCGTGACCCTTTACCTTTGTATAGAGGCATGATCACAGCCCTTCTCCAATCTAATGGGGTGTAACCCTCCTCTAGACACTGGTTAAAAAGTTTGCATAACCATGTGAGAATTATAAGGCTATTTCCTTTAAAGTATTCAGCAGCAATATTGTCGAAACCAACAGCCTTACCATTCTTCATACATCTAATTGATCTTTTAATTTCATCCATGCTAATTTTGCAAACATTCACCCCATCGTCATTCATACCTGACTCGCCACTGGAATCTCTATCACTCGGATTGCTTTCGAAGACCTCTTCAAAATATTTCATCCATCTCTCTTTTATTTCTTTCTCATTCTTCAACATTTTTCCATCTTTCGATTTTATTACTTTCACACATCCACTTTCTGGACCATTCCGTGACCTTTTGACCTCCTTCCAAAATAGTTTAATATTTTCTTGGAAGTGGTTTGTCATTTTGATCCCCTCTTCCTCTTCCAGGCGTTTCTTTCGTTCTTTCACTCCATCACGTACTCTTTTCTTGCATCCCTTGTAAACTTCTTTCGCTCTATCCCTCTCTTCGCTAGAAGCACTGCCAGCTGCTATCAGAAATAACCACGCTTTCTTCTTCTCTGAGACCAGTGCTTTAATCTCATCATCCCACCATGCATCACCTTTCTTTCTACCTTGCGTACTTATTCCACATACCTCTCTAGCAGATTCACAGAGGCTCACTTTTATGTGGTCCCATGTTTCGTCTATGCTTAGACCGTCCATTACCTTATCATTCAGTCTCATCTCTACACAATTTTCATACTTACTTCTTACATTATCGTTTTGCAATTTTTCTATTTTGACTCTAGTTGGGGTCGACACCGTTTTCACTTTAGAGCGCCAGCCGCGGAAGAGGTTTACTCTCGACACAACCAGGAAATGGTCGGTTTCTATCTCAGCCCCTCTGAAAACTCTGGTGTCTGCGGTGACGGCTCTCAACCTAGAGTCAATTACTACAAAATCAATCATTGACCTCTCATTTCCTCTTTCCCACGTATATTGATGGATACCTTTATGATTGAAAAAAGTATTTGATACAAATAGGTTCCACTCTAAACACACTTCAAGCATTCTGTTTCCATTGTCATTCGTTCTTTTATCCCCAAATAAACCTAAAGCTGATTCAAAACCATCCCTTCTAATACCCACCCACCCATTCAAATCCCCTGCCATTATAATCCTTTCATTCATATTTTTTAATCTCATCACATCGCTCACACCAGTCCAAAAATCATCTTTCACTTCATCGCTTTCGGAGTTGACAGGAGCATAGCATATAACTAAAAACACTCTTGTCTTGTAGTTAGAAAAAAAATAAAAACTCTCTCTTCTTTGAGGTCTTACATTTATAATGTGTTTTCTCCGCATTAAATGATAATGTTTTTTTTGTTTGATTTATAATGCCGTGAATGCTATTGACTTATTTAAATGTGTTATATTGTTTTGGTCGTGTGAACATACTGAGAAGTGGGGAATAAATAATTTAAAAGGTGGGAGTAAATAAAATCATATAAGTAAGTCGTCGCAATGTGGCCTGACCACAGTTTGAAAATGGTCTCGAACGCCGTAACAGCTATCACAATAATAAAAACTAAAGCACTTGCAGAACTTAATAACATTATTAAATTTGATTTAAATTAAATTTAAAAAAATAAATAAAATTAAATGCAGTTCTACGAGTTAAACTCAAAAACCATTAATATTTAGAGTAACTAGAAACATAAAGCGGGACGGGACGTGAACATTTTTTTGTATGTGATTAAAAAGTAATTAATTAAACAAAAAAATATCACCGGACCCAAAACGCCATCTACATGTTTTATCCCAAATAAGCTCGGAAATACGTCTGGTTACAACCCTGTACATATTATTATAAAACGGACTTCAAAACACCTTCAAAAGCAAAAGCAGTTAATCAATGCCCCCCAACAAAAAAGGCGTATCCCGACGCCCCCGTGGCAGCGGGGCCCAATTTACATGAGATGTTACACGACTATTAAAACCCAACAACTATTAGGTACAAGCGGCCAATGTAGGTTGACCGGTATTTTTAGTAAACGTTGGTTTTAGCATGATTCGAAAATATCCAAATATCTATGATACTGATTTTATGCAAAGGACTTTAGTCTTAGTCTACCAACTGAAAGGGATCTTGGACTTGGCCACTTTTCATTGCATGCTCACGATATGTCATGTTCAAAATAAAGATTAACATTTTTTTCCCATTACTTTGTAATCAGCACTTTATTAATATATAAATATCAACATGTTTCGACAGCGAAGCATTTCGAATCAGGAATATACAGAATACTAAAAAATAATAATGTCAAGTATAGACAAATGATAAACATAGAACACAATAATGCAGGAATATACAAATTATAAACATAAACAAAAAATGATTAAAGTAGGTAAGTAATTAATCAAAAATACTAATACAAAATTATTATAAATCATTGAATAACAAATTCACATTAGAAATTAAAAAGGAAATGATTTAATATTAATATACAATGATTATTAATTACATTTAATTGACTATTAACACTTTTTCTAAATTCTAAAATTTCAAATTTGTCTAATTGTAAACCGGTTGTTTTTGTATGTAAAAAATTAAAACCTTTATTAATATCAAAAGAATGATTTGTTTCCAAAATATGGATGGCAAATTCAGAATAATTGTTATTATTTAAGCTTCTAATATTAAAATTTTAGTCTTTCCTATGTAAAAAAAGATGCAGTCGTTACAAATTAAGTTATATACCCTAGATTTATTTAAAATATTATCTTTATCCTTGTTATTTAAAATATATTTAAAATAAATTATTATTAGTATAAAAAGCTGATGGAATAGTATTTTAGATAATCTTTTTATGGAGTTTATTTGGGAATTTAAGGAAAATATTAAGTTATCTTTCAGTACCAGTAATAAAAACATCCTAAATACTACTGGTGATTACAAAGTAATTTTTAATTCATTTACTACTACCGACGCCACAAAGTGAATAGCAATCTTTTGAAGAAAATATTTTTAATCGTCGAAGAAGACAATATTAACATAACCTAAATGAAACATGAATAATTTAAATGGTTTTTAAACTACAATAAAATAATTATAAAATTTCTAAATTGAATATTTTAATTAAAAACCTTAGGGGGGCGATACTAAACGGACTACCCCTACATGTATAACCGTTTTTTTTTAAATCGTTTTATATTAAATATGTGGATACGAACCCTGTGAACTGCGGGCCAAGCAAGGGTCGAGGAATTTAATAGCCATGTCGCAGAGGTCTACAGAAACTCGTAACTTTCAATTAACCAATATTACTATTCGGAAAACTGTATCTTATCTGTTTATATATTGACAGATAGTACACATCACAGGCCCTGAGGGAAACCACGGGACCTTCTGCGCGAAAATAATATACGTCATATTTATAAACTGTTTGTGTTTTTTTAGGGATGCTATGCGGAGAACCAGACTAGACTAGAGGTTACTCAACGCAACCAGTTAGTAGCCGAGTGGCATAAAGCCTCGGGATCCCAGGATCCATCGCAGGATCAATGCTCCATTAATACACAAGCAACATTTTTCCACTATAATGATGGCAGCAGGAGATTTTCAAATATTGTCAATTTACTCGTTAAGGAGAATATATGACGTGAATGTGAATGGAAGAAGAAGCCGGGGACGCCCGAGGAAGACATGGCACGATCAAGTGAATCAAATACTCGAGTCGGGCCATGTCAGAAGTCGGAATAACAGAAGAGAATGTATGAGGCGTTGTATGAATGTGAATGAAGCAAGAAGTAAGTGTATGCCAAGATCGAGTTGTTTGGCGGTCCGTCCTCTCTGCCTACCCCTGCGGGGAAACGGCGTGATGGTTGGTTAGTTAGTTAGTTAGTTACTCGTTAACGGAAATTTTTGTATTTTATTTTTAAAACGAAAAAAAAACGGTGGTTTCCTATATTATTAGTTGGGATGTGATATAAATAGTACGTAACATTCTAAAATAAATAAATAAAAATAATAATAATGAATTTATGGATTCGTTCTTAGAATGGATTGTGGTGCAATGGTCAGCATAGTTGCCTTCTAAACAGTGGATCGGAGTTCGAATTTTGGCTGACAATATTTTTTTTAAGGTAAAATAATAATTATTTAAAAAAAATACATTTACGTACATTACGTGTCTTCCTCGGGCGTCCTCGGCTTCTTCTTCCATTCACATTCGGGTCATACATTCTTCTTACACTCCTTTCTTCGTTCATTCGCTCTACATGCCCGAACCATCTAAACGTCCCTTTCTTAATCTTACTCATTACTCTTATATTAGCCTTGCATTCTTTACGAATCTCAATACTTTTCACACGATCATACATGGTTTTACCAAGCATTCGAATCGGAGATCTCATTTCTAAGGCATTCAGTTTACTTTCATCAATCTTTGTTACATCATAATATAATTATTAAAATAAGTTAATTAAAAAATTACTTTGTATTCACCACTTTAATAACATATGCAGATATCTGCATTACAAAGTAATTATTTAATACATTTATTAATAATGACGCCACAGAGCGAATTCCAATATTTTGAAGAAATTATTAATTATTAAAAGTTTATTATTAAAATTTTATATCAATTTTTATCTTACTATAATTTTAATTACGAATTTCTATTTTTTTATTTTATTTATATCATGTGATTTTTCACGACTTATTACTAGTGTTATAATAATAATTGCAGAAAAAAAAGGTAATTTACAAAGTGGCATATTTGTGAAATACGACAATATGTAATTTCATCACGGATGTTTTACTAGTTCAGAAATTAACTGAAGAATATAATATATAATGTTAATATTAACCTGATAATATCAACCTGTTAACATTAAGCTATTAATATTAACATGTTAATATTAACCTGTTAATATCGACCTGTTAATATTAACCTGTTAATATCAACCTGTTAATATTAACCTGGAGTCTTCCGGGTCTACTTTCAACTAATACCATTTTTGTATTTTGTGCATAATAACCATTATTTAAAAAAAAATATTAACCTGTTAATATTAATTGTTTGAAATAATGTTTATCATGCACAAAATACAAAAAAAAAAAACAAATAATAGTATTAGTTGAAATTAGACCCGGAAGACGACATAACTAAAATGTCAGATATTCTGAACTCTGACGCACACCTATTTTACATACTGCTTGTAAATATCTCATACAAAATGTTATAATGAGACAAAAAAAAATAGTAACTAATTTACATGTAATAAAATTGAGCGCCAGACGATTCCACTAATGACCGGCCCCTATAATAAAGTCCTTACCGCCGAGATATCCGTTGTGACCTCTCCCTCTCTCCAATAAACTACGCATACAACAGAAAGAGACGTACGAACGGATCTATTAGCGGCAGGTCACATAAGGTTCATTAGGATGGACCGTTTTTTTTTATCGTCGAAATTGAATATATCGAGGTCTCAAAAGTTTTCCGAATACCGATAACGTTATTATTGGACGACTAGCCCAAAAACAGATATTTTTACGAACAAAACTACACGTATATACATCGCATTATGACTTTCTCCACAATCGGCATAGATCTAAAACGTATAAAATCTCTGTATTTTCGAGTACATTTGTCACTTGTTTTTATAGCAGTAGCCAAAATAGATTTTTAATAGAACCATCGAAAACGTATTGTTCCTCACACTCAAGTCATGAAATTTTGAAACTAGAAAACATACAAAGAAAAAACAGTGAAAAATTGTTGTAAAATCATTGGGGTTATGCCATATTTAAGCAAGCCAAAAGTATTATTGAATCTGAAAAATGAAAATCGGGTTATAATCTAAACAGTTATATGCAACTGCTGAGATCCACTAGAGAAGGATAGAGTGATAGATACTTTCAGTATCGCCCTGGTGAAATAACACCACTGAGAATCGAAACGTTGCTTAAAATGGGTTTAGCCCTGTTTAGTGAGCAGGTCTCCGATAGTACTTCCAAACCTTCCACTTCCACAATTCCTTCTCTTCCCTACTACCTTCAGCCTCACAACGTAGCCCAATAATTCATATGTGATTCGCATGTAAAAACAGCAAAAACAACAACAAAAGTCTGATTATGAAAATTTTGTAGAGTTCCAAAAATATGGCGGAATATGCTGATTTTTTTATTATTATTTTTTTAATACTTTTGCGTTATCAACAAGGTTAAAGGATATATCGTATCACTGATATAAATAGTGATATTTATAATAAATAAAATAAAATAACTTTGTTTCAATTCCACTTTATTATTTCTTCATCCAACCGGTTTCGGTTCAACCTGAACCTTCCTCAGGGGTGAATACATAATATATTGAATATAATACAGAAATACATGGCATTTAAAAGAAAATTAGAAGAGAGAGACAGAACATCAACTTAGAAGGGGGGCAAGGAAGGAGGAGCTTAAGAGGGAGGGAAGAAGGTTTGCGGAGGTAATAGAAATATTAAAAAAATGGGGGTGTTAGAAAAATCTAGTTGTTTATTAATTGAACATAGTATCATACTTATATGGATCTTTTAAAAAATATTTATAATTTAATAGGTGTCTTTGTTTTTTATGGAATATTCCCGTATTTCTCCATGCTTAACTTTACGGAGATTCCCAGGCACCGTTAAGTCGCGTTGTTGTATGTTTGGAACTCATTTTCTAAATACATTGCACTTTGTATGGTGGAAATCTCTAGCCATTGATGACAACTGTTGGCCATTAGAAATAAAATAACTTCGTTTCACTTTGTGAGCAATTATTAACAGTTCATGCAGCAACAGCACGTCTAGAGATACTATCCATCCTTATTAAAACGGTATTTTTAACGTCTGTTTCCCTTTAGAAGTAAAAAAAACGTCAATTTTGATGTAAGTATATCGTATATTTACATAAACATCATGATATGCACTTTCAAACCACTCGCAAATTTTGGGTCTCCGAATTAGAAAAAAGGATTGACGGCCCACCCTAGCGCCCATATGCCCGCGCCTTGTACTTGTGGGACACAATGCCTCGAGTTTCGTGCCCTCCGAATGTTATTGCTTAATACGCGGGCTTTATTATGCATTATTATTTATTGGCTTCGTAAAACCTAAAAAAAATACGAGAGGCTTTGCGGTGGGAGCGGTGTGGAGGATTCAGCAGGAGGATGAAAATGTGTTACCAGTTCGCTTGATAAAGATACGATTTAATCTATCGAAGGAGGCAGTCACTTTGTGGCTTGACATTATAATTTAAATGAATTTGTTTTAATCCACTTTATTTTATGTACACATTGTCGACCGGTTTCGGTTCAACTCAACCAAATGTTAATATCTATTAAAAGCTTCTTACGCTTTTTAAGGTCATTTTATAAATATTTTCCAGTTCTAAAAATTATAAATATTTCAATAAATACAAACTCTTCTTGAGCCACCAATCTTCTAATAAATGTAACATTAATAGAAAAGGAGGATAAAATATCAACTGTAAAAATATCGTCCCTATACTTAAATTTTCTAATAAAACTGGGTTCATCTGAAACGACTACGTATGTTTTTCTGTATATTTTTGTACATAATTAGATAAAGAATAGGAAGTAATATTTGTACAGCGCCCTTGAGGTGATTTTTCACAAAAATGGCGCTATACAAATCATCCAATTATTATTATTATTATTCTCCAGGACAATAAACATGTAAACTTGTTGCGAAGTATCAGATCTATTTACGGAACCTAAACCCAACCTTCAAGCAACTTTTGGAAACTGAACGATGGTCACTCACCAGGGTGATACACATAGCATATACCATTTTGCAACGAGGTACAAAAGGAATTACAATATATATTTAGTAATTATAATTACTGGAAAATTATACGTAGTAGCGTTGCGATAGTCAGTGGCATGTAGTCCATAAAGACTGCGAGAAAAGCTGTGCCTACTAAAGAATTTTTAATCTAAATATTTAAATTTTTCTGATTAAATGAAATACACTTTTTTAAACACTATTCCACTTTATATTTTTGACCGTTAACCGGTTTCAGCCTGTGACGGCTATCTCCAGAGTGGTACATTTTATTCTTAGATGATGGGTTATACACAATTTTGGGTATCAGGGGTAACAAACCATGATTTTAATTAGATAATATTTTTCAGTATTGTTATAGCACGATTTTATAAAACTAGACTTGTATGGTACATTGAATTTATTAGTAATCCACTTTTTTTCTCTATAAATTTGTGGTTTTTTTTTTGTCACAAGCGTTTCACATCGATAACTTATTTCTTAACGACAAATTTAAAATTTAGTAAGGTAATATTCATACACAATGTACAATTCATACCCGAACTTGAAAAAACTATACACGCCCACCTTTGTTAATAGATGAATGCTCACCACTGGCGATAATTCACTTAATAATATTTATATGAATACCGCACAAGAGTCCCAATTAGGGAATCTTGTGAGGCTAAAGGTATTAGGGAAGGAAAGGAGAAGGGGAAGAGGAAGGTGGAGAAATACCTGGCTATTCAGATCTGGTCACCAAACACGGCTAAAAGCCAATGCAAGCAACGTTTCAACTCTGAATGATGGTCTTTCACCAGGGCAATACTGAGAGTATCTTCCACTCTGGAACGTGCGCAAATATACTATATATTATTTATAAAAGAATTAAGCATGAAACAGTACAAATTAATTAAATAAAATTTACTTGCGCACGCCGGAATTTGAACCTGCTACCCTCGGTTTCGTAGTCGAGAGCCTTACCCCTCAACCATGGAGGCCGCCGGTTACTTAAATTTTAATGAAATAATTTATATAAATTCATCATTTTGAATATTTTTAATATACGCGACAAAGGCCAAGGAGCTCAGGGATCTGCTACATATTCTCTTTAGTTCATTCATCACCCGCTTTGCCCGAAAATGAGCGATGCACAATAAAACAATTTTATTGTTGTAACCGGACGGCCAATTTTATGATTTTACAATTTTATTTTCGTGTGAGGTGTCTCGAGGATGGGTGGCGCTGCCGGCCTGTTTAGTGTTCACTGCTCGGTGCTCGTTACATCATCCACCGGAGGATCGACCCGGGCTGACGACGATGATGGAATGATGAAGACAAATTAGAATGCGGTACATTAAGGTGCAAGGAAGAAAAATGCCGGTAGAATAGTAAAAAAAAGTCAAACATTGAAAACTGTGTACTTAACTCAACCTAGCAACCATCCCATTTAGCCAAAGTGTACACAGTTTTTAACCAGTGGGAGAAAACAACGAATTAATAAATTTAATTTTTGTTTTTACTTAAGTTTATTGTAATATTTAATCATTGAAGATAATATTAACACATCCCAAATGAAACACGAATCCAAAAAAACAACAGAAAAATAAAAAGGTATCAGCCGCATCTGGGGCTCGAACCCAGGACCTCTGCCTATCCGGGACAACCGCTTTGCCGACTAAGCTAATGAGACCAGTTCAATTTACGTCATTTACACCGATATCATACTTCAAGTTTCAAGACTCGCTAATATTATCCTCCGTTTTAAATCCCATGTTATTGGCTGCTATCCTTGTGATGATTGCAAAGTTCTTCCCGGTAAAGCGGTTGTTCCGGATAGACAGAGGTCCTGGGTTCGAGCCCCAGATGCTACTGATACCTTTTTTATTTTTCTGTTTTTTTTTCGGATTCGTGTTTCATTTGGGATGTGTTAATATTACCTTCTTCAATGATTGAATTAATAGATGTTGAAAAACCTTACCAAAGACGTGGTGAGTTTTCGCTAAGAACCGCTAAGCCGCTGGCTTTAGCCGATGTGGATTGGGATTACCTGCCACAGCGCCCTTGAGGTGATTTTTCACAAAAACGGAGCTTTGTAAATTGTATTATTATTATTATTATTATTATGAAGTATCCAAATAACCGCTTTATTTATGCAAATTACTGGACCTATAACATATTATTTTCTACCCCACAATTGCATGAAAGAAAGCCAACATAATTTAATCATTATTTCGTTAGTAAAGTTGTACTATTTAATAGAGATACCAACAGATGGTACCGATTGCCACATTTGTGATTTGTAACGAAAGGCGCGGCCTTTATCGACACTTAGAACAAACGTATCTTCCCTTGAATGCGCATTGCGTATACATGTCCATTTTGTGTGGAATACAGCCAACATTTCGCCACTTTAGTTGAATAGAGTTCGAACTGACATTTTTTTGCGGAAATGACTTTTGATGCAAAACCATTTCTTTTGCTCATTTCTAAAACGTAAATAATTATCAGAGCCATCTGTGGAGTATTTTCGTAGATACATGTATGACGAAGTTCTAAGATCAAGCACTTTAAATATCTATTTGTTTTACATGGTTCTAACATCACTTAGAACCTTATGCAATCGCCATATTGTATGTATATGACAGTTTCTAGGCGCAGTCCAGTTCGTCACTTTGGTTGTATAGGGTTCTATCTTCACCTTACCCTGTTCTGAGATATGATAGTTTGCAAAGACGATTTCGAATGTTCCATTTAGCAATTTCTGATTTTTAGGATCAATCTTGTATTAAGTACTTAAGATTAAAATATTTTGAATCTGACATGTGCGTCATTTTGCACCCTTAGTTCCCGCCTTTGACGCGTTATAGTGGGGCGGTCGGTGGTGCGCGCGCAGCGCTGCGAGTCGTAGCTGAAATTTCGCGCGTATTTTTTTAAAGCGTAGATTAACTTCTCACAATAATTTTATGAATCTCAATATTATTTATATTTTTTATCTGAGGGTACGTGCTTTTGTGCCTATATGGAATGGAAGCTTCTGATTGACATTGTGATGAAAAATATCTAAGGACATAACAGAGAGTAAAATCCATACTTGCCCTACTCAAGCGTTCAGAAAAAGACAGGTGCTTACCTGAAACAAGAAAAAAAAACATCGTTAATTACATAATATATTATAATACGCAATCTCTATATATAAAAATAATGTTACTCTGTCTGTCCTCGATTTACTCTAAAATTACTGTACCGGTTTCGCTGAAATAGCACAGTGTGTTCTTAGTATCGACGGGAAGATTTAGAGAGTAGTTTGAATGAAATCCAATATGTAAAACTGTTGCTATAACGTTTTAAAATTAGTATGAAAAAAATTGAAGTCGCCATGTTGTATTGAGGTTAGCTCATAGATATACCACTCTGGTTAGTCACAGATTACATAATTAAAAGAAAAAGGTTTTGGTGTTTGGGTAAAATATTTTCAAAATGGAAAACCCATTTAAGAAATTTTTTATTCAGATGTATTTTGAAAAAAAAAAATTTAAAAAAATTCAAATGAATGCTCTGTGTAAAAATAGTAATGGCAGTCACAGGGCATTACTTTCGTTGTCAATTATGTAATTATGACACCCAAGCGACAAGCAAGAATTAACAACTTAATAACTTTATTCCAAAAAAATAACAATCCCGAGCAAGGCCGGGTACACATCAGCTAGTATTATATTCTATGGATCGTAATTTTAGTCCAAGGGTTGCGAGTTTGATTCCCGCCGTGGACGAACGTACTACATTACTGGATGTGGTGTTTTTGATTATTAGATCTACGTTTTTTGATAAGAATCGAAACAATGCGGCTTCTGTGTTTCATCCCTCCTGCAACATTCGTGAGATTCATTTAATCATTTCCTTCAAAATGCACTATTTAAATCCACACAACATCCCCAAACAGTGAAAATAAAAAACCCAAGACCTCCCGGGTGGATTTAATGTTAACCCTTTCAGACCGTACGAATAATTGAAAATATATAGATTTCAGAATTTTTCATCCCTGTGTCGGAAGAAGAATAATCGGTGGTATTCGTTTTTTTAATTAATGGTATCTTTACGCGCTATTTTTTTCATTAGCTACTCGTTCAGGCGCCAGACACTTTTATAATTTGAAAGGCGATTTCTTTGCTTAATCTAGACCAGAGGTTTCCAACCTAATTTGTCTCACCGCCCACTTTTGGAATATATTTTTATTTAAAAAATTTTGAACTATTTAAAATTAGCAGCCTCGAATCTTTTCAGGTTTTTGAGATATATATATTTTGAGCCTAAAATAAGCACCTCTTCAAAAAAAATATTTGGTTCACTCGGATCCGAAAATTATTCTCCGAGATATGATTCCACTTATGGACAAGTGAAACCGGAATATCGAAAATCGTGGGTTCACTTTGTGCATACACAGTTCGCGACGTCCGGCAGCCACAAATGTCGAAGTAGCACTGGCAGAAACTTTCATCCTTCCTCTTTAAAACGATACAAAGATGGCAGCGCTATGTGTAGTTTTATCAGAATTATTAAAGTTTAAAATGACGTCGACAGAAACTGTCGCTCATTTGGGCGCAATTGAATCCCCACAGTCGGCATTGATTTTCAAGACGAATTCACGTCAAAATTCATACATTTAACCTGTAGCTTTCCAAATAGTTCGTAAGTCCTTCCAATTTGGGAGATGGGTAACCAACGTGGTTAAGTGGTGCTCGGGCTCATGGGGTGAGTTTTGTCCAGGTCTTGGCGGCGGAAGAATCTGCCCACCAACTACGTGGTGGCCCGGTTAAGGGAGACCACTTGACCTATCCAGTCGAACTATCTTAACCCATCGCTTTGCACCCCAGTGGGAGGAATGGATCAATACATCCATCACTCCTGGACACACTAAGCCTTAGATTCCTAGCCACTTCTCATACCGTTTTCCTTCTCCTTCCTTTTCTTAAAAAGACCCACCACACAGCATCCCCAAAGATGACAAAGTTAATGTAAAATAGAGCGCATAAAAATTCTCTCATTAAAACTTATCAAATAAATAACATCGCATCACTATCAAACCAACGAGGCGCATTACTTAAAAAAGCGACGTAAAAGAAACGGTTAAAGAACTCACGTTAAATTCAACGTATCCTAATAAAAAACTCTCATACTTTGGACAAATTTCCGTTATTTTAATGGCGGACATAAATATAAGAAACAAATGTATGACACGAGTAGTACTCCCCTTTACAGCTCAATTAAAGAGTTTACAGGTAAAACAAACTCAAGTGAACGTTTCACAATGGCGATGATAATAATTTTATACGATACGTGAGAGTTAAATGTCATAAAAAATTATCTGAGTTGTATCTTATTTTTACAGTGGACTCACTGTTAACCGAGACACACATGATACTGTCAAATCAGTTGTCTCAAAGACCCAATCCTGTTCGATTACGTCCAAGGGGGATCGAAATGACAATCTAGTCTCCTTCAGCGGAAGGAATCTTCCAGTATGCATTTCATTGATATGCTTGGTGTAACTTTAAGTCGAAATTTACGAGAAACCTTGAAACCTTTTTTATAGATACTTATCGTAATCTCCTTCTTCGTATGATGGGGGAGAGTTTGTGGAGGTCATAGTGGGATGCTAAGGTTATTCAGTCAGTCGACGGCATCAGATCAGCACATAGGGAAACTGACGAAGGGGCATTCTACTACGATGTGTTCTGTTGTTTGAACATCTCCACATTCACAAAGTTCGGAATCCTTTAGGCCCCATTTATGCATCATATACGCACAACGGCTGTGACCGCACCGGATGCGGTTTAATGAGGTCCACGTCTTCCGAGGGAGAGAGGACCCTGACAATTTAATAGTAAGGTGCTTGTTTTTCATGTCCGAGGTCTGCCACTGATTTCACCACAACTCTTCAGGGGAGCATCATAATAGAAGCAGTTTTTCGCCTTCAATCCAAAAATGTTTCCTGGACGTCAGGCGGCTGGCCGAGAGGTTCGCAAAGCCATCAAGAGGAAAAGTAATATTCGACTTCAAGATGAACTTGCAAACTTATCGTAATTATACAAGGTTTTCAAACTTATCATAATTAACTTGCAAACTTATCATAATTATACAACGTAAAGAATTATTCGATAGTATATTAAACACTGCAGAAATAAAGATATATTTTCGAACTCAATCACTACCTTCAGAAGAAACTTATACATATACCGGATGATCTCCTTAATTAAAACCACTTTATAATTATTGTCATGTACTTATGTATTAACTACAAACATTCTATGGCATTCTATATCAATATTACTCAATAATATTATCTTTTTTTAGTATCAATTTTAAGCGCATTTTTTTCCTCATAGCACCAACCAGTACCTATCAAACACGTATACATAATTGTTTACTCTAATATTTGTTTTTCTCATCTCTTCATAAGCACTTAACTATTATACTATAATATACTATATTATAGAAAATCTATTATATAGTCAAATTATCTGGTAAACGTAAACGATTGCCATATATTTTTTTTCTTATCTCTTCGAACTTAACTATTATTCTATATTAATTATTATACTATAATCAAATTATCTGGTATACACAATTGTTTTATTCTATACCATTCTTCAAATCTCTTTATACTTAATTATTATACTTTTTCTAGATATATTATATTACCATACTATGTCAATACTAGCTTTTTCCCTTCTATTTTTGTATAATGGCACATAATATGAACTAAACTTGTCAATTTGAAAGTAGTCCTAAAACGGTATTCGTTCCTAGTTGGGCAGTCAAGCTTTCTTACATTTTGTTGTTAAATCATGTGTGCTTCAAATAAATGTTACTATTATTATTATGAATTACACGATATATTCTGTTCGAGAGCCTGAATAAATGAATAAATAAATAATACAATATTATTACATAAATACAAAAAAAAATATTTTTTTAGAAATATTTTGATATTCATATATTAAAAAAACAGTTGTTTAAACAAAGTTATTCCTTATTTATTATATTATTATTATTACAAACAATAAAGTCACCAGCTCAGTCACGGGAGCACCATCGAAGCCAGGGTGAAGTTAGCCTTTCAAAAGCTGGGCGTACTGTATTTGATCCGCAGATACTTTAATAGTACACAACTGCTGACCCTGTACAAATCGCAAGTATGCCCCATTGTAGAATTTGACAGCCACTACTGGTCTGGATCCCCAAAATATCTGAAAAGTCTTGAATATGTGCAGAAAGGGGTGGAATAGGTCCCCATATCTTAACAAATGATTGCAATCTTTAGAGCACATGCGTCAGGTTGGAATGCTGTCCCTGTTATATTACTATTTCAATATGAGATGCTCTGGGGAACTGGCGTCATTGATTCCTTCAGCACTGGCGCATATTCGGGAAACACGCTAAACGCGCAACAACAATTTGATAGACCTGTTTCGGAAGAACCAAATTATTAAAAAAAAACATAAAATACACAAAATACCGGATAGCAATTTAATTAATACAAAATGTTTTTGTTAAAAATTAGGATTTTATAAAACTAACAGTTTTGCAAAACAAAGCCATGCGAATAATGTTAAGACGAAACAAAATCTTCCAACTTTAAAAAAATGGGAAGGGATCTAAACATACTGTCTTTTAAGCAAATTATATATTTAAATGTAACAGTTTTTCTCTTTAAAATGTTTAACGCCCAAATAAATTCGGTATTCCTGAGATAAATTAACAAACATCAACACAGACCTAACCACTCCACAAGAAGAAGAAATGAAATAAGGCTTCCCTTTCGAAAGAAACAAAATCTAAAAACTCATTACTATACTCGTATAGAGCCATGAAGATCTTCCGAGAAATACCAGACAATATAAAAGAAGAGAAAAATATTTTGAAATTAAACGTAAAGTGAAATTTTTAAAGTCTAATAATTAAAGTAATTCTTAATTGTGTGTGGATATTGTGTTCATATTAGAATGCATGTAACCAATGTACATGTCATCTATTTTAAGTTAAATAAATACAGTGCCATTTAACAGGTATTCACCTGTACCAACTAGATACTAAAAACACACACGTTTAACGCTTCATACGATCCCAACAGACAAAAATGTCGTTCTTACATTCTTCAAAATTAAAAACAAAAAAACAACTTGGATAATAACTAATAACTTTCAATTGCTTGTCGACTAATTTCAGATGTTGAAGGGTCATAGACATTAATTTGAATTGCATTTTTGATGTTCCCCTAATGGGATTTGATGTTTTGGTGATTTTAATAGTTTTAATGGATTCTCCTAATGCCATAATGGAGATTTACGCCCAGTTAAAACATTAATTATGACGAAGTGACGATATGTTTGAAGGAAGCCGACAGCAATATTAAAACTTACGTTGTTAATTGATAATTAAATTAATGAAAATAATTAGTAATTAGAAAAATGATCTACGTTATTCAATTTTTATTGGAATAACTTATTGAAGCTTATAAATTTCATTTGAATATATAGTTCAAGACAATATAAAAAATAAATAAAAATACAAATGAAACACGAAAAAGAAAACCCAGAGAAAATAAAAAGGATAAATGAATATTAATCCAAGGCTTGTAGAAAAAGTCAATAGATGTCCCATATAAATAAAAATTGGAAAAGTATATCCGAGACACTATTCAGCTTGCAAATAAATTCGGGTAGAATCTTGGTCATAAAGGAAGATAGCAGTAAAAAAAAGTGAATTATAAAAGCTTGGCAATAAAATGGGAACACATTTTTTCATCAGTATGGCACCACGAGGATGCTAAATTTGTCTTTAAAGTTCGTTCCTCACAATCAATATTATTAAAATATTCTGGTGATATTTATTTTTAAGACAGATATTTTTAAAGAAACAAGGCAAAACAACAAAAGTAATTTTTTTAACGTTTTTTTATAATTTAGTATTTCTGCCTGCCTAGCTTAGGGCCTACATCTACCGTGCATTATTTAAAACAATTTAGCTAACATCAAGCCCTTTTTATCCGAAGGGGTAGGCAGAGAGGACGGATCGCAAAACAACACGGTCTTGACACACATTCCTTACATCATAGATACTCTTTTGTTATTCTGACTATATGGCCCAATTCAAGTATTTGGTTCACTTGATCGTGCCATGTTTTCCTCAGGTGTCCCCGACTCCTTCTAATATTCACATTCGCGTCATATACTCTCCTTACAATCTTTTCTTCGTTCATGCTCTTTACATGCCGTAATCATCTAAGCGTCCCTTTCTTAATTTTACTCATTCCATTTACATCAGCGTTACATTCTTTGCGAATCTCAACATTTTTCACAGGGCCATAAATGATTTTACCACATATACACCTCAGGGATCTCATTTCTACAGCATTAAGTCGACTCTCATCCTTCCTCTGCCAGTTCCACGCCTCACTGGCATACATCAGGGTTGGTATCAGCATTCCTTTGTGGACTGCCAGCTTCGCTTCTTTGGACAATTTTTTGTTAGCGCCAACCGCGTTTAGCTCTCCATTTATAAAGTTTCCTGCATTTACCCTTCTTTCAATATCCCTAACAGTCTTTTCAACTCTCGTAAACATATTTCCCAAATACACAAACTAATCCACCTGCTTCAAGTATTCATCATTTACAACTATATTCCACACTATTTTAGTACTCTCTCTTTCAAACACCATGACTTTAGACTTACTTACATTCATCATTAACTCATTCTTCATACATACTTCGTTTATCCTACATACGAGACACTGTAGATCTTCCATACTGTTAGCAATCTGCGTCGCATCATCAATATACAGCAGGCAACATACTTTCAGATTACTCATTGTCGCGCCCAAAGCCAGCTCTTTCAATTCTTGCACAATTATCCATGTAAAGATTGAATAAAAACGGTTGTATTACGCAGCCTTGCTTAACCGTTAGGGTGCGGCCCAGCGCCATCGTGCCGCAAGCTTTAGTTACGTAAATTGCGACGCAGCGCTATAGCGCTGTAATTTTCAGTGTGCTTTTTGTCGTCCTCGTGAGAGCACGTGTTCAATTTGAGCGTGGTATATTGTAGTTGGCGCGTGTCTTGATAACTGTATTTATTGTTTATCCTGTTAAAATAAATACACCCGAAAGTGAATCGATATTTTTCACCATGTCGGAAGTTAGTTCTATTGCGGATGATCGTAATGTATCAAATGACAGCGGCACTACGGACGACGAGACCTTTGTTCCCAGAAATGAATGTGTGCAGCAAAGCAAATGAGATAAGGCGACATAATCTCATATGCGCCCGCTGTAAAAACGGACTACATGGACTTTGGGCGGAAAAATGTGTAGTTTTTTTTTTTAATTAGAACTATAATATTCGTAAAATTACATTCTTTACTTGTATAATTACGAAAAAAAAAATTAAAATTGATATTTGTCCAAGTTATTGCATTTTATTGAATACCATACTTTTTTTAAATTCAAAAACACAGAATATCTGTAGCAATTTATATACGTACTTGCAAAATAAGCGTAGGGCTTAAACGGTTAGCACCTTCTAACGCGATGTCAAACCACCCAGTAAACAACGTTCATCCTTACAGATACAACGCGTTCTTAGTACAAAGACGGGGCTTCAAATTAATTAAATAAAGACAGATGATACACATAGTAGGTATATCCATTTTAGCCATGACTCACCACAACGAATAGACTGAACGACTACTATTTTAGACAAAATAAAAATACAAAAAAAAATTATTATTCATTGTATCTTTTAATCACCATTTTACAACGACCACCCTCTGAATTAATTAAAACGCTTAAAGTGTTCCCATTTTACGCACGACTAATTGGTTTTAAAGCAACAACGTGAGCAATTATTGTTTTTACATTCCAATTTAACAACGCCAAAGGGGGTGATTTTGTCAAAAATTGATAAAAAAAAAACGAAAACATGATCGTGTAACGCCGCGCTGCCAACTTTTTAATTTATATTTTGTGAATAAATAATTGAAATAATAATAATGTGAAATATTAAAGGCCGGTGGACACGTGATGCGACGAATTCAGTGTTCACCCCCATTAGGCAAGGGTAATAAACTGTAAAATTACATATTAAATTATGTACTACTGAGTATCTAATGATAATCTACTGATTAAATTGAAAAACATATAATTTTTTTTACAATTGGATGTGTTCTACTAATCCTTAGGGTATTTACTTTAACATAATACACTCGGCAAAAAACAACATCGTTTCATAACAGTGGCGTGCTCCATAAAGGCTTAAAAGCTGTGCCTTCGCTTTAATAAAGGAAATTTAAAAATACGACGAATTTCTGATGAAAATGTATTTTTTCTATGAATTTGGTAATTAATTGTACGCTCATTTATTTAGTTCATTAGCCACAATAATCAGTGGAAAATGATAGTAAACTGGGCAGTTTCGTTGCATCTTCTTCCCCTTGTCCTACTCGGATTGGGGATCCATCGCATCGACAATGCGCCTCCAAGCGTCCCTGTCCTGTGCTACGTCAACGCCATCCGTTTATAGTAAGTCCAGCCTCTTCTCGCACAGCCTCTGGAGTTGCTTTTCCCACCTGTGCCTCGGGCGACTCACTGGACGTCTCTACTGGCATTGTCGAACTGGGCATTTTTGCATATCCAATTGCACAATTCACACCCGATCTTGATAATCTGCGCACAGCCTACTTTTGGCCATAGTGCAATGCACGCCACTGTCTCGTACATTCTCCTCTGTTATTCCGACTTCTAATAACATAATAATAATAACCCGCCTCACTAGGCTAGCCTGTGTTGAGGCAGTAATTTTGGAATTTTTTTAATAATTTTATAATACCTATGAATATACACTTATATTAAGATATGCTTCGTAAATCGTTGAATCAATCATTTCGAATTTGGGTGAGTTCACCGGTAAATGCCCTATCATTAATTTTAATCCAATTTTTTAAATTGTGTTTGAATATTTTTTGTTACATCTCATTTGTAATTCATAATTACTTTACACTAATTGAAAAAAATGCATATCATACTTTAGTCTTTTATACTTTTACATCTCATATGTAATTCATTAATATGGTACTCTACACTAAATTAAAAAAATGCATATCATACTTTAAACTTTTATACTTTATACTTTAAACATTTATATCTCGTATGTAATTCATTATTACTGTACAATAAATTTTAAAAAAAAGCAATATACTTTAAAAACAAAAACAAAAAATATTATTATAATTTTTTTTTAATTTACCACATGGATTCTTTTATATTATTTCATGTATATGTATAATATGAACTAAACTTATCAATTTGACTGTCCTAAAACGGGATTTGTTCCTAGTTGGACAGTCAAAGCCTTCTTAAATATTTTTGTAAAATAACATGTGTTTCAAATAAATATTATTATTATTATAATGAATCAGATTGTTTTATGCTAACAGGAAGAATGTTGATAATTCTTATCGCAAAGTACATGTAAGTTTAAGAATGGAATGCGTAGATTCATATATTATATAACACAGTGCTGCTGCATTTTACAGACGTAACTAAGACTTATTTATACCGTGTTGCGCTTCCTCCTCCTTTAGTCAACGTTTCAGACAGCGTTACAGTGTCCATCATCAGGGCATATGTGTAGATCACGGTGAATGGTCCTAATGATGAACACTGTAACGCTGCCTTCACTTTGGCTACAGGAGAAAAAAGCGCAAGACGGCATAATAACCCGAAAAAATAAACAAAGTTTCTGGTGTGGATTTATTATTAACACGGTTGTGTTTTGCAGATAACGTTGATGTTCGCTATTACCCGTTTGCTTCGGATAATGCCGTGCGGAACGCATATTGTTTTTCATTAAATTTGGCAAATTATTAAAAAGTAAATAAAATATATATCGATTTATATATATAAAAAATTACTTATTAAAAAAAGATTTTACTTATACGATGTGTTCGTCAGTTTTTTTTTCGTTTTTCCCTTAGGTGATCGCCATAACCCCACTCTTCCCTAATAAGGTTAAATGATCAAAACTAAAATTAAATAAAAATAGTGTTTACATTATATAGAAAAGGAAAATGTTCAGATTTGTACTTGGGTATTTATTGTAAATAAAGTATTGTGCAAGAAGTAATTAAGCAAGAAAAAATACAGTTTCTGCAACTATTACCGCAACCATAACTTCGAATAATCATTCGATGAAAACTTTTAAATTAGTAACACAATCCGTATTAATCCAATAGAGGAATATTGAGGACACGGTTGTTTAGTAAAGATTCGCTTACACGGATCGATTTCGTAGCTGCTATTTGAAAAATAGCGGCGAAATCGCTTCGTGTGACAATGTATTCGGTGCGTGCACTCAATTAGCAACTTTCAAACATAGCGGCGATTCGATTGGAACATGTTCAATTCTGATCGCGATAAACGCGCAATTTTGGGGGTGACATAATATGACGATCGATCTCAGTCGATTTCTTACCCAATACATTCGGGTAAGAAATCGACCGAGTGCAGCAATAATGCGGGAGATGTTTCGCTCCATAGGCTCGCTCACGGGTCTGCAGCGATTTCTAGTTAATAACCTGTCGGTAGTGCAGTTTTCTGTTTTGCCGTCCCGCATTAATTATATCGTCGAGTGAGTCGAGTGACGATGAAGTTATGGAAATTTACATTAATTCACAATGTGCCAATTAACATATTCGCTAGAATATTTTAAAATCAATTTTTAATTAAAATTAATGTTATTAAAATAAAATAATAATAATTTCGAGTTTCTTAAGTGATCTGGCCGATGATATCTGGAACCTACTAAAATCTCGTAACGCTTGCCGTATATTGGAAAAACGTCGCACTGCTCCCGGTACACCCCCGCGACGTGAATTAGGGCCAAATAGGGAACGCATCTCTCGGTTTCACGAATTAAATTTATGTCGATTCTTTACCGGCCCGTCAGGGAGCGGCCTTACATTAACTACAAAGAAACCTCGATTAGCAGTTCCAAAAATGGTAGGTACGAGACACTTATTCTGATCTGAATTCCATGCAGTCTGTGTCCATTTATAGGAGCTTGATTATGAATTTGAAATCGTACACGTCTGTCAGAGTGACAGAATATCATATAATATGACAGTTGTATCTATGCATAGTACTGACAGCTGTTGCTCGCGACTTGCGACAGTACCCGTTCGAAAATAAGCTAATAATAGACTAGGGGCCCGATTCCGGTTGTTCATAAGGATAAGGCATTGGATTAAAGACATTTTGTTGCGGTTCCGATTACACGGCAATAACAAGACATTTTTAAAAGAGTTTGTGGTTTAATTACCACAGTATTATATAGGTACTTCACATATATTTAAAACGTGCAGTTTATTTTTTTTATGTGAATACCGTACAAGAGTCCCAACTACCCCCAACCGTCTGGAGCCAGTGAGACTATGGCATTCCCAATTGGGGAATGTTGTGAGGCTGAAGGTATTGGGTAGGGGAAGGAGAAGGTGAAGGGGAAGAGGAAGGTGGGGAAATACCTGGCTATTCAGATCTGGTTACCAAACACGGCTGAAAGCTATTTCAAGCAACGTTTCAATTCTGAGTGGTGGTCTTTCACCAGGGCGATACTGAGAGTTTATTCCACTCTGGAACGTGCGCAAATATACTATATATTATTTTTAAATTAATTAATTATGAAACAGCACAAATTAATTAAATAAAATTTACTTACGCAGGCCGGGATTTGAACCCGCGACCTTCGTATTCGTAGACAAGAGCCTTACCCCTCGAGCACGGAGGCCGTCAAAGTACAGTAACTTGTAGTTTAATAAATAAAAAATTTAAATAAATAATTTTTATTAGACATTTCGGGCTTTTGGCATGTGCACTTTACAAACGTGGCAATTTCGTTAATTTGGAACAAAGTGACTCAGTAATAATGTTTACTGTGAATACTAACGATAATAATGAGTTTTTCTTTTGTTAAAACTACCAAAATATCGATATTTTTAAAGAATGTCGTCCGCTGAATGACAGCTCAGTCAAGCACAAAGTAATCCTTTAAAATAACCAGAATCAGGCCCTGGAGTAATTATGATCTAATCGACCGAGGCTGTGATATAAAAAAACTCTCAGAGATTATAAACGCGAAGCGTAATTGCGTATTTGAAGCAATTGTATTTATAGTTTATTGGTTGTAGTGGAATGATACAATTCAGTATCGAAACGTTCCTTGGAAGGGTTTTTGTAGTGTTTACTGACCAGATCTGAATACTTACCGCCTTCCTCTTCCTCATCTCCTTCCCCTCACATAGCCTTCAGCCTCACAACATACCGCAATAGGGAATGGCATAGTCCGATGCAATGACAGCCATGTTTGATGACATTACAAGTTAGTACTAGCAAAGGGTCATGAATCGTTTTTCAAAAAGCGGGAATGATGGTACCAGCTCAATATATTCGTACGATTTGACAGTACGAATCAATTGGACGACTGTTCATTTAAGAGCCGGCACATATTAAGAGCTGACTCCCATTTCATGAGCTCATACCCCAGTTCATACGACTCCCAGCTCCTACGACTCCCATCGTATAGGTGTAGGTACATAACGTCCAGATGCCAGACTGTCAGGCGCCGTTCATGTACTCTACCTGTCGGCCTACGCACGTGTGAATGCGGTAATTATTATTTCATCTACACACGAATGTGAAAACAAATGCTTTAAGATGCATCTAGCGCCAAATATTAATTGAAAGTCCTACGGTCGTGGGTATAATTTAGCCTTGTAGAAGTTAGACACGTATACGATGATTTTATATAAACAAATTAGAACAAGGGACCTTATTTGAAATGCTAAAGAATGCTATCGAACATATGAGATATGTTTATGATAAATAAACAATCTTTCTTAAGTGGTTTCAAGGTTTGTCAAAAAGAGTCACGGTTCAATTGAGCGGTGGTACAGTTTACCAAGAGTCGTACGCTCACGGCTCATAAAATGAGCCGGCACAAATAAATGGTTCATTCATGAACGACTCATCGCTATAGGGTACACTACGGGTATGTACTCCACATCAAACTAAATATGATGGAACAAATCCAAAAAAAATCCTCTGGTATATCTATATGCGGACGCACGGAACGATTCCGAGGTTCATGCACCAGATGGACCTACTTGAGGCAACAAAAGGGTTAGCCTCGAAACCAGGCAACATATGCAAATCTTGCAATACTTAGTTTAAAGCGCCCTTGAGGTGATTTTCCCACGAAAACGGCGCTATAGAAGTAATCCAATTATTATTATTATTATCATTTTAAATATAGTGCATTGATAGTCCATTCCTCTTGGAATGCTATGGGCTATACGTGCCTGAAAACTTCAGCCGTAGTCGTCGCCACGACTTAATCAAGATCCCACACGGCAGAACGGATATTCTACACAGCATAACATGACAAGAGGAATGGTGCCATGAATGAAATTTCTAAAGCAGTAGATATTTAATTACTTTTTAAATCACCCTTAAAAAAATTGCAAACCAATCTTCCCAAATGTTGAGAATGTTAAAATAAGAAATCTTGTACGGTAAATAAATGAGTAATCCGTCGTACAATCATTGTTTTAAAAGTATGAATAGCTACGCTCTTCCAAACCTCCCTCTTTTCCATCTTCTTTCCTTCTCACTCCCTTTGTCCTAACAACATACCTTCCTCAATTTGCAATAATATCACTGGCTCCAGGTAGATACGACCGGGTGCGGTATTCATTTTTTTATTGTTTTTTTATTAATTTATTTATAATATTGAAATTTTAAGGTAAGGTATAAATATTTAAAAAAAATACATACGTATTATAGATTTTTTTTCATAGTCCTCCTCACTTGGATAAGGGGGTTTCAGCGACTTCTATAGTTTAACTTCAAGGTTTGGGTAGGGTATTTCCAGTAACTTCTGTGAAGTTGTTTCAAGAATACTAGTCAATTTTTCTTCTGTTAATTCCTTAAGCCAAGTTCTGCAGGACTTAATGCAATTATTAATTGAATTACTTTGTTTGATACTAAGTGGGAATTTGCTGTATAATTTTACAGCTTTAAATTCAGATCTACTTTTTTCCAAGGTGTATTCACATGAAAAAGGGAAGTAATCTATTGGTGTTCACGGTAACCAACATTAAAACTCACATAAATAGAACTATCCACAAGGTTGAGATTCCTAGATAGTGTTTACATAAAAATAAAAAATAAAACTACGAGTTTTTAAAGTTGGAATAATCTGAATATTAATACAGTGTAACGACGGGTGTTGCCCATAACAGGCAAACTAATATTTAGCCGAAAGAAAGAACTTGCCGTAAGGGGGCACATCAGATATTATCAAAGTTTTTATTAAGTGAAACGGGCGGCGGGAAATCGTTAAATGAAGTTTTTTGAAGAAAACAACCAATTTATGGTGAAAACTTCCAAAAGCTGAGGCTTTATAGATGCTAAATTGATTGAATGAAAAATACTAGATTTCAAGCGTCAAGTTTGATCGGAAAAGTAAATTTTTATATTAGGGTAATAATATAAAAATCGGAAAAAATGGCTTTAAAACGAGTAGGTACAAAGAGGTAATTATCACAAAATTTTATAAACAATAAAATGTCAATTGTTTTGTTTTTTTCTTAAATGTGCGCGAGGAATCAAAACCTGAAATAATTCCATTACAGTCTTTTCATATATACAGTCCATAAAAGAAATTGTTCCTTCTATAATTAAATAAGCAAAATAATTAAAACGTATTTATTTACGTAAGCATTTCAGTGAAGTAAGTGAAAACAACATTTCCATTTTCCTGGAAATAAATAATAAAAAAAGCTAGTGAATACGAGTGTCTCAATTAAAATAATTTTAAAATGTCATTATTTTAAATCAAGAACAAAAGAGATCATGGATTTAATTATTTTGGCATCGCAATAAAAGAAAAAAACATTGTGTTTTACTCGTCGAAAAAACGAATTCGTAAACTAAGCCTTTAATAAGTGGAAAAAACTCTTGCAATTTTTGTAGCTTATTTATATTGTAAAGTTTTTCAGGTAAAGTGTTGTTATTTAGTAAATCGAGAAGATATAATCTCTATATATAAAAATGTATGTTTGTCTGTCTGCTTGTCCACGACTTTCTCGAAAATCACTAGACCAGTTTCGCCTAAAATAGCACAGTTTGTTCTTATTAGAGAGTAGTTTGAATGAAATCCAATATGTAAAACTGTTGCTATAAAGTTTTTAAATTAGTATAAAAAATATTTAACACGCCACGTTGTATTGTGGTCAGCCCATAGATATACCACTCTGGTTAGCCACAGATTATGTATTCAAAAGAAGAAGGTTTGTTTGGGTAGAATATTTTCAAATTGGAAAACACGAGTAAGTACCTACTTAAGAATTTTATTATTACCTACCAGTTCACTTTACTCCATCTTCATCGATGTCAAACCTCAACTTCAAGACTTCGATATTATACTCCATTAAATCCTATATTATTGGCTGCTATCTTTATGATGATTACAAAGTTCTAACCGAATATAATTGTAATCTAGATAGTGTCTCGGACATACTTATCCGATTTTTTATTTATATGGGACATCTGTTGACTGTTCTACAAGTCTAGAAAGAATATTCAATTTATTTTAATAACTTATTGAGGCTTATAAACCTCATTGTAATATTTAATCAATCTGATTGAGTTGAGGTATGATATCGATAAAGATGGCGTAAAGTAAACTGGTCATATTGGCTCAGTTGGTAGAGCGGTTGTCTCGGTAAGATAGAGGTCCTGGGTTAGATTGTCAGATGCGACTGATACCTTTTTATTTTATTTTTATTTGTTTTTATCGGTTTTGTGTTTCATTTAGGATTTGTTAATATTAAATTCTTCAGTGATTAAATGTCAACATGTTTCGAAACCAATGATTCCCTCGTCAGGATACAAAGTATACTAAAAATAATTAGTATACTAAAAATATAAGCAGAGACAAATTATAAAAATAGACAAAAATTAACAATAAGTAATGAGATCAGATAAATAAATGAGATATATTTTTAAAATATGTAATTATATAAAATAAACATAAAAAAATTCAACGTTTATACTTATTTATTAAACAGTGTTCTTTTTACAAAATAAGTTTTATTTAACTGTTGTTTTAATTAAAAAAAAAATAATAATAACAAACATTCCCGGGTTACGAATGACGTGAAAATATTTTGAAAATCTCCTACTACCATCACAGAAAGCGAAAAATGTTAAATGTGTGTTGATGAAGGACTTAGCCAGCTGAGGAATTGAATTCACGACGCCTGGGTGGGACCCAGACGCGATGCCAACTCAGCCACTGCCTGTTGGGACACAATATCGCATCCATACTTCATGTAGGACTAAAATATCAATTTTACGTGTAATTAGGGATTTTTCATACCGCTTCCGTCCGTACACGGTTTAACCCCTTGGGTTACTGAAATTTGTTCACATGTCAGTTATAATGACCTGTCGCATTTATAATTTCATCGAAATATTTTTGCGTAAACCTCAAATAAATTCGCTGTTTTCAAACGTATCCGAAAATGAAATACTGTTTTCGAAAGCAGACGAAAGACTCTTTTAGAAGCTGATATTAAAAATTGACAAATTCTATAGGAAAAAATGTTAATTATGATAAAAAAATAATTTATTGTTTTATTCGCTTACCTATAATTTTTTTCACATAAATCGAAATTACACAACTTTATATGAAACTAAAAAAACACATGTAATTACACAAACGCATTTTAAAGGTAATTGTCATCCCTCTTGTTTCATGTTTCATATAAAAAAAAAATATATATATATCGACAAATTCAACCGCACTTTAACAATGCGGGCATTTTTTCATGTCGGCAGGAACAATATTCTAAAGCGGTATTATTACTGGTATTTTAAAACTCAATTAAAGTAGGAACTGATAAAAACACGTTTATAATGGACATATTTAAATTAAAACACTGCATTTGTCATATATTTTAACAAACAAACGACATAATTCTTGATACCTACAGCTATACCTATTAATTTCAGTCTTCGGGTATCACAGATGAGCAGGTTTGTAAGGGATAAAAAGACCCTTCAAGCAGCATCCCCAAAGAGTTAACGTAAAAAAAAACTTCATTGTTAATTTGACATACTTTACCGACACCAATTTTGTAATAAAAGTTTAAAATTGCTTTACTCCGACGTCTCTGAGGTCATCAAGGAAAAAACACTTCCACAATTCACATTTTCATTGTGAGCAGAATACAGAAAACATATTGTTTGTAAAACTAAACAGTCCTAACTTCTGCTCCGAGCAGTAGGGTTTAAAAAAATGCACACATGAAAATACGAGTCAGAAACGGGACAAAAATAAACACAGTGACAGTCCCGTAAAAAAATACGGGACGTAAGGGAACCCTAGGCCTTGTAGTACGGTGTATACCACTGAAGGAATAAACCGATAGAACTGTGTTGTAGGCGTACCCGTGTGCCTGAAATATGGTCAATTTGATCTTACTAACAGTGAAATTCATCAAACCTTTTTAAAAATCGAAATACTTTCTTAAGTCTATAATCAAATTATTATTTCAGTATTTTTTATTATTTTTATTTATTAATTAATTTTTTGATACATGCATTCACACAAACAAGGTACAAAGGCTATAAACATTTTGTGTTTCATATATACGAGTACATATATATATATATATATATATATATATATTTTAAAATTCATTCGCCTATCCGGTCAGCCCCCAAAAATACACACTTTGTAGTCTGCTAACGCAAGAAATACTATTAGTGATTTATCTGTAAGGTATATACGGGTAGTTAGGAAAATTCATAAGGTTTAAAAAGATACAAATCTTCAAAAAGTAATCTTTTAAATTCCATTTGAAATACACGCTAGAATTTCAGGTAAAATGTTCAAAATTATCATTACTGGTTTTCAAATTGCACATATTTTAACAGATTTTTTTTTTGTGAATACCGCACAAAAGTCCCAACTGCTCCCAACAATTTGAAGCCAAGTGAGACTGGCATCCCTAATTGGGGAATGTTGTTAGACTGATGGTAGGGGGAGGGGAAGGAGAGGGGGTGAGGAGGGTGGGGAAATACCTGGCTATTCAGATCTGGTCACCAAACACGGCTAATGTCATTTCAAGCAACGTTTCAATTCTGAATGGTGGTTCTTCACCAGGGCGATACTGAGAGTATCTTCCACTCTGGAACGTGCGCAAATATACTCTAGTCGAGTATTATTTTTAATGAATTAATTGTGAAACAACACAAATAAATTAAATATAGTTTACTTACGCACGCCGGGATTTGAACCCGCAACCTATGGATTAGTAGTCGAGAGCCTTACTCTCGACCAAGGTGGCCGTCATTTATATAATTATAGAATTTACAGTTTAAATTTGAGGAAATTTGTGTTTAAAAACCTTATACATTTTCCTAACAACCTGCATAGAAATTACAGATAAATCATTAACAGCATTGTTTGCGTTAGCAAAACCAAAAAGTGATGTTTAGAGTCATTTATGAGTGATGGCCCTTAATTCGACAATGCGACTTGACGGTGTCCGAGAAATCGTAGTAAAGTAACACGGAGAAATGCGGGAATATCCAGTAAAATCAAAGACACCTACTCAGTGGCGGTTCGTGATCTTTTTTAACTGGGGATTCGATCAGAAGTTCACGAGAGAATATTGTATTTCATCAAAATGTACTTGTTGTCCTTGAATCCTCGAATAAGTGGCAATCACATAATTTAAATAAAGTTATGACTAACTAACGAATTGAGACAACACAGAAATGAATGATTGAATTTTGAATACAAAAACAATATCTGTTCGTTTTACTAGTAGAATAACAAATGCCATTAATAGCAAACGGTTAGAGAAATGCAGTAACAAGAAAATGAAAACTTAAATACTTTTGCTAACTATAGAAAGTAAAATAATAACACTTATTTCCTTCAATTAAGTTTAATAAATAAATATCAACATGTTTCCGAAGCGAAGCTTCCCAAATCAGGATACACAGTATACTATATTTAACAACGGTGTATACCAAATATTTCTTTATTAATTTGCAAACTTATTGTGGAAAGTTCAGCCGGCCGGCAAAGCGACAGTCGTCAAATTTCCAAGGTCATATGTCCTTAAACATTCCTTCGTTAGCGCTGGGAACAAACTTCAATGTGGTTCGTCCTAGGTTATTTAATTTCATGATCAGGGGGATTGTCTCGTCCTGTTTTTTTTTGTATACTCGTATTTGCTCGGGATCGTGAGCCCATGTGTGCTGAATCTATTCAGCATAGCACCTATGGGAATATCACATTGCTCTTCGACCGTAGTATCCTGTCGCGTAAATTTTAAACGCGGATTTCGAACGGCACGCTTTTTATAAAGTGCTTATATTATAATATAAGTTATTATGTTTTCATATTTTTAATAAGACTTAACTGCACAATCGCTGTTTAGAGAAAATTGCCACCGCGCCTCTCAAATATCATTGATACATATCGTCAATAAATATCACGATATGTATCGAGACATATATCACTGATATTATATCCTTCGAAGCCTGGTGTGAATCGACTTTTTGGGAGGCCTTCTATCGTTCGATGTTATTAATTTACAACACAAGTTCGTAGTTTTAACAATAGCTTAACATCAGCACAATACAGGTGTCGGGAAGCAAATCGTGTCAAGGTAATCATTTCCTCAACATAACTCATTGATGTGAAGTTTAATATCCTATTTAGACACTGAACAGAAATTTTATAGAAATGCGTTCTGATTTGAAAAAAATCTGGCATCGCTAATTTACGCAAGGCTTTGCGACACCTTGGTTTTAGACAGTACAAATCACTGACGTCAGAATTAACAGATTTGCCCTGAGTACGTTTCAACGGTTGGAGGCCGGTATGATCAAGGGAGTTATATGGTGTGGTAGATCTCTATCCCCCCTCCAGGATGAGGGTTCCCGTTTTTACCCTAAGGGCGTGCTTTTTAAGATATAAGGGCTGGAATTTCGCCCTCTAGAAATTTCAAGAACAGTCTTCCGGAATGTTCTAGAAGGTTGGATAAAGCTGCAGAAAGTTCTTTTCTTGGCGGTGAGTCTAGAAGGTGCTGGATGGTTCGCAAATGCTTTAGAAAATTGTGGAAGGAGAAAGTTCTACAAGCTTTCAGAAATGAGTGGCGGAGTGTGTCGGTGAGTTTAAAAAGTTCCGGAAAGTTCTAGAAGATTCGATAAAGCTGTAAAAAGTTCTGGAAAGAGTCGTGGAGTATATTGGTGAGCCAAGAAGGTTCCATAATGTTATGGATGGTTCGCTAATGCTCTAGGAAGTTATGGAAGGAGAAAGTTCTAGAAGCTTTCAGAAATTAGTGGCGAAGTGTGGCGGCGAGTCTAGAAAGTTCTGGAAAGTTTTAAAAAATTCGGTAATCTTAATTTTAATCAACACATATTATTAAAAAAATATATTCGAGAGCATTCCACAACATTCCAGAACATCCAGGAACATTCTGGAATGTTGTGGAATGTTTGGGAATAGGGAATCAGGAACATCATTGTGAAACATTCCAGAACACTCTCCAATGTTGTCCTGAGCGAAGCCGGGTACCCAAGCTAGTGATTAAATAAAAGACACATTTGTAAATTCTATTACACTTTATTTTTGACCGTGACCGGTTACAGCCTGTGACGGCTATCTTCAGACTGGTACATTTAATTCTTAAACTGTGGGTTATATACAATTTTGGTAATCAAGGGGTAATGAACTATGATTTTAATTAGATTAGATTTTTCAGTATTCAGTATTGGTCACGGTCAAAAATAAAAGTGGAATACAGTTAAAAAGTGTCTTTTATTTAATCATTATTACATTTGCTTTACAATAAAATTTTTTTTTTTTAAATTTAAAAATTTATCAATCAGTTCAATATCAGTTCAAGAAATAATTTCGATATTTGAAATTCTTTTACCAAATTTCACCAAAAGCGAGAACTTTTTAAACTTAATTCTGACACGCAGACCAACCGCGAAACACTTCTATAGTTTTTTTATTCAGTGCATTAATATAATTGGACAATTCAATCAGTGTCTAGCCTTAAGCAATTTTATCTAAATTCAATACAAATAATAGATACTTTTTTTATGATACGGTAAAATATGGCAGCAAATTACTATTATTATAAAACTACAAGTGTATAATTAATATATCACTTTTTTATACAATTCACTTGTAACAGTACAAGGCAAGAGTGAAAGGTAGATAAATAATTCTTTGGTGTGTCCAGTATCGCCCGTTACAAGGCCATGTATCAAATTTAATTAATGTGTAACTCGTAAAAAAAGTTGAAAATTAAATCATTAATTCAGTGATACATATCGAAATCCCAATGTCCATGAAAGTGTACTATGAGGTTGGTTGATTTTGGGGAGCAAACAGACATTCATTTAGACAGATCATTCCACAGCAGACCTGTTCAACACAAGAACGAGTCGTAGAAGCAACACGTTCTCATGTGACAAATGTCATCTGTGTGCAAATATTGGGCGCGCGTTTGGCGTGTTTCCCGACTGTGCACCGGTGCCGAAGGGATCAATAACGCTAGTGCCTCAGAGCATCTTACATTAAGATACCGGTAGATCAAGGACGGCATTCCCACCTAACGTCTGTGCCCCAAAAATTGCAATCCGTTTGTTAAGATATGCGAATCTATCAAACGGACCATCCGTTTCTGCACAGATTCGGGATTTTTCCAGATGGGGGTCCCGACCAGAGGTGGCTGCCAAATTCTACAGTGGGGCGCACTTGCGATTTGTACAGCGTCATCAATTGTGTACTATTAAAGTATCTGCGGGCTCTGTACAGTTCGCCCAGTTTCTGAGAGGCTAACTTTACACTGGATTCGATGGAGCCCCCATACCTGAGTTGGTCATTTAGGGTACATCATGCATATCAATGGAGGGCTTGTTGGGAAAATTGCTTGCGTAGAAGGAGATTAGATTGTCATTTCGAACCCTTTTGAACGTAATCAGACATGATTGGGTCTTTGAAACAGTAAGTTCGACGAGGTTATTCTTACCACAAAAGGAGACCCTCTCGAGGTAACCGTCCATTCTCTGTTTCAAAGCCGTCCGAGCCGGTGGAGTTAGTGTGCCCTTTGGGGGCTTGTCAAACAAAAAGCTTATGTACTAAACATATATTTTTATACAAAAAAAAACGAAAAGTTAAGTTCCTTACGTCAATTGTGATTTTCGCATTGAAAACTATTTTTGTAATCCACGACCTTATATTATTCATTGGCCACAGACGTTTTATGAATCGCTGAAATGTTTCTTGTTGTTAGGTCGTTAATCTATAGTACCGTGATATAATGAAATTCATTTAAATCGAGGAATAAATATGTATAACATTTAAAATACCAACATAGGATTTTTACATAAGAGATGAGGAAATTTTTGAACACTTTTTTTAATACATGATTAAATACCCAGTGAGATATGCCACGAACCGCCACTGGAAATGAGGCACGGATCTAATAGAGGAAGGACAAAAGTAGACTGCGGGCCGGAATTTCAGATTCAAATTCAGCTAAAGAGATTTTTACCTCCGTCAAGTTGCAATCGTAGCTTAAAAATTAAGTTTGCTAATTCGACGTCTAAATACTTGCTAGCCGCACACAAGGGTTGAAATAGCGGCGCTAGTAGTGACGCATCTTGGTATCCGTCAAATTTTACATTTAATGTCAAAATAATCATTCACATAAATTCGTAAATTGCAATCGTACTTTAATATGTATACATTTTTTTTAAAGTTATTTAAACGACAAGAGAGTTTTTACATTATTAATTTTTGAAAAATTTCAATATTTTAAACAAGTGAAATAATTTTCGTCTGTTTTCTAAAGTTGAAAAAGCGTAGGTATTTTATTTTGTTTTTTTTTTCTACATTGTGAATGTGAATTATGTAGGAGGACGACCACTCTATGGAAATATATATATATTATTTTATTTATTATATTGTATACGCCCTAAATAGGCTTTTACACGTTTTGTTATAAAAATTCAAATTATAATAGTGACACAGGTGCAAAACACATCACAGTAGTAGGTACATAGGTAAAATAGATAGCCTTCACGAAATACAACAACTAAATATTTACTTTGTCTCACGAACAAATTCAGCAATAACATCGTGTAAGGCACCATTCCAAATAATTAGCTACAGAGGCGAATATATACAAAACACACCTCACATTCACTGATGCTTATACTCTAGACACATATCTTATTAATATTTGTTGGGGATGTATGCAATAATCGTCTTTTTGTATTTGTATTCCGTGCAGATAAACATATATTATTTACTGTCTGAAAAAGTATTACCTTCTGCGTGAAGTGAATGTTTAAATGACTCAATCCTGAAATTATTGTTACAAATTAATACAATTTTAGATCGAGTAGTTCTAGTTGAAATATTAAATTTAATCAACCGCCCGTCCTATTGGGTTATTATTAAAAAAGGAGGTAAATAAACGTCGTTTTTTTCATCAGATTTCGCAATAACAATACGTGTGACTAGTGACGTAAATTGTATGGGAGAGACGAAAATACCCGAACACATCCGTTAGCTTCGGCTGACCTCGAAATACTAAACGAGATGACGCAGAAACAAGCTTGACGTATACGAATGTTTTGTGAGTTTCGGGTTGAGCTTTTTTGTACCTGAGCGTACGGGATACGCCTTGTTGCGTTCGGGCGATAATATAGCAGCCGTATCACGTACGTTCGTATGCGTTCGTATGGGTAGGGCGGTTAAGTTGACTATATCAGGGCTGTCTATAAAACCATTAACAATTTTTAAAATAAAAGTTAGGTCTGAAACAAATCTTCCATCTGAGAGTTTTAATGATTTTTACTTCTTTCGTAAGTAATTGTAATTTATAGTTTCAATATCCGAGTTTATATTTAACATATCTTAGAAATTTATATTGAACTTTTTCAATGGAATCAGAGTGGATTTTATAGTGATATATAATAATAATAAAAGTACGGTCTTCGATGATGCAACGAGCGATTAGGATGTCAGTGATATTTAATCTAAAACAGTCCGGAAGCTATTTATAAATGGGAGTTAAACAAGTACCAATGTGAGAGTGGTACGTAGTTTGTTTTCAACTGTGAGTTTATTATAAATTCATTAATAATTAAGCATCGACTCCAGCAAAGAAAATGCTATTTACAAATAAGTTCCTCGCATATGGAACAATGCTAATGGGTTTGTAGGACTTTATCAAAAATGAACTCGTAAATTACACCCACGTAAAAATAAAAGGCGATCATTGACTTTTTGAAACATCGTGATGACAGTTTGGTTTTGCAAAGAAATGCGTTTACTCTATTAAAAACATAGACAGAACGTGTAATATCGGTGATATACAGGCTTACGACCTATTTACGGATTATTTACTAAGCTCGTCTTAAAACCCGTAACATTCCTGAGTATAGTGAAATACCGGCCTAAATGCTGTAGAAATGAGGCCCGAAGCTGAGTATGTGAGGTAAAACAATGTAGACGTCTTATTACGGATGATGCGATTCGAAAAGAATGCTAAGACGATGAAAGCCGATTAATAAACAAGATTAAGAAAAGGACAATTAGATGGTTTATACAGGTAGAGCGAACAAGCGGAAAAAAGAGTGTGCGGAGAATAAATGGCACGCCAAAAACATACGTTAATCTTTATATTTATATAACGACGAGTGTTCGTGAGTGGGTGGGTGTGTTTGTTTTTTTATGCATATCCACAGTTTTATTCCGAGCATAATGAAATTTTGAACAGTTGACCTTCAAAATAAGAGGAAGGTCAATGTCCACATAAGATTTCGAAAACCACCCTTTTCCCCCTTTCAAACCTTATAGAGCAGAATTTGGATGCTTCTTAATGAAATTTTACACATATGACGTTCAAAATAAGAGAGTGACTGGCTAGAGGTAGGGGTAGGTTAAGGGGCAGGGGTAGGGGTAAGGGCAGGGGTAGGGGTAAGGGCAGGGGTAGGGGTAAGGGTAGGGGTAGGGTAGGAGTAGGGGTAGGGGTAGAAGTAGAGGATGGGGTAGGGGTAGCTTTAGGGGTAGGTATAACACACCACAACCTCAAAACTTTACTCAAAACCATTAATAACCCCGGACAACGCCGGGTACTCGGCTAGTATAACATATAAAATATATATATTCCCGGGCTAGGGAACTTTTGACTAAATTTGAATTCCTCCTACTTTCATCATTATAAGCGGAAAATGTTGCTTGTGAAATGATGAAGGACGAGATGATGAGTGCCAGCAGAGTATCGAATCCACGACGCCTGGGTGGGAACCTGATGCACTTGTCTTTGATACTAACCGGTTATATGAAGACTCCAGGAATTAAAATTATCAACATTAAAGTAAATAAGAGAGAGAGGTGATTTGACTGAGACTATCAAAAATTCACCTAGACATTAATTACCCTGAATATGGATTCTTCACCAGCAACACAAATGTGAATCTCCGTAGACAAAACACCTTTTGCATCCAACCTAGGAAACACTTGAAAAGTGGTGTTCTACGAATTAAACACAAAAAAATTGATATCCAGTAAAAACATGACAGGATCAAGTGAATCAAGCAGCATAGTCAGAATAACAATAGAGTGTGTATGATTCGACGTATGAGTTTGAACCAAGGGAGTATTGTATGTCGAGACTGTTGAGCAGTGGCCGTGTGGTTCATAAAGGCTGAAAAGCTGTGACAACCCTAAGAAAACAAACCATGAGAAGAAATGAATGAATTTGAAAAATTCCCGATCAAAATATATTCTCTCCGAGAAATTGGGAAGGAACTTGTGGGTTCACTTATTCAGTTGGCCATAGCAATCAACGGAAGATGATAATGAAATGGCCATTTTCAAATATTCGACGCATGATACATTCATAGCGAACTTCAAAAAACACACAAAGCCTACCTTTAGTCATAGAGCAATGCACACCACTGTCATTGAGTTATATAAATAGAATCTACGTTCCTTACAAAATCAAAATCAGTGCAAAATATTGCTCCCGTGCGGGAAATGCGAAGGGGTGAAGCGGCTGTCGATGTCGCCCGAATCATTCCGACCGCGAATGAACGTAACACCGTGGCCTGGCGCATTTGCGTAGTTTGTATTACCGGCGTGCCATCTTCAAGTGCTCCTTGAGTTATTTAACATTAAAAAGGACAATTTACACACGCATATTGACTAAAGCAGACGAAAGGTTACCCAATCACTTTTTGTATCGTTTCCAGAACGACATGTCCAGTTACGTAGGCATTTTGCAGTTATCATTGGAAATCTATACCAGGCGAGAGCTTGTAATCGACTGAGTCCCGTCATTTTTTGGGATGCTGTGTGGAGGCATATTCATGTTTTTATAAGTTAGTTAGTTCCTCATTCAGTTGTCTGCAAAGTTAACTTTGTCAACCTACACACTGAAGTTGTTTACGCTTAAATATTACCTTAATTACTTATAATACCTTTAAATATTCCGTTTTTAAAGCACCTTTGGAGGTAATGATACATATACAAGACCTCGTGTTATTGCATTAAGTGTTTAAACTAATAACCAGTAATGATGGCCATTAGCGCTATTAGCGCCGCAGCGGCAGGAACTTGAACCAAAGGGAGATCCAGCTCCGGGACTTTCACGTTGCCGAACAGGTTTCACGCACTGAACCATAGATAGTATATCAATACACTGAACACAAAATCCCTAGAATAGTGATCTACCTATACCATCGGTTTATTTATTTATTATTTAAGGTCAATTTAGACAATTTACAAAACGCTATTAAAATATATGTATATGAAGGGTGTATAAGAAGGTACTTAACAAACAGTGGCGTGCATTGCTCCTGGACCCAGGGTAGGATGTAGCTTTTTAGGTGTTGACTAGCATTATTCATCACACCATAAAGCATGAAGGATAAGACGTTCCAAGCAAATAACAACTAAATATTAGATACACCTTCCTACGGTGGAACGATCATGAAATAAGAAATTTCTGGAAAAAGAGAGGTAGGCACAGCTTTTCAGCCTTTAAGGGCTGCACGCCACTGCTAACACACTTCAACCAATTATTGCCGTATTTATGGAGGAAAGAATGTACTCGTAGATGGCATTTTGATATCAGGTGAAATCATTTTTGGTATTAAAAAAATCTGTATCAAAAATCAAAAAATCTTTCACTAGGCATCGCAGTTGGAAGTGAATACATATTTATTCACCCATACCTACTACGAAAACACCAGTGGCGTGCGTTGCTCTTTGTCCGAAGGTAGGCTGTGTGTAGTTTTCAAGTTTCGCTAGTAAGCGGGTACAAAAATTACTAGTAATGAAAGCGATGTGTTTCACAGCTTTATTGCAAGCAGTATGCGGACGCATGGCCTTGCGTTATGTATCCCGCAAAAAAATTATATTGAGGGAACCAAATCTATGACCAAAGGTAGGTTGCAAGAAAAAAGCGTAAAACCGTCAAAGAGAAACAATTTATTGATGTAGACGGATTGTAGACTGATTGCGACATAAAAAAAGTTTAACAAAATTGTGGAAAATAAATTGTGGTGTTTTTTGTCCATTATCTTTTCATTTCAGAAGTCGTTTTTCTTGGGGTAAGCACAGCTTTTTATTTATTTATTTGTAAGAAACAAACAGCTTTTAATACAAATTTATATACAGAGGAAGTTTAACAAAAGGTAAGACAAAAAAGTTTCTTGTGTTAACAGTGGTTAAGTACAGATGTTTTATTAGAAAAAATAATAAGAAAGAAGGGAGGAGAGGAAGAGGAAGATGGGATCGGGACAGGAGATGCTCTCAATACATTTTATACTCGTGGATCAGTTTGTGGTCGTACGTATTACGTCAGTTCGATATTTTGAAAGCGTATTGTGAAGAATGTCGATATTGTGAAATTGTTTTATATTGAGCACAAATACGGGGAATTGGAGAATTTATCCTAAGATTGGTCCTGCTTTAGGGCAAATAAAAAAATCGGTTTGTCGGGTTGGTCTTGATGGCATGTGAATGTTTATAACAGCTTTTTTATTTATTTTTTTAATTATTAATGCATTTTTTGATACATACATTCACACAGACAATGTACAATAGTATAAACTTTTTTTTTGTTTAACATTAAATTATAAATACATCTGAACAACCTATGTGTAATGTATATAAAACAAAAAAATCCCAAATAGGCAAGGCCAGTGAATTATACCTGGTATCAGTTGGTTGCAATATATTAGTTTATTTGTATTAATACATGGATGTTGAAGGTAAGTTAAATAAAAGATTTTAAGTTAAATAAGAAAACAAATCGAAAAACAAAGAAAGAAAAGTGGAGAAAATATACAGTTATAGCAGGAAAAGGTTGATATCTTTGGTTTTTATCCAGTTATTTATTTCATTTTTGTATGTGTTTAAAGATGATGTGTGTGGACACTTACATTCTGTAAATAGAAAATTAAAATTTTTACGAGCAATAAAAATGCATGTCTCTGCGCAAGCCTAGTTTTACACAAAGGTACTTCAAGTATGTTATTTATCCTGTTACTAGAGCGATTTTCGTTTTTTGGGAATAGTTTTTGTCTTGAAAATACATATTTTAGGCACTGTAGACAATAATTTTTTCTTATATCTAACAGCTCAGCCTCATGGAATAGTTGCATGGAGGGGAGGGTACTTTCTTTATGTAACAGTATTTTTAGTATTAATTTTTGAGATGTTTCAAGTGGTTTAAGGTAAGTATTATAAATTCCCCCCATCCGATTATTCCATAAGATACTGATGATTGCACTAGTGCATGGTATACCATTTTCATTATTTTGATATTAAGTATGTTATTCAAACGTTTAAATATGTAAGTTAAATACCTTAATTTACTTACAAGCTTTTCTACATCAAAACATCTACATCTACATTTTTTTATTTATCCTGTATGGACTGCACGCCACTGCTACACACAATCCGAAGTCTATGTTGGTCACCTCAACTCTCCTCGAGCTACCTGTAACTTCTAGTACGGTGTGACATTTTACATAGTCGACAAAATATGAGGGCGCTGTGATCGTTTAAAAAGTTTTAAATGACAGCACCAAGATGGCTCACAGGAAAATTATTGTAAGTTTAAATAAGCACAATGGTCCGAGCACATGTTTTTTACTTTCAACAAACGTTATCCAGAAAGTGATCATTTAACGCTTTGCGAGGAAGAAAGATAGACGGAAAATGCGATTTTATGTATTTCGGAAACTTGTGTATCAAAATAACTATGTGTTAGATAAATAAAAAATATAAAAGAACAACAACAAAATATAATTCACACATTAAAAATATAAATAAAAACACATAAAAAAAACTAATTATGATGTTCTGCACTGTTTCTTTAAAACGAACTGTCAAATTCGAATATGAGGAACAAAATTTCCAAGACAGTTAACAGCTTGGTATTGCCATAGTAAAGAAAAAATGTGGTACCACTTTATTAAATGTTTACATTTTATTGCCAATCTATTTAACGTTTTTTTATCAGGATAATTTCTGATAAAATTAAGAAAAATATGTGAATATTTCAAGACGCCAGAACAAAGATTTCGACTTCATAGTTAATATTAAACGTGTCCATTATATATTTTTAATTTATTACTGAAGAAAGTCATATAATTGTATTTTTAAGATATTTTTCAATTTCGAATGGTCGTGTCTTTTTAATAATTTGCAAAAGCTTTTTCAGTATAAATTTCGAAATATAATTTGTCGCTTCAGGCTTTAGTTTTTTATATATTCAATATTATGTTTCGGGGACCTTTCTTACATTATTAATATTGCATAAATTAGTTGAAAAACCGGCAAAAAATGCTAATTTTTAATGATAGCTTTTTGAAATATAATTTTTCCAGTTTTGTGTAACTTTATACCGAGTACCTTGACTGAGCGACCAACGCAATCAAAAAGGACAGAACTAAAAAGAAAAGCGTATAGTAAATTGAATATTAAGTAAGCGGGCGTAAGGCATACAATTGAGAAAACTGAATAAATGATATTTTATAATTTCTTCAAAAGATTGGTATTCACTTCGTGGCGTCATTGTTAATAAATTAATTAAAAATTACTTTGTAATCACCACTTTATTAGTATATACATATCAACATGTTTCGAAAGCGATGCTTTCTTCATTAGGAATATATAGAATATTAAAAAAATAATAATGTGAAGTAGAGACAAATGATAAACATAAACAAAAATTGATTAAAGTAGGTAAGTAATTAATTAAAAAAATTTAATAAAAAAATATTAAAAAACATTGAAAAACAAATTTATATTAGAAATAAAAAATGAATAATTTTTATTATTAATATTGATATGATATGAAAATAAATTCAAGAGGAAGCTATTTAAAAAAAAATATTTGTTTATTAATTATAATTAATTATTTTTATAAACAATAATTATTAGCCTGAAACACTCATCCAAATTGAAAAACCTTCCGAGCAAAGATAAATGTCGCCGACAGGACTCGAACCTGCACCCTTCTGATGTCCGGTCAGATGCTCTACCGTTGAGCTACGTCGGCTTATCGCAAACCCGTCAAGTTAATCAATATATACTAGTGTTTCATTCAATAATTACTATTTTTTTTATTATATTATATTTTTGTGCAGGTTCGAGTCCTGTCGGCGACATTTATCTTTTCTCGGAAGGTTTTTTCAATTTGGATGAGTGTTTCAGGCTAATAATTATTGTTTATAAAAATAATTGTTACCCTTTGCGCTATGCACAAAAATCTTGTCTTAAAAACTTTAGTTTATCAATTAATATATAATTAATTCACTATTAACGCTTTTTCTGATTTCTAAAATTTCAAATTAGTCTAATTGTACACCTTAGGTGTTTAAATTATAGGACAGATGTATATACATACATGTTTTTCCCATTGTCCTGCTCAGGTCAGGGACCTGTCGCATCGACAAGGAGCCTCTAGGCGCCCCTGTCCTGTGTTACGTCAACGGTATCTGTCTATAGTATGTCCAGCATGCTTCTCCCACCCGTGTCTGGGGAGGCCCACTGGACGTCTTCCCTGTGGAATAGCATTCAGAATTTCCCCTATAATTCGACCTTCTGGCATTTTCAATACGTGCCCAAGCCACCTCAGTTGCGAATTTTCCATGAAGAGCAGCAGTGGTTCGATGTTTAGCTCCTCCCGGATCATGGAGCTCATTTTGTGACTCTCGCAACTTCTCTCAAAAGATGCATCTCTGGGCAACTAATGAAGGGACATTATTTTACGATCTGTTCTGTTGTTTGCATATGCCAACATTCTCAAAATTTAGAATCATTTAGACATCCTGTGTGCATCATTTACGCACAGCAGTATTGCCACAATCCAAAACCGAAAAACGCTGTATGAGGGTTAAAAAAAAAACTTTTGTATGAGGGTTAAAAAAAAAAGATTGGTAAAACCATGTTTTTCGGAAGCTTTTTATGAGAATATAAGTAAGGAAAGACAAATAAAAAGGAATTAAAAAATATATACATGTTTCGAAAGCGATGCTTTCATCGTCAGCAATATATGAATACTTATATAATATTCCTGACGATGAAAGCATTGCTTTCGAAACATGTAGATATCAATGTATATTTTTAAAGTGGTGAATACTAGCATATTTTCAAATTCATTTATTAATAATGACGCCACAAAGTGAATACCAATCTACAATAAAAAACACATAAATTTGTTGTAGACCACTTTTATTTTATTAAATCTCTACCGGTTTCGGAAGCACCCTTCCTTCATCAGGAGAATATTATAATTGATTATTATATTCTGTTATAATATTCTCCTGATGAAGGAAGGGTGCTTCCGAAACCGGTAGAGTTTAAAAAAAATAAAAGTGGTCTACAACAAATTTATGTGTTTTTTATTGTAAATTATGGCGAGCCACAAAGTTAATGCTTTTTGCAAATATGAATACCAATGGTTTAAAGAAATTATTTAAAAAAAATCTTAGTAGATTATATATAATGCTTTATCCCATAACTGTAATAATGATTTTTTTAAATATATTTTTAAGTAGGTAGTATAGGTACCCAAATCAAGTTACACGACAAATTAATTTAACTTAACACATATAATTGACAAAGAAAATAAAAAGACACATTGTAAATTGTAAACCTCTACCGAAGTGTTAAATATTTGTGTTAGAGGTATAGTTCATCAATAGTGTTACATACTATTATAATATGTTATAATCTATGATGGATGTTGATGTACTTTTATTTCTATAAATACCACTACTGTCGCTAGATGACGCTGCTCCCTAACTCAAACACGAGAAATCTTTCTCTATTGAGTTGGGCACTTCTTGTTAAATAAATTTATACTTTTTTGTAATTAGCTATTAAGATCTGTACTATTAAATATTTTACGACAACATGGGAAGCGTGTAAATGTCAAGAACTGCATTCCCGGATTCGGGATTTCCCCCACGCGGCCCATGCTAAAAAATATGTTGTTTCCTTAGAGTAACAATTTGTATCTCACATACAAGTAGATACTATTAATGACCGATAAATGACAAAAAAAAACATGAAAACATGGTAAAAAAAAAACCAAGCATCTGGCGACACGGACTCACAGAGCCTGTGACCGAACGCGGTTTAGTGAGTTCCACGTCTTCCCAGGGAGATAGAACCCTGGCACCTTTAGATATCTATCATAATAATATGTACCCATTATTTCGTTTACGTAAAGCACCTAATAGCATTACGTACATATACATCTCTTCACAGTGGCGTACAGTTCCGAAAGGCTGAAAAGCTGTGCCTAAAAATAATGAAAACATTCGAATGATTTGTATAACGCCGTTTTTTGAAAAATCACCTCATGGGCACCCCTAAAAAAAACGTACCAATTGAAAGAAATTGAAAGATAATATAATATGTATATAAGGAAAAAAAACAATAAATATTTTTTTTTATGTCTCATTTTTGTTTTTGAGGAATTTATACTTTTTCGTTACATAACGCAAAGCCAAGTATCCGCATATTACTTGCACTAAACCTGTGAAACATATCGCTTACATGGCTAGTCTTTTTAACACAATTAAATGTTCGTTTTGAAGATAGATACGTAACGTTTGGACCTCCGCTATAAGTTTTGATAAATTGTCATTTTTTTCAGTTTCCAACACCACCGCTATAATTCAAGATGGTTTCAAAGCAATCTGTTAATTCATTACTGTCTGTAATGACAAGTTCTTTGATTTTTTTACATTAACTCCACATAGAATACCCAGAGGAAAATAATTTCTCTCAGCGCCTGTTATCTTTGAGATTGGTGTATGGAGGGTCTTATTGGGGAGAGGAAGGAGTGAACACGGGTTCGAGTCCTGTCGGCGACATTTATCTTTTCTCGGAAGGTTTTTCAATTTGGATGAGTGTTTCAGGCTAATAATTATTGTTTATAAAAATAATTGTTACCCTTTGCGCTATGCACAAAAATCTTGTCTTAAAAACTTTAGTTTATCAATTAATATATAATTAATTCACTATTAACGCTTTTTCTGATTTCTAAAATTTCAAATTAGTCTAATTGTACACCTTAGGTGTTTAAATTATAGGACAGATGTATATACATACATGTTTTTCCCATTGTCCTGCTCAGGTCAGGGACCTGTCGCATCGACAAGGAGCCTCTAGGCGCCCCTGTCCTGTGTTACGTCAACGGTATCTGTCTATAGTATGTCCAGCATGCTTCTCCCACCCGTGTCTGGGGAGGCCCACTGGACGTCTTCCCTGTGGAATAGCATTCAGAATTTCCCTATAATTCGACCTTCTGGCATTTTCAATACGTGCCCAAGCCACCTCAGTTGCGAATTTTCCATGAAGAGCAGCAGTGGTTCGATGTTTAGCTCCTCCCGGATCATGGAGCTCATTTTGTGACTCCCGCAACTTTTCTTAAAAGATGCATCTCCGGGCAAATAACGAAGGGACATTATTTTACGATATGTTCTGTTGTTTGCATATGCCCACATTCTCACAATTTAGAATCATTTAGACATCCTCTGTGCATCATTTACGCACAGCAGTATTGCCACAATCCAAAACCGAAAAACGCCGTATCAAGGTTAAAAAAACCCTGTTTTGAAGATTGGTAAAACCATGTTTTTCGGAAGCTTTTTATGAGAATATAAGTAAGGAAAGACAAATATAAATTAATTAAAAAATATATACATGTTTCAAAAGCGATGCTTTCATCGTCAGCAATATATGAATACTGATATAATATTCTTGATGATGAAAGCATTGCTTTCGAAACATCTATATCTATATATCAATGTATATTTTTAAAGTGGTGAATACTAGCATATTTTCAACTTTATTTATTAATAATGACGCCACAAAGTGAATACCAATCTACAATAAAAAACACATAAATTTGTTGTAGACCACTTTTATTTTATTAAATCTCTACCGGTTTCGGAAGCACCCTTCCTTCATCAGGAGAATATTATAACTGATTGCGAGCCACAAAGTTAATGCTTTTTACAAATATGAATACCAAACGTCTAAAGAAATTATTTAAAAAAAATCTTAGTAGATTATATATAATGCTTTATCCCATAACTGTAATAATGATTTTTTTATATATTTTAAAGTAGGTAGTATAGGTACCCAAATCAAGTTACACGACAAATTAATTTAACTTAACACATATAATTGACAAAGAAAATAAAAAGACACATTGTAAATTGTAAACCTCTACCGAAGTGTTAAATATTTGTGTTAGAGGTATAGTTTATCAATGGTGTTACATACTATTATAATATGTTATAATCTATGATGGATGTTGATGTACTTTTATTTCTATAAATACCACTACTGTCGCTAGATGACGCTGCTCCCTAACTCAAACACGAGAAATCTTTCTCTATTGAGTTGGGCACTTCTTGTTAAATAAATTTATACTTTTTTGTAATTAGCTATTAAGATCTGTACTATTAAATATTTTTACGACAACATAGGAAGCGTGTAAATGTCAAGAACTGCATTCCCGGATTCGGGATTTCCCCCACTTGCTAAAAAAATATGTTGTATCCTTAGAGTAACAATATATACTCTAAGGTTGTATCTCACATACAAGTAGATACTATTAATGACCGATAAATGACAAAAAAAAACATGAAAACATGGTAAAAAAAAAACCAAGCATCTGGCGACACGGACTCACAGAGCCTGTGACCGAACGCGGTTTAGTGAGTTCCACGTCTTCCCAGGGAGATAGAACCCTGGCACCTTTAGATATCTATCATAATAATATGTACCCATTATTTCGTTTACGTAAAGCACCTAATAGCATTACGTACATATACATCTCTTCACAGTGGCGTGCAGTTCCGAAAGGCTGAAAAGCCGTGCCTAAAAATAATAAAAACATTCGAATGATTTGTATAACGCCGTTTTTTTTGAAAAATCACCTCAAGGGCACCCCTAAAAAAAACGTACCAATTGAAAGAAATTGAAAGATAATATAATATGTATATAAGGAAAAAAAACAATAAATATTTTTTTTTATGTCTCATTTTTGGTTTTGAGGAATTTATACTTGTTCGTTACATAACGCAAAGCCAAGTATCCGCATATTACTTGCACTAAACCTGTGAAACATATCGCTTACTTTTGTCTAATTACTTTTGGCTAGTCTTTTTAACACAATTAAATGTTCGTTTTGAAGATAGATACGTAATGTTTGGACCTCCGCTATAAGTTTTGATAAATTGTCATTTTTTTCAATTTCCAACACCACCGCTATAATTCAAGATGGTTTCAAAGCAATCTGTTAATTCATTACTGTCTGTAATGACAAGTTCTTTGATTTTTTTACATTAACTCCACATAGAATACCCAGAGGAAAATAATTTCTATCAGCGCTTGTCATCTTTGAGATTGGTGTATGGAGGGTCTTATTGGGGAGAGGAAGGAGTGAACACGGGTTATGAAGAAACCCATGTTGTAGGAGGGATGAAAAACAGAAGCCGGCAAATCGTTCTATAGCCGGGCTGTTTAACTCAAGAACGAGTCGTATAAACGTCCCGTTTTCATGTGACAAATTTCAACCGTGTACAAATATTGGGAGCGCGTTTGGCGTGTTTCCCGACTATCCACCGGTGCCAAAGGGATCAATGACGCTTGTTCTTCAGAGCACCTTCCATTGAAATACCGAGACAACAGAAATACGTAGAACGAGGACAGCATTCCCACCAGACGCCTTTGCTCTTAAGATAGCAATCCGTTTGTTAAGAGAAATTAATCTATCAAAGGGACCGCCCGTTTCTCAACAGAGTGAAAGGTTTTTTCAGGTATTTTGGGGTTCCTAACTTGCGATTTGTACAGGGTCAGCAGTTTACTATCAAAGTATCTGCGGGCTCTGTACAGTACGCCCAACTTCTCAGAGGCTAACTAGAGATCGGAGGAAATTAAAAAAAAATCGCATTGACTGTACACAGCTTACCTATAGCCATAGAGCACTGCACGCCACTGTCTCTTCAGTGTGTGCACAGCATAATATAGGTAGGTACACACGAGTATAGCGTACAGCACACAGCGCGCTCGCACGACCAAATTAAAAGCCGATAAGTCTAGCAACGAAATTCTAAACATCCTCGATGCTGTCGTAAATATGAATATTAACTATTAACGTTCGCTATCAGGCTAAGAGCGTAAGCTGACTTGCCGTGAATTATTCCTAAGTGTTGCCTTTATTATACTCGTACGTTACGTTATACGTTACATCGTTTTATAATGTAGGAATATTGTACGTGAATTGCACAGGGTGGCCATACAAATTCAAATTGTTAATTCCAGGTTTTGAAAAGAACTTTTACTTGCTGGCTGATACTAACCTCTTTCATTTCTTTCTCCATTTTTTTGGAGATTTTTTTGGAGATGTGTGGAGAGAAAACGGAAGGAGAGGATTTTTTTTACAATTACTCCTCATAGGAGACTCTGGGGGAAATAAATACCCTTAAGACCAATGTCATATTTGAAGATGCTATGTAGAGGGTCTTTTTGAGGAAAGAAAGGGGTGAACCTGGGTCTCGAAGATACCCATGATGTAGGAGGAAGGAAACACGGACGCCGGAAAACCTTTTCACAGCCGGGTGTTGAACGCAATAACGAGTGTGGGAAGGAAAAAAGTACCAGGGGTGGGTAGGAATCTGGGGGTCAGTATGTCATGGAGTGACGTACGTATGAGTCCGGCTGGAGAGGTCAAAGGGTACTTTTAACATTAATCCTCCTTGTACCAGTTTTAAAACTACCCTAACAGGGTGAAACCGGCTTGGTCCCAAATAAATATATAGAATAACGGAATCCCATCACGAATTAAAAAAATAACTTTTCAATTATATTTGATTTTCATAAATATTTTTAATTGATATTTTCATTACGTCGTTAGGCAAAACATTTTAAAAAGCACTCGTATTAATGTATTTGTGCACGCCGATAGTGGTTCAAATTGGTTCGAAATAAATTAGAACACCGGCCCGCAGTCCCTCCTTGTCCCCACAGTAGTCCAACGATACAGTACACTACTAAAACACGAAGAATATTTTTTAAATGATCTACTCCTCTTGGTTTTGATGGGGATTTCAGTTGGGGAAACTAGGTTGAATTTCCGAGAAAGGCTAAATGCCGCACTTTAAAAAACGCAAAAAAAACAAATTAACGGACTTTTATCATTAAAAAAATTCCAGGCATCGCAAATTATTTTTAATATTTACATAGCCCCGAAAATTCTCGGTTCAATAGAATTCTTCCAGGCACCCTATTAAAGGTTAATTAATTTTGTATTTCAAATTACCTTTCTAAGAGGCTGAACGGAGGAGTGCTAAACCTATATTATTTAGATTGAAAGAAAAATGAGCCTACAAGGTTGCACGTATCAAATAAAAAAATAATTTGACTAACTTTTGATAAGTTTATTAAGTTCGTAATTAAATCTCTGTAGCAAAGCGGTCATATCCTTGACTCTGGAACCAGAGGTTAAAGGCTCAAAACCTAGCAAAAAATCAGTGCAATACGTATAACATTAAGTTTATTGTACATAACAGAGGGTTAAGGGAGAGAGGGACGTTGGATAGTGATTATTTATTGTTATTTCATTGTACACGTCAGAACTGTGGGTGTGTTATACTGTATCCTAATGACAAATGATAAAAAATCACCTACAGTAATGCATATCGCAAACTATTCCGTCTACTAAGATACTGCAGCGCTACAGGAATGTTCCTGGAAGGACGAGTGCACTCTCTCAGGACACTTTTCCGCCACCGCGTGGGAAGCCTATGGTGCAGAGTATGCCAATCCAAGAATACCGTCATTAATGATACGGCTATATACTCGTAGATGGAGTCTCCCCTGATAGCCCTTTGGAAATGGGAAACCATAAAATATCCATCTTAAACTTGTTAATTTTTCTTTTCTCTTTTAGTGAATGAATTTATTTTCCATATTTTACTGATTAATCGTTTTCAATGTATTTCTTTTCTTTTTTTCTTCCTCTTATTTTATGTACCTATTGTTATGTATTTGTTTGTATTATTATCACTTATGGAACGTATTGAATTGTACTAACCCTGCATACCTTCTGGAATAAAGAACTATTATTATTATTAATTCGAAACAATGATAACACGTTATAAAATTTCAATAGGAAAAATTTATAAAAATCAAATAGAAAATATGACCCTTTTCTGACCTTCCTAAGTATGTTTAACAAAATATCTCAAAATTTTGAATATCTTCAAAAATCCAATGAAGGTTTTTCTTTAAAATGTCAAGGAGAAATTAATTTTTTTTAAAAAATAAAATAGGGTGTAGTTTCTGTTTTTCATAAACTCAAACATTCAGTTACTTAAAATGCGTATTACAAAACTTTGGTGAAGTTTATTTTTAAAAAAAACGTACTGGAAAAGGATTTCAATTTTTTGTATATCTTGGGCATTAACTATGTAACCATTTTTAGACATTTTGTTTGAAGAGTTTTATTCACTATGTACTTTTGTTACTTAATCTTACGCTGCCGATTTCGACACATCCGTGTCATTCACTAGCGTTCTTAAAACTACCTTAAATTAAACAAGTACAGAAATAATTAGACATTATTAGGTGAGGGTAGTGGGAGTGGTGATTTGGGAGAGAGCGGATGGGTTATAAACCTGAATTAATTAACAGTTTAGTTAATAAGAAACAAACAAAAAAGTACATTTATAGTGAAAATAATAACAGCCAATCTAGTTGCAACAAAATTCATAAGAAACTTCTTTACAGAGGTGACTTATCTTAAAAAAATATCCCGCACATTACCAGCTCACGTTTCTGCAGCATTCTACACTAATTCCAAGCTAAAAAAATAATTAACAACAAGGACACTTCTAATAAATGGGTAAAAAACAGAATGTACACATCATAATGTAACACACAGTATGCAGGTATGACTACTAGAAATTTTAAAACCAGAAACAGGGAACATGAATTCTGTACAAAATGATAACTATTCCGAGTTTGCTAATCATTTATTAGAGACAGGCCCCTACGTATCCCTCCCGCCCAAAATAAAAATTACAAATAATGAATACCATTCGTCTAATAACGGTATACAGCAATATGTATACAAGAGAAAATAAAGGATAGGACAATTGAAACCAAACCAATGGTTGTATTTCTGAAAGAGAGAAGTGAATAGAGAGGTAAAAATACTAGATTTCAAGAGATTCGAGAAATTTTCAAAAGTTTTGGGAGCAATCGATAAAAATGTCAATTTTCATTCCACTACAGGGGATGTTATATAATAATTATAATACATGTTTAATTATCTTCTTTTTTTAAAGTTTTTAAGTTTAAAAATAATGATGACCTCACTGGGATTTCCCACGCTAAGGATTTCATTTACATAATATTAAATAAAATCATTTTAATTCGATGAAATCGCGTAAAGAATTGTAATATGGGTGTTTTAAGTGCAGTTGATTGGTTTCTGTTCAGTCAATTAACGTATCCAGAGTTTTATTTGATTTTTAAATTTACTGTTATTGTTTTTGAAGGAGAGTGGGATTTTGTTGTAGAGCTTAGTACTATAGTAAAGAAGTTTTTTTTGTCTAAATTTGTGGTTTATATGTGACACTTTGGCACAAGAGGTTTGGAGAAGGTTAAATATTGTTTATTGGAATATGGAAAGTGCTCGGGTTTCTTCGTAGACGGTAATTGATATTGATTTTGGCCAAGAGGGAAGATTTTACGTGGTTATTTATAATTTAGTAACTAGGCCTGAATAGCCAATAACTTATAGAACTTTTCTCTTCCCTTCTCCGTCCCCTTTACCATCCGCCTAGCAGTATATACTAACGTAGACCCACTGGATCCAGGCATCGGAGTCACTCTCCTCATGCACAAGTCAGTTTGTCTAAAGCAGCAAGAACTCTTGAAATTTGCACCGCTATTCCTGTCTTGAAGCTTAGAAACACCCATTAAGCCGTGCCAAATTTACACAAGACGAATCTTTTGTTTCACATTGAAATATAGTTTACTCGTAGCTAGTTTCAAATAAATTGTAATAACCACGTACTTGTAATCGTTTGAGCTTTAAAGCATGGGTGGCTTTACTAGTAGTTTAATAGTAGTTTTAAATAGATCCGAGAGATGTCACTACTTAGAGATAAATAGAGTCTATCGGCATTACAGACTGGCAGATTATAAGAAAATTACTTAGAGAACAATGGCTTCATTGCTGTTCTAATTATATCGATCTATTGTGAAGAATAATCAATAAAAGACAAATGCTTATGTGACTGAAAGTGTTTTTAATTACCTACAATCGTAAGTTATCACAGCTATTATTTCGGAGTATCCAAATTTTGTATTAATAAAAAAAAGTGAAGAAATTCGAGTTAAAATGAATATAATCACAATCGTGAAAATTTCAGGCGTGCAGTAGGCATTCGGTCGTAATTTTCACGCTTTTTTCCTTCTACGTCCAAATATCTTACTAGTATATAAACATATTATTTTATATGAATACAGCACAAGTCAACAAATTAATTAAATAAATTTTACTCGCGCACGCCGGGATTTGAACTCGCGACCTTCGGATTCGTAGTGGAGAGCCTAACCCTTCGACCACGGAGGCCGTCAAAATTACGATTAATTATTAAGAATTATATAATCCACATAGGCACAAAAGCACTGCCTACAGTGCCCACCCTATCTTAAATGCCCCACCGACTGCCCTATTATAACGTGTCAAAAGCGGGAAATAAGCACGCGAAATGGCGCACATGTCATATTCAAATGATAACTGTATTCTACACAAAAAAATGCATGTGCACAATGCGCATTCAAGGGAAGACTCATTTGTGTTAGTGTGCAGTAAAAGGCAGTGCCTTTCGGTGGAAATCACAAATACATATAGCAATCAGTGCCATCTGTTTTAGTACCTCCATTTATTAGTACAACTTTACTAACGAAATAATTATCAGATTATGATGGCCTTCTTTCATGCAATTATGCGTTTAATTCCGATTTTACTAGAATTTTCTTTTCTGAGGTTAAATAACAAATGTGAAATTAGCTGTATGCAAGCCATGCATCTGTGTGAGTACAGTGGTTAACTCAACTGCGGTTGCTATGCCCATATAGGCTCATTTGCCTCTATTTTGAACAGTACGCGTGGAGAACGAGAATACAAATACTTTTAAGGGAAATGATGCAACGTAAAAAAAAATCTAAAAGGACAGAGTTAAATTAGGAGTAAATAAAAACACCTCAAACACGAAAACAACACATATACCTAGATACATCCACCATATCTAACGTGTACTATTAACAAAGGGGAGATTTTTCGAGTGTACTTCACACCACAGTATACACTTTACGGTTTACAGTCACAGTACACGGGGTGTATAATCAGTGGTGTGCACAGACTTTTCATACAGGGGAGGCAGTAGGAAAAACAGCGAAAAAATTAATATAAAAAAATACCCCACACAACACCATTCGTGAAAGTTTTCGCTAAGAACTGCTAAGCTGCTGACTTTAGCCGATGTTGGTTGAGATTACCCAAGCAACATCAAATATTCAAGTAACCGCTTTATGTATCGCACAGGTACTATTTTGTACTGTAGAGTCACGGGACCCAGATAGATCGACACAGAATAAAAACTGTGGAATGGTGTGTACAAAGTATATTTGTGAGTAATGGAGGTTACAACAATGTTACTTTCCTGTGATAAAATTATAAGTCAATTAATCTATATATAAAATTGTCTTATTTTTTCCGCTAAATAACACGCAGAACATAATGCATATTTTGAAAAAAAGGCGTATATATTATCATTATTTTGTTAGTAAAGTTGTTATAATTAATAGATGTACCAACAGATGATACTGATAGCTACATTTGCTAGCATTGCTGAAAAGCACTGCTTTTAAGACACTAAAAATGAGTGCCATGACGCGCATTGCGCACACATGTACATTTGAATGTATAGAATAGAGTCAACATTGGAATATGATGTTCACGTCAGTTGCATATTTAGTTACTACCTTTCCCACCTTGTGGTGGTGCCGTAGGTATGGTGCGCGCGGCGCTGCGTGTCGTAGTTTTGAAGTAGAAGATTGATTTCCAGTAATAATTTTATAATTATTATTTTTATACTTTCATGCGAGTAAAGCGGGGAAGGCAGTGCTTATGTGCCTACATGGACGGCACGCCTCTGTGTACAATGTAATACTGTATACTGCTTGGTGTAAATATCTTTCCTTCAAATTACACCGACACAAATACGGCGTGTTCTAAGCGAGAAACGCGGTACAGGGTACAACAATAACACGGTGTTTTCACAATTTTTCCAGTATTCCCTATTTTCTGCGGTACGTATATCATTACGTTAGGCGAATGAGTGGATTCAGAACGTAAAATCCTCGAATTAGGGACGGCCAACTGTGGGGGGGGGAGGAAGATAATACAGGGATATTATATATAAAAAAGCTCTTTGAGAAATTGTCGACACTATGTCACTGAGTAAAGAATATAATTAAATGAGTGAATATTTGTGAACTAGGGTGAATTGGAGCGAGGGGATGGGAAAATATGACAGGTACCATCGAAACTCTGAGAAAAAATTCAAAGCAGTGTTCAGTTAAAATTCAACATTGCAAAAAAATTGAAAAAAAAAAGTTCGATTTTTTCTTAATAGCGTAATGTTTTCAACGAGAGTCAGACACATGCTGAAAAAATGTCTTCTAAATAAAAATACCTCGTATGAGGCGCTGTATCAATCTGTATTTGTATTCTATGTAGCATTACACGTACCACTTCTCCAGCAATCAATATTTTAATAATTTTAACCTTGTCATCAGTTTGTTTGTAATTATGAAATGATTGATGACTCCTGCAGGAGGATAATGCAGTTAGGCCGCAAGCCGAGCACACGCTAGTGCACTGCGGGAATAAGAGCGGAGTACCTAGTTCAAAACAACACACATTCACACACCACACATTATTAAATGTTGGAAAAACAAGCAGGGTGTAATACCATGTACGGAGAAATAATTAATATTACCTAGTTTAATTTTGTAAAATATAAATCTCAAATAAAACATGACAATGTATTACAATTTGTCAGGAACAATCTATAATAAAATGGTAAATTTTTCTACAGCGCCATTTCGTAACTAAACTCGTCTCAGGGGCGCTTTATACGTTCTTGTTAAAGCTTGCAGCCCCTATCAAATATATTTGTTTTTAAACATTTCTTAAAGGTTTCCAAATTGCTTTCTGATCTAGAATCAAATGGAAGGCAATTCCAAGAATGTGGACCCAGTACATTGAAAGCTCTGTCCCCAAATTAAACAGCATTTGACGAGAGGGTTCAACCAGTCTGTTCATCAGACTTGGCACACCTGAAGGTGAGTTGCCTCTGAGTGGGATTGTCACTCATACAGAGATCAGTCAAGTATGATGGTGCCAGCCCGTTCAGTACCTTGTATACCATAAGACAAATTTTAAGATGAACTCTTTCTGTGACTCGAAGCCAGTGTAGGTAATCACGTAGAAGAGGAGTGATGTGACAGTATTTGGTGGCATCGCATACTAGACAGCTACTGTGTTGAACACTCCTTGAAGTCTGATCAAATGTACATTAGGCAGACCAGCATACAAACTATTGTAGTAGTCTATGTAGGCTAGATTTTAGACAAAGTGATGGACGATCTGGAAAAGAAGGATTGTTAGGATCACAAAAAAATGTACCGTAGGAAGTGGTATGGTAGGATCAAAGAAGTTTAAGAACTACGAGAACCACAAAAACGGTATGACCATCAGATAAAGAATTAAGCAACTAAATGGGCGCAACACCCACAGCGCAAAAAAAGAACTAACTTAAAATTTGTCTTTTTTGACGAGTATTTGGAGTTAACTCGAGAAGACAAGAAAGTACTTTACAAGCTACAAACAAAATAGTTATACAATTAGGGGGCGGAAATACGTACCGCCGCCCCGAGAACCATTCATTGGATAACCAACACCTCCGCCATAACTCACCCCAAGTGGTTCGCTACGTTTGGTGACTTAGCAGGGGTACCTGGGTTCACGGGCCAATAATATGGGATTTATAAAAATAGAGGATAATATTAATAAATCTTGAACATGAAGTATGATATCGGTGTAAATGGCGTAAATTGTACTGGTCTCATTAGCTAAGTTGGTTAAGCGGTTACCCCGGATAGGTGGAGGTCCTGGGTTTGAGTCCCAGATGCGACTGAAATCTTTTTAATTTCTGTTGTTTTTTCGGTTTCGTGGTTCATTTGGGATGTGTTAATATTATCTTCTTCAATGATTAATTTTTATTTAATTAATTTGTGTTGTTTCACAATTAATTAATTTACAAAATAATATATAGTATATTTGCGCACGTTCCTGAGTGCAAGATACTCTCAGTATCGCCCTGGTGAAATACCACCATTCTGAATCGAAACGTTGCTTGCATTATCCGTGTTTGGTGACCAGACCCCGCCTCCCTCTTCCACTTCTCCATCCCCTCCCCAATACCTTCAGCCTCACAACATTCCACAATTGGGAATGCCATAGTTTCACTGGCTCCAGACGGCTGGGAGCAGTTGGGACTCTTGTGCGGTATTCATATAAAAAAGGGTCGGCTCTAAACTAAAATAGTATTTATAGATAAGAAAAAAATATTACCGTACTTATTATACATGGTACCAAGCTACCCTTAAAACAAGTATCTAACAATTCATCACCCTGTATATGACAGGTAGCGGGTAGTATTATTGGCACCGCTGCACTCGTGCTGTCATGTATAAAACATTTAATAACCTCCCTGTAGTCGCCGGGCGGCTTAGTTAGGTGGGGCGGAAGCAGAGTGGCGACAAGCGGCGATTTACGGGGTGGTCAGGAAATACGTATCACTTATCGATACTAATCCATGAATACGAAAAAATATATATATGCCGATAAATAGAAGAGAAAAAATAGTTATTAAATGTCATGACTAGTTTTAAAATTATTTAAAATGGGGGTCACTCAAAAAGACACACTTTGTAGTTTGCTGACGCAAGAATTACTACTAACGATTTATCTGTAAATTCTAAATGGATAGTTAGAAACATGAATAAGGCTTCCAATAACAAAAGTACTTAGACTGTAAGTTTTTAAATTCTGTATGAAATACATACTGGAATTTTGGGTAAGATGTTCGAAAATGCCTCCACCGGTTTCCAAAATGCACATATGTTCAGACATTTTAGTACGTAGTTCATAAAATTTAAAAGATTACAATTTGAGGTTTGCCGGCATTGGCACCGGTGCGCAAATGCGCCCACAGCCCGCAACACTGTAAATAACTAAATGTGTAAAAAAAGGTAAACATCTATCAAAAACTTCTTAAGCTTTTTGAGGTCATTTTCTAAATATTCACCAGTACTAAAAATTATAAATATTTCAAATAAATACCAACTCTTCTAGTGCCACCAATCTTCTAATAAATGTAATATCAATAGAAAAAAATGATAAAATAGCTATTGTAAAAATCATATCTTCTCTAAGCTCAAACTGTCTAATAAAACTGTGTTCACCTGAAGCGACCTGGCGGGTAAGTATGTTTTTTTGTATCTGTTTGTAAATAATTAAATGAATAATATGAAGTAATATTTGTATGGCGGCCTTGATGTGATTTTTCACAAAAAACAGCGCTATAGAAATCATCAAATTATTATTATTATTAGACATTTTCACACGAGCAGAATTTATCGATAAATTATTTTTAAATTGCTAGAGTTAGCAACCTGGAAAGTGACTTTTAGTGCCTTATTTGGATGCCCGTCCAAGTTACGTCTTTTTCGTTATTTTAATGACAATGGTGAATTACACAAATAATCAAATCCAACTTGAGAATCACTTCAACGATTCAATCAAACTAACGAATCAGTAAAGAAAATCGATGAATCAAAAGTATCGAAAATCAATAAGATGATTCCACTATTAGATGAATGATTAAAATGAAGAACGAAAAGTATGAATCAATCAAAAGTACAATCCAATCAATGGAACTAATTTACGAGTGCCAAATGAATAGACTAATTTAATGGGCGAATCACTTAAATGAATCCATAAAATGGACAAATGACTCATACGAATCACCCAAATGAATCGATACAATGGATAAAATCCTCAAATGAAACAATTCATTTGTTAAATTATTAGCTCATAAAAGTTTATACGAACAAAGGAATAATAATTCCATACTTTTATCAGAGTCTCAAAATTCTTTCAGTAAGAACAATTCTGTGGTATAAAATAATATGTCAGCACATTAATAACCCTATATATAGTACAAATAGACTAGAGCACACTTACAATACTCGTCTCAATTTTAATGAAAAAATAATGGTTCCTAAGCATACAAACAAATATGGACAAAGAACTTTAGATTACATGATTCATAGCTGTTTAAATATATTACCTGCTGAAATTAAAAATTGTATTCGAGTAAAATGATTAATAATTATATTGAAGACTTAGCTAGCTGAAAATAAAATATCTGTATTAGATAATTATGAAAATATTATTTTTTGTAAGATTTATTGTTGTTATTTGTGTTTTTTGTATCCACATAAGCAAAAATATTAGTGTGATTGTTTTTTTTTACTCAGGAGGTTCTAAGGGAAATTTCCCTCAAGGCCTATATCATCTTTGGGGATGCTGTGTGAAGGGTCTTTTAGAGGATAGGAAGGAGTGAACTCGGGTCTTGAAGAGACCGATGTTATAGGAGGGAGGAAACGCAGAGGCCGGCAGATCATTCCACAGCCGAGCTGTCGAACATAATAACGAGTCGTAGTAGCGACCCGTTCTCATGGGACAAATGTCAACCGTGTGAAAATGTTGGGAACGCGTTTGACGTGTTTCCCGACTATGCACCGGTGCAGCAGGGATTAATGACGCTAGTTCCTCGGAGCATCTTCCATTAATGTACCGGTAGAACAAGTACAGCATTCCCACTTGACGTCTGTCCGAAGATTGCAGTCCGTTTGTTAAGATAGGCGAATCCATCAAAATATATGAAAAGAACGTCAAATATTTAAAGTAATAATTTCATACCAAAATTCTTCGGTAAAGTTGAGTGATCATAAACGTCCAACTTTAAAATTTATCTGTAGTTTTAACATTAAAAGCGTAATTTTTATGATTGAGTTATTTTAAACTTGCATGTTACATTCCATGTATGTAATTCAGGTTCTGTTTTTAATTTAACGTAAGGCGGGCCATTACAACGTGGGGTATATTCAAATTTCATAGCAATAGCGTTTTAGTGGCACCTTCGGTGGTGTACAGAAGTGTCCCGTGACATGCAGGGCGATTGGCCACCCTACATTAAAAAAATACTACAAATTTTATGTTATTTTTAATAACCGTTGATAAATTGTAAGCGAGGTAGAATGACGAGGCATAAAATATGATTATCAAAAGATAGGGGGGCAGATATGTTCAGTGCATTGGCACATTGATTAAAATCATTTTAGTATTGTTTATTTTAATATCATTCTGCGTTTTAACCATTTATAGTAAATACAATAAAAGGGACAGAAAAGACAAAGATATCGGCAGCAACTGGGACTCAAACTCAGAACCTCAATTGTCTATCCGGGGCCTTATGATCTAATCCAGTAAGCTACAGATAGCCCAATGCGTTCCGTAATTTTATCGGTATAATTCCTCGATTTCTAAGAACTGTCAATATCATGTCAAGATCCCAGATAGCTTCAATAATTTATTCCAAAATTGACTGTACGAGTGTTGTTTTGCGATAATAATCTATCTATCTTCTAACTTATAGAGAGGAGTGGGTTATATTCAAGGGTGGGGGTGGGGATAGAGGTAGGAATAGGGGTAGGTGTAGAGGTAAGGGTAGGGGTAGGAGTAGGGATAGGGGTTGGGGTAGGGCTAACACATCTTAACTAGACTCCAAACTATTCATAACCACGGGCAACGTCGGGTACTTAGGGTAGGGGTAACGGTAGGGGTAGAAGTAGGGGTAGTGGTAGGGGTAGGGGGAGGAGTAGGGGTAGGGATAGGGGTAGGGATAGGGGTAGGGTAGAGGTATTTAAGGTTAGGCAACGCCGAGTACTTCAGCTAATATATAAATAAAATCTAGTTGATTGCCATAGATTTATATGATTTCGAAAGAATTCCCTCGGTAAGAGAACAGAATTCACAATTAAAAAAGTATGTATAATCTTGGTATGCTTTTGGCAGCTTTCGATCAGATCTGAATACTCGGGCAACTTATCCACCCTCTCCCCTTCTTCACTTTCATCGGCCTACCAGAATTCCCATCAAATTAAATATTTAACATACAACATTTTTTAATTAACAGTTATTTTTTAAAGTCACGTATTATATTTACCATGGGAACCTTTTTATTCCTACTTACCACTACGACCTACATTACATTATTACGATATTCATCAACCACGAACTGTTAACAATAACATCTCTCTATCGTGCTAACGACGGAACCCACGAAAGGACAGTTGTAATGATTCTGTGTAGTAAATTACAAAAATCGTTGACAGAACCACATACAGTATAATCATAAGTGGTACGAAATCTGTGGCACAGTGGTTCCATAAAATGGTTTAATGTTTTCATAAGAAGCAATCACAATGGTTTGACATCATATTTATAAACTACGAATATATTTTATTTTTCACAAACCGGTTACGCTTAGCTTAAGCGTCGTCAATATATGTTAATGTTGTCTCCCTCTTACACAAAATACTTTTCTATTGTTGTCTCCCTCTAATATTTTGTTCTCTTTTCTCTCTCTTTTGCATTCTGTCTACTTCACTCTATTGTATTCTGTGATTATATATTGCCTTGACGAAGCCTGAGCTAATAGAAAACGGTTGGCGAAAAATAAAATATATTCGTGGTTTATAAGAAAGTGTTTGTTTTATTTAATAAAATGATTTAGTTTTTATATGAAGACTGCGGGTTTGAATCGGCTTTAGTAGATGGCAATGATAAGTTAACCCATTACACCACAAAGCCGCCGAATCGACGGAATGTGTAATTTACGCCTTGCATCACAGAGCTAGTAAATTGCCGGTTTAACTTTCAGGATGATATTAGTACTTAAATTATTGACGGAAATATTCTATTTTGATCTTTTTTTAAATATTCTTTTTTTTAATATATTTTTAAATACTCTTTCAATTATTTAAAAATTATTTTTTTAGTTTTTGTCGCAAAGTTCCAACAATTAAATGGTCTATTTTACAAGCAAAGGCGTATTTTAATTCTCGGTGTAATGGGGTAGAAGCCTTTGAGAAAATATTTAACATAAATGACATTAAACAAATCAGCATCGAAGTTAAGTATCAACACTCAAAAATATCCCAAAACTTCATGGTATTGAATTCCGAAAGTCTTTACTTTGCAGGTTGCTAAACTTAAGCAATACCACAAATTATTTATTTGTAATTTCCATATGGGTAGTTAGGAAAATGTATTAGGTTTCAAAAAACAAAAATCCTCGAACTGTAATCTTTAAATTCTATGAAATACATCCCAAAACCAGATCTAATATTCTCCAGTGAGTATTTAATTTAGAATTTAAAAGATTACAATTTAAGGATTATTATCGTTTGAAACCTTACATATTTAACTAATTACCCGTAAAGAATTAACAGATAAATCATTCGTAGTATTTCTTGAGTTAGCAACCTGCAAGTGTGTATTTTTAGGTGCTAACCGTTAAAACAACGAAAAAACAACATTGAAAAATGTTCACAGGCAGGAATTAGAATTTCTCAATTTGAAAACCATCTGAAAAACGTGAAGTCAAAATGCTAGTCGTTAAATGTGACAACTCAAACCAAAACCACCTAGAGCACAAGGCCTGGACACTGCATAAAATCGGCCTCTTAACTTGTACGAGATTTTCAAAAAATCTGGATTAAATTTTTTTTTTCAATTAATTTTTGTTAATCAAAACATTTTAAAACGTTTTACTTAATTTAAAAAATATATATTTAAAATGTTTTTTTTTTTAACTTCTCATACAAGTTAAGAGGCCGATTTGATTCAGTGTCCCGGCCTTGTGATATAGGTGGTTTTGCTCAAACACCTACAATGTGATGACAGATGACAATAAATCAACAACAAAAAAAACGTATATTGACAAGTGAAGAAAGAGACGATTTAACTGGAAACAAAATTTAATATGTATTTGTAAAAGTTCATTTTTTGTGGCGACACACAGATTGCCGACCCCTGCTGTATCGAATAGGAGACATACATTATAATAATGCATGATAATATTGTTGACAGCGCATTGCTATTTGCCGGAGCTCAACGACGCTGAGTCGATGTCAATTACCCCCAATAATTACAGGTAACTGCAAACTGGTCGTTCACATGCATACCAAAATTACAGGACAGTCGTTGTTGACAAAAGGGCGAGTGTCCTACATGCACGATACAAGCATTTGCAAACACCGGGAGTTTTATATATTTTTTAAATTTTTTTATTAAATTTTACAAAACATAAAAACAAAAAAAAAGTCCCGATAAACTACTAAAAATAAACTGAATATTCTCTCACTTGTAGAAAAGTCAATAGATGTCTCATATAAATAAAAATCGGATAGGTATATCCGAGACTCTATCCAGACTGCAATTGTGTTCGGGAAGAACTTTGTAATCATCATAAAGATAGCAGCCAATAATATGGAATTTAAAATGGAGGATAATATTGATAAATCTTGAATTTGAGGTATGATATCGATGAAGATGGCATAAATTGAACTGCTCTCATTAGCTTAGTCGGTGAAGCGGTTGTCCCTGAAAGACAGAAGTCCTGGGTTCGAGTCCCAGATGCGACTGATACCTTTTTATTTTCTGTGTTTTTTTTCGGCTTCGTGTTTCATTTAGGATATGTTAGTATTATCTTCTTCGATGATTAAATATTACAATGAGGTTTATAAACATCAATAAGTTATTAAAAATAAATTGAATACTCTTTAATAGTATGACTAACGGTATTATTATTATTTTACAATTGGGTGCTTGTCAATCAAAACGTTGCAATAAATTAAATTTTCAGTTAAGGTCTATATAAAATAAAAACGCATGTAACAACACCTTTAATAAAAAAAATGATTCGCTTTCGATCGATGAAATGGATGAATCCGTTATTGTTGAAATTTTCGATACTAAAACGAATCAAGGGTTTCGTCGGAACGAAAATTATCCAGCCGTGTGACAGGACGCCAATCACAAATGGCAATAATCATAATACTCACAATGATTTGCATTGTATGCGCGTTTGCATACAAAATGCAGGGGGACATTTACAATGATAATACCCCCTGTCAGCGGGAGACGGAGCATAATATGAGATGCACCAAAAGGAATATTGCAATGGACCTATGGACCCTTCGTTGTAATGATACGTTGCAAGTTCAACGTGGCACGTGATGAGAATGGTCGAAAATGCAGTGCAATATTCTTTTCGACTGCTCCAAGGAAGACAGTATTAACTCAAAACATAAATTTTTCGACTTACTTCTATTCTGGGAGTCATAAATTAGTGCCGTATTGAGCAAAATACTAAAGAAGTTAGAAAATGCATTCTAAATTAATACATATTCAATAAAAATAATAATAATAATTAATATTATTATATTTTCATATGAAGTGGTAACTTGGTGATCTGACATTATAATTTAAAAAATAAAACAATAACTTTGTTTACACCACTTTTATTTATACTTTTGTTGACGGGGTTTCGCTACTACCGTAGCTTCTTCAGAGCAGTATACTACTAAACTAGTAGTATACTGTAGTTTACTGTAGTTTACTAGTAGTTTAGTAGTATACTGCCCTGAAGAAGCTACGGTAGTAGCGAAACCCGGTCGGCTAAAGTACAAATAAAAGTGATGTAAACAAAGTTATTGTTTTATTTTTTAAATGGACATTATTATTTAGAAAATACATTAATTAAAAATTACTCTGTAATCACCACTTATATACAGAATACTATATTCCTGGTGAGGAAAGCTTCGCTTTCGAAATATGTTGATATGTATGTATTAATAAAGTGGTGATTTTTAATTCATTTATTAATAATGACGCCTCAAAGTGAATTACCAATCTTTTCAAGAAATTATAATAATAAGAGTAATTAATCTATTTTACGATGTATGGTATTCTTTGAAATAATTCCTACCCTTTGTAAATAACCAATTTTGAACACCGATGGTATAAAGATTATCAGATTTCGATTTCCTAGTATCAGTACTCAGTGTGTTGAATATTTAGGAAGAAATATAAGAGAAATGTCGTTAGGCGAAGGCTGTTTTCGTTCGGGGAATTATGAGTAGTGGGTGTAATTTTTTTGTAGTGTTTTGTTCATTAAATAATTTTTCCATGAGAATTGTTTTTTATGTATAGTTGTTGAATGTCTAATAGGTGTGATAGGTGACATTTGAATATTATTCTTAGGAATAGTTTATGGGTTGCGATTGTGAGATAAAGAATTGATGCCGCGCAAACTCCCCATCCCACGATACCATATGCAGTTATTGATTGAAAAAGTGCAAAGTAAGCAAAAAACCCAAAATCGAAGATTTCACAGTTTCAGGGGCTCCAGGGCAGTGATTGTGTTCCTGGCAGGAGACTATAATTTAAAACGCGGTAGGTAAGTACTAAAGTTTAAAAAAATTGACCTTGCAATATTTTCGTATTTAGTCGTACTCATTCGCAACACAATCGTACACAATTCACAGCACGTACGCCTCGTGGACCTCTTTTGAACATTCTAGTAAAATATTCACATCTCTCCAATAAACTCACAACATCTCACGATCATTGATGTGACGACCGCTGACTTTTAAAGTCACATAAAGTCTCCTGCGGTATACATAATTACATAAATTAAAATAATAACATGCCATTGCAAGCGGGCGTCCGACTGCATTGTGTTGTGATGGTGTTATTATCATATTGTCTCGTCATGGGGCACCCGATACTAGCGATGAGTCGTTCATGAACGAGCCGTTCATTTTTACCGGCTCATTTTGATGAGCCGTGAGTGTACGACTCCTGGTAAACCGTACCACGGCTCAATTGAGCTGTGACTCTTTTTGACAAACCTTTGGAACCATTTAAGAAATATTATATATTTATATAAAAAAGACAATAGTATCTGAGTGTATTCTTACACATTTTTTACGATGACGCATCTTTAAATATAGTCCTTTGTTCTAATTTGTTTATATAAAATCATCGTATACGTATCAAACTTCTGCAAAACTAAATTATACCTATGACCGTTTGACTTGCAATTAATATTTGGCACCATGACGCACCTTAAAGTATTTATTTTTCAATGGACCGCACATTTGTAATGCATAGAAATAAGCATAATTACCGAATTTACATGTGTGTAGGCAATATACAGTACGTTAACGGCACTTGACTGTTTGGCATCTGGACGTTTTGTACCTACACCTATGGGCTGGGGATGTGGAAGCCGTAGGAGCCGGGAGTCGTATGAACTAGGGTATGAGCTCACGAACTGGGAGTCGGCTCTTAATATTGTTATAAAAAGGAGGAAAAGGGATGGGGATGGGGAAGGTTAGGTTGGAAGAAAGCCCCTAAGTTGGAAAGCCAGTGTTATAAAAATAAGGTGAGGGAGAGGAGGAAGGTTAGGTTACAGGGGGAAGTTATGGGAGACAATTACATGGGCAGGGCTTACCCTAGAGATGGCCTCTTAGATGTGAAGTCTGCTCCGGATATTAGCTTAGCTCAGATCGACAGGGGCATTAGCTTCTCATCGTTCAGGGTCGTGGATCGATCGCAATCTTATAATTGGGTTGAGGGCGTCTCTAACTCTACGTTAAATGAGTACGGTGAAGTGCTTTCATACTCAGAATTTATTGTAAGGTCAGACAAACATTGTAGGTTAAGAACAATCGAGTAGTTAGTAAAAGCTGCCGAGGCGCTAGCGTCGCTTGCTCCTGCTTTGTTAATTTATGAACTGATTGGTTTAATTTGGGCGCTAGAATTGCCTGATTGGTTAATTATGGAGGGAAATGATACGATTGCTTGCCTAGGTTATTTGTTAAGACAAGTAGCTAGAACTCATCTCAGGGCCATCCTTTCGTTACATAACAATATGTGTCGACTCTTAAATGAGCTGTTGTTCAATTGAGTCGTACTTTTGAGTCGCACGAAAATAATGAGCTGGTACCGTGACTTAACAAAATCAGTCATGACCCATCGTTACTCGATACGCGACTCATTCGAACGAGTGTTATTAAATAAGAAATATCAAAACTCACTTCCGTTACTTCCATGTTTTCAGAAAAAAACATTTGTTCGTGTACTGCTATAAAACGGAACCCATTAAAATTATCAATTATTACGCACACAAACATAGGGCCGCATGTGAAAAATTTCCAGGCATAAAGTCACACCAATAAATTATTGTTGATTGTTAATTACTTTATTTAGCCATGTGGGTGGCATGAAAAGCTCACGAGCCGCGGGTTGGGTACCAGTGATTTATACAATAAAATCTATAAAATGGATATCTGCCTATTCACAAATACATAATGATATGATCTTTTTTAGGTATCTAGCAGAGGGCTCCAGACCAGTTGCTGCCAAACTAAACGAAATATAGCAGTTGCAACATGTTCATTTTTTTAAATGGAAATATGCGAAAAGACAATTATGATCAATACTAATTTATTGAAATAACTTCACTGACATCAGAATGATTAGACTTGCCTTAGCGTATCATTTCGACGGGTGGAGGCCAAGGTCACGTGATACCCATTTTAGCACGAGTCTAGTTCACTGCCGATCGCGTTTGTTTCACATGATGTTGAAAGAGTTAAACTAAATACTCTAACAAAATATTCGGTTTATGTACACAAGCCGAACCTTTTTACTTATTTGCTGTATTATTTAAATTAGCGGCATGCCTAACTTGCCTTTCGCTCCCCATTATTTCGTGAATTGAATTGAATTGAGTTATTCGCTCCGTACAATAATACAAATTTCAATTTTCGTAATATTCCAATGGATCTTATTCTGAATAAGCCATTTTCATCGGAAAAAGCTTCTTAGCCCATTGGTTGATAAAATTAACAATACCATTCGCTGTATTCGTGTGGGTTACCAATTCATTAATAATTATTTATCTCGATGGGCTTATGTTAATCTGGGTCTCAGAATAATCCCCGCCTCCGCAGCGAGGTAACTGAATGCATACAACCTACTGCCATAAATACATACATTGTAATGCAACGGATTACGTAATCGAATGGATGCAGCAGTAACGAAAATATTCGAGATTGAACAATTTGTATTATTGTATGACAGTTTTTTTTTATTATTTTTATGATTTTACTTAATTATTTTTTATTATTTTAATTTATTATTTTTATTAATTTACTTAATTATTTTTATTATTTTACTTAATTATTTTTATTATTTTACTTTATTATTTAACTCAATTATTTTTATTATTTTACTTTATTATTTTTATTATTTTACTTTATTATTTTTACTATTTTACTTTACTATTTTTATTATTTTTACTAATTTACTTTAATATTTTTTATTATTTTACTTTATTACATTACTTTATTATTTTTTTGTATTTTACTTTATTATTTTACTTTATTACATTACTTTATTATTTTTTTTGTATTTTACTTTATTATTTTACTAGTTTACTTTATTATTTTTACTATTTTACTTTATTATTTTTATTATTTTACCTTATTACATTACTTTATTATTTTACTTTATTATTTTTATTTTACTTTATTTATTATTATTATTTTTTACTTTATTATTTAACTTTACTATTTTTAAAAGCTTTACTTTATTACATTATTTTTGCATTTTGTTCTTATTATTTTTATTTATCGCGAAACAATTACATAAATAGTACAAGAATAGTATAAAAGAAAAGAGATAGTCCTACAAAACGGTGACAGCTTGTGTACAGGTTCTACAACAATCAATTTATTCTAATAATAACATAAACGTAAATATGTTCCTGGACCTTTTTGGACTGACCTGAAGAGTCGTGGCGAATTCAGCGGCAAACCTCGGACGTGAAAAACAAGCACCTTGTAGTAGACCCTACTATTAAATTGCCAGGGTTCTCTCTCCCTCGGAAGACGTGGACCTCGTTAACTCTTTAAAGCACGAACTTTTTTTTTTGAAACCACAAAAACCTTTGAAAATATCAAACTTATAGCCAAACTGTGCAGCACCACATACGATTTCTAGTTTAAACCTAATTAGTCAAGAATCAATTGTTCACAATTAGTTACTAAAATTGTTAATAGATGATGGTTTTCACTGAATTATTTATTTTCTTGGTGATTTATTTTTGATACCACAGTGCTTCAAAGAGTTAAACCGCATCCGGTGCAGTCACAGTCGTTGTGCGTATACGATGCACGAATGGGGCCTAAAGGATTCCGAACTATGTGATTGTGGACTTATTCAAACAACAGAGCACATAGTAGAAGAATATCCCCTTCATCAGTTTCCCTATGGATTCATCTGTGCTGAACCAAGTGACTCCCGTTGCCGTCGACTGGCTGAATAACCTCAAAATCCAACTATGACCTCGACCAACACTCCTCCACCATACGAAGAAGAAGTTAATTAGTTTTATTTTTCTTTTTATATATATGCGAGTATATATTTATACTTATATTACACTTAATTATTATAAGCATTACGTGTAAATAAGGTTTTTATTCTTCATAATAATTTTGCGTATAAGAGAGACGAGTGACAGGGATGCGCATGCGCGAATCGAATATTTAAGATGGGCTGATGGTCGTGTGTTACGCAGCAAGAGTTTAATGTTGAATAAGTCAATGAAATCAGGTAAAATCAAGACACCTAATGAAAAGGGGAGCAATAAACTTGTGAATGAATTTATGTGAAACCCCCAACCTAAATAAAAGTTTGTCTGTATTACGAAAACGTATAGTAAACATAAAGGGTATACAAATGGAATAAATATCAGCGTTCGAAATATGGGCAACAACGTGCGGCCAATTGGCATCATAGAGATAACACGGGCTTCAGTGGATTACAAGCGCTCACCGGGTATGAATCTCCAATAATAACTCTAAAATGCCTATATGACTAGATATGTCGTTTTGGAAAAAATAGAAAAAGCGATGGTGTAACCTTTCATCAGTTTTACCATAATCAATAATCGTGTAAATTAGATTTTTAAATGTTAAAAAACTCAATGAGCAAATGAAGTAGGCACGCCGGTAACTCGGTTCGTTAGGGATCGGAAGGATTCGAGCGACATCGACAGCAGCCTCACCCCCCCCCCTTCCTACTTCACGTGCAGGAAAAATATTTTACACTGTTTTTTTCAAGGAACGTAGACTCTATTTATATATCACAATGATTGTAAACGTAAATCAGAATTATTAAAGCTCTCATGAAAGATGAATAAATGTAAACTAAATACAGTGGTGGACAATTTCAAAGCGGAACTCCAATTAAAATTGGTGAAATAGCCTCAAAGCAGGTAAACAAAAAATAATACTAAGTTATTAACGTGTCGCATATTAGTTATTCCGCCTACTGCATGGATGCTGTCATCATTATTTCCAAGCAAATTCAGCGTTTCATGTAAATGTTGCAATTATGACGTCACACTTACTAAAAATACAACAAAAGCACGCATTTGTTCAAATGCTTGTATGGTTGATGTTTTCCATGGATTATTTAGGAGATTTGTACATTCAGTAGTGCGAGTATATTATCAGATTTCCGGTCTATTTCAAATCAGTCGAAGCACCTGCTCACTTTATCTCTGGCCGTTTAGAATATCTATTTCTATGGTTATTAAATTTACTTGATAATTGTTATCACTGTTACACTTATTTTAATCTGTTTCCGATGGTTAATTCCTCATTACAAGCGTGTACGAGTATACCTAGTGATGTACACCGGGGAATACTGTACGAGTATACCTAGTGATGTACACCGGCGTGATATCTCCAACATAAACCTAGATGGTTTCAAGGGACATGCAAATATGTCTCTTAATTAATGTCATTCTGATTAACTTTTATGTTTAAATGTATATTTGTATCTTTGTTATTGTTCATGTAAAAAAAAATCAACTTTTGGATAAAGAAATAAGCAATATTTCTCTATAAAAGTATTTAACATCCTTCCTTTACCAATAAAAACCATTACAAAGTTAACCGACTTCAAAACAAGTATTAAGATATGGATTATGGACACGGGAAGGAAGAATATACATATGTTGCAACCGAACAGAGTTTAACAAAGTGCAAAATCATATCATCTCAGCCCAAAACATTGTAATTTAACGTTTTAATCTGGAGTGCCCTACCAGGCAAGTATGTTTTCTGTATATATACATAATAAGATAAACCCTACCAAGCAGTATTTGTACAGCGCCTTTGAGGTGATTTTTCACAAAAACGGCGCTATACAAATCATCAGAGTATTATTATTATTATTATTATAATGGTCACGGTATGTTTTCTTCAATATTTTTGAATTTTTATTCATTTATTGCTTTATATTTTTCCTCTAGTAATATTTTAATATAATTACGAAAACCTTATTTATAATCCATAAATAAAACCATGTACAATGTGACCTTAGAACGGGGTACCCCAGTAAGGTAACATTTTTTGTCACTTTTGTAAAATTACGTACTTGCCAAATTTATGAAAATTTGGTTATACCATCTTGGCAGAAGAAATGAAAGTCCGGCCAAACTAAAGTGGTGGAACACCCCTCTAGGGGGAGGCGGAGGAGGGGGGGGGGGATTCAGCACTGATGAAACCATACTAAACGATACCTCACTCGACCTAGCTGTGAAACAAGAATTTTTCAAAAAATCCCCCTTCCTCCTCCCCTTGAGGGTGTGTTCCACCACTTTAATTTGGGCGATATTTGCAGATCTTCAATTAAACTGCCAAGATGAATGTATTACCAAAGTTTCATGAGTGTAGTTATTTTGTCATTTATAAAACCGTAATTTACCTGTACTAATAATAGTAAATGAACACAGTCTTAAAAAAAAAAAAATTCCCCAACGTCAAGAATTTTATTCTAAACGAAGTTGTCTCCTAATTTTATTAGATATGTATTATATTTAAAGAGTTAATAACGATCGTAAAATTGAAATGCGTATTTTCTAAGTGAAAAGTCACTAGTTATAAATCTTAGTTGTAAGACATTAGTAATAAATCTTAGCTGTTAGTTATTATAATATAACAATTACTCTGCTTACATCACATTCATTTTTATGGCAGTATAATACTATATTTAAAAAAAAATAGAAAGAGATTTAGTTAATAGATTAGTTAATAGACACAAACGTAGGTGATAATTTATATTTAATCATTGAAGAAGATAATATTAACACATCCCAAATGAAACACGAATCCGAAAAAACAAAAGGTATCAGTCGCATCTGGGGCTCGAACCCAGGACCTCTGTCTATTCGGGACTCGTGTTTCATTTGGGATGTGATAATATTATCTTCTTCAATAATTAAATATTACAATGAGGTTTACAAACTTCAATAAGTTATAAAAAAAATTGAATATTTCTTTAAAGACTTGTAAAATAAGTCAATAAATGTCTCATATAAATAAAAATAGGATAGGTATATCCGAGACTCTATTCTGATTGCAATTGTGTTCGGGAAGAACTTTGCAATCATCATAAGAATAGCAGTCAATAATATGGGATTTAAAATGGAGGATAATATTAACAAGGCTTGATGTATGATATCGGTGTAGATGGCATAAATTGAACTGGTCTCATTAGCTTAGTCGGCAAAGCAAAGACAAAAGCAAAGACCCCAGACAAAGGTCCTGGGTTCGAGCCCTAGATTCGACTGAAACCTTTTTATTTTTCTGTTGTTTTTTTCGGATTCGTGTTTCATTTGGGATGTGTTAATATTATCTTCTTCGGTGATTAAATATTACAATAAGGTTTATAAACTTCATTAAGCTATAAAAAAAAAATGATAATATATAAGTTAGATAAATTATTTTTTCTACATCTTGGACAGTAACTATGTAACAATTTCTAGACATTTTGTTTGAAGAGTTTTATCCACTATGTATTTTCACTACTTCATTTTATTACTGCGCTACCGGTTTCGACACATCCGTGTTGATGTTTATAATTTGTCTATTCTTATATTATTATGTTCTTATTTTTATCATTTGTCTATACTTGAAATTATTTTTTTGAATTCATATATTCCTGATGATGAAAGCATCGCTTTCGAAACATGTACATATCAATGTATATTTATAAAGTGGAAAATACTAAGTATATTTTTTAATTCATTTATTAATAATGCGTATCTAGGATTAACGAAGTATGTATGAGGAATGAGCTAATGATGAATGTAAATAAGTCCAAAGTCATGGTTTTTGAAAGATAGAGTACGAAAACAGTGTGCAATATAGTTGCGAATGATGAATACTTGGAGCAGGTCGATGAGTTTGTGTATTTGGGAAGTATGTTTACGAGAGATGGAAAGACTGATAGGGATAAGAAGGGTGAATGCAGGAAACTCCATTAACGGAGGACTAAACGCGGTTGGCGCAAACAAAAAGTTGTCCAAAGAAGCGAAGCAAGCAGTCCACAATGGAGTGCTAATACCAACCCTGATGTATGGCAGTGAGGCATGGAACTGGCAGAGGAAGGACGACAGTAGACTGAATGCTGTAGAAATGAGATCTCTGAGACGAATATGTGTAAAACCATGTATTATCGTATGAAAAATGTTGAGATTCGTAAGGAATACAAGGCTGATCTAAGCGTAGTGAGCAAAATTAAGAAAGGGACGCTTAGATGGTTTGGGCATGTAGAGCGAATGAACGAAGAGAGGAGTGTAAGGAGAATATTTGACGCGAATGTGAATGGAAGAAGTAGCCGGGGACGCCCGAGGAAGACATGGCGCGATCGAGTGAATCAAATACTCAAGTCGGGCCATGTCAGAAGTCGGAATAACAGAAGAGAATGTATGAGGCGTTGTATGAATGTGAAAAGCAAGAAGTGTATGCCAAGATCTAGTTGTTTGGCGGTCCGTCCTCTCTGCCTACTCCTGCGGGGAAACGGCGTGATGGTTAGTTAGTTAGTTAGTAATAATGACGGCACAAAGTGAATACCAATCGTTTGAAGATATTATTTATATTTAAATAGCAATATTTTTAAGATTTTTTAAGATGCATTGTAAAAATACGTAATACGTATACAATTACACCCCGGTCGACCACCTTCGTAGGTACAATTATTGTATTATGAAACAAAAACAACAACAAAAAATCAACAATCGAAGACCGGATAATCGAAAGAAATTGAATTTAATGGTAATTTATCGCGATTCGTCACGACAGCGGCAGACGCAACAGCTGTCACTCGAGCATAAATCAAATAATCAATAATATCCACCGCCCAGAATCAATAATAATACTACATACAAAAGCTACTCGAACGTGCAAGAGACCCCATATAACAATATAATACCATTAATACGAGTAGTACAATTCAATATACGAAAACGGGAAACTGCTGACCAGGCTCTTAAGCCTCGATCACACGGAGCGATTACGACGCTGCTATTTGAATGTGGCATAGAAATCGCGTCATGTGACAAGGTATTCGCTGCGCGTAGCTCAATTTCCAGCTTTTAAACATTCGCGCGATCCGATTAAAACATGTTCTAGTACGTCTTCGCCAATGAGTGGCGCTGTTGTATCAATGTCTTGGGCCTGAGTCTGTATCAACACATTTTGACAGTTTTCATAAACGCATCGTCGTCTCTTGCGTTTGCATTACGTATTTGTCTCTTATCAAAAACGCAAACTTTACCTTGTTAGCGTGATGCCCACTATAAAGCTGTCAAAATGTGTTGTTTATGACCGATTTAACATGCGTTAGCTAACGCAAAAGCTACAGACTGACGTTAGTTAAATAAGTTCGAGAATAACCGATTTAAGTAAATCATCAAATTTTTCTCGATTTAGCAGTAGAAATTTTCTATAGGCAAGTGGATCATCCAAAAGGACCGGAGAAATCCACTTTTTTTTTTTTTCTTTTCGACTAATCCAGTCGCGAACCCATTTCCTTTTTTGCGAAGCCTTAATAATAAATCGTTTACTCAGATCGGCACAATTCAAACGACTGAGTCGTTTCAAAAATACAGAATGAGGTTCAGACGACAATTTTTTGACAGTTCACTCGCCACTACCAGCTCGCAGTTCCAGATATTCCAATAGCGACTAGGAGAAGTAGCGATCACTCGCCGCGGAGACATAGCGGCGTTGTAATCACTCCGTGTGCTCGAGGCTTTAGTATTGACCTCTGGGCTCGGGTGATGCAAATCGTATGAATATACGTTATATCGAGGACGGGGGAGAATGACGATGAAGTCCCATTTTAAAACTACCAAACACTGTTGTTGAGTGTTCAGCCCAAAATAGGTTGCTCTGTAAATGGGGTCGCGGGTTCACAACCCGGTGTGGTTATTCTTGGTAGTCTCTTACCTGTAACAAAAAGAAAACACAACATATTAGAATTCTGTCAGGTGAAATATTTAAACGCACAAAAACTTTATAAAAAAAAAGTTCAATTTATTTATTTTTAAACATATCTGAATTATCCAGGGAAATTAATAAGCCAAAATATAAGAAAAAGAAAATTTATCTAGAAATTCTAAGAAAAAAACCAGTTTTTTATAACATAAAAGATTTTAGACGAGCTTACCAAAAATCCGTATATAGGTCGTAAGCATAGACAATGTAGAAATCACTAATATTACACGTTTTGTCTATGTTTTTAATAGAGGAACGTTTCTTTTTTCTTTGCAAAATCAAAAATGTCACCGCGATGTATGAAACTTCAACTGCCGCCGTTTATTTTTAAGCGGGTTATATTTACGTGTTGATTTTTGGTAAAGCCTTTTACTCAATCCCGCATGGTTCAATGTGCGAAGAACATAATTGTAAATAGTATTTTTTGCTGGAATCAGTGCATTATTCGTGAAATTATGACGAACTAACCGTTGAAAACAAACTATGTTCTCACATTCAAACATTGAAAATTCCTCTTCAGACTGGTTTAGATTGTAAATCATCCTTTATTATTTAATATCATCGACATTCCTCATCGCTCGATGGATCATTTAAGTCCGTACTGGTAAAAGTAGGCAATTTACGTAAAATTTTAGAAGCAATTATTTGCGTAAATGTCAAATTTGAGAGATGGGATTTGTTACTAGTAGCTGGTAGTGTCACAGCGCCGGTGTTTGTGGGTCTGTGCTGAGGTTTTTGTTGGTATTTTTTTTTTTTTAGAAAGACAAATAATCTCATATTTGAAAATCTCCTACTACCATCACAGCAAGCGGAAGATGTTGCTTGTGTCGTGATGGAGGACTTATCCAGCCGAGGAATTGAACTCACGACGCCTGGGACACTGACGCAATACCAACTTTGAGTAGCCACTGACCGGTCGTGTGTTGTATGTGTATTGCTTATATTATTATGTTAAATAAAATGTTATATAATTTTTTTAAATACAGAGAATATAAATAAATTTGTAAGAATGACTTTGTTTGCACCACCGTTTTTAATACATAAATATCAACATGTTTGGAAAGAGAAGCTTTCCTCATTAGGACACACAGTATACTAAAAATAATGACAAGTACTCGTATAGACAAATACTTATTTAATATTTTATTGTCATTATTTTTACTATACGATGTATCCTGATGAGGAAACCAGTTCCAATTATTGGCAATTAGGAAGCGTTTTAGCAATGATTTCCAGCACTGATAAACCGACCCAAAGAGAAATATAACTTGCGGGTTCCAGTGACAGTAAAGGAACCGGCGAAGGAAAGTTTTGTTTTTGTTTTTAGTATTTCTTGCACCGTGATCACTTTTCCCCCCACCCCATTAACAAGTATGTCCGATGCAAGTAATACGTGCTGGAGGTGATATCACTCAGCGGGGGAGCACGGATGCGATGGCGCAATAATAATCTACTGTGACATTGAAATCCTAAACCGTCCTTACACAAGAATTAATAACACACAACACGCCAAGGGGTATCATTATTAACATACTGTTGTTGTTATTTGGCAGTTTTTACACAAATAACTTAATAGTATACCGAGTGCCGAAATGAAAAAGGGAATAAGCCACAATTTCATTGGACGAAAAATACCGCACACCTTAATTTAAAGTTATAAATGCATTCACGTGAATAAATTACAAAATAAGAATATTTTTTTACCGTCTGAATAATAGATAATAGAAACATGGGAGATGGGCCATGAACCATTATTAGTGTTGCACCGCGAGCACAACGCTTGTCGCCAACATCGTTCAAATCGCATATACAAAATACAACGGACGGCCTCTGTGATTCTTGACTACGAATACGGAGGCCGCGGGTTCAAATCACGGCGTGCGCAAGTAAATTTTATTTTAGTAATTTGTGTTATTTCACAATTTACCCAATTAAAATAATATATAGTATATTTGCAGCACGTTCCAGAGTGGTAGATAATTTCAGTAACGCCCTGGTGAAAGACAACCATTCTGAATTGAAACGTTGCTTGAAATGGCGATAGCCGTGTTTGGTGACCAAATCTGAATAGCGGGGTACTTCCCCACCTTCTTCCCCATTTCGTTCCCCACATCACTACATTCAGACTCACAACATACCCCAATCGGGGATGCCATAGTCTTACTAGATCCAGATCGTTTGGAGCAGTTGGGACTCTTGTGTGGTACTCACATAAAAAAAAGATTAAAAAAAACTAATTACTTCCATTTAGATAGTACGTGCAGTTTGGTCGTAGATCGGCAACGTTCGGCACGATGCCACGGCATATCTCCCTTTGATTCTATTATCTAAAATTATGACAAACCCCTACCTTACTACTCCATAGCAGTGGCGTTCACAGAGTTTTTAATCAGGGCAGGCAGTAGAAAGAACAGCGAATTCATCGATATTAAAAAAAAAAAAAAAAAACAAAAAAAAAAACAAACAAACCATAGACGTAGTGAGTTTTCGCAAAAGAATGGCTAAGCTACTGATGTTCGTTGGGATCACCTGCTTCAATTGTACATATGAAATTTTAATATTATTTTCGACCGCACAATTGAATAAAAGAAAGCCAACAAATATGATAATTATATGGTTACTTAAGTAGTACAGATTAATAGAGGTACCAGCAGATGGCACCGATTGCTGCATTTGTGATTTGTACCGAAAGGCACGTACTTTCGACACTAACACAAACGAGACTTCCCTTGAAAGCGCATTGCGCACACATTGATTTCTCGCAATAATTTAAAAAAATTTAATATTATTTTTGTGAGTAAGGTGGGGTAGGCAGTGCTTACGCGCTTACGAAGCAGGAAAGAATTTTGAGCTCTGGTCTAGTAAAATTTTCACATATTTCTGGTTGGAATGTCTAGACTAATGCAGCTACATAAAGTTCCCTACTTCATTACCTCCGAGCTATAAAGCTTTCAATTTCCCTGTAAAAAAAATAATACAAGACTATAAATTGCTTGCTTAACTAACTAACAATAACGCTGTTTCGCCGCAGGGATAGGCAGAGAGGACGGACCACCAAACCACTCGGTCTTGACACACACTCTTTGCTTTATTCACATTCATACATACTCTTGTTATTCTGACCTTAGCATGGCCCGTCTCAAGTATTTGGTTCACTTGCCGTATTTCTGTATTTGTATGTATTTCTCGAGCATGACCAGGTTCTTCTTCCATTCACATACGCGTCATATTTTCTCTTTACACTCATCCGCTCTACATGCCTAAACCATATTAGTGTCCTTTTCTTAATGTTAATCATTCCGCTCCCATCATGTTTCATATTATATTGTATAAACCGAAACAGGTTAGTAGATAAAGCAAGTTAACATTAGAAAAAAAAACGACAAAAAAATACTGAGAAAAAAAAACGAACATTCTCGACACAAGTCCATGGAACACGTCAACTTTCATTAACATACTTTTTAGATATCCGATAAGCAGTGGCGTGCAGTCCATAAAGGCTGAAAAGCTGTGCCTATCCTAAGAAAAAAAAAATATTAAAATGTTATTAAAAAAACGCGAAATTTTTTCCATGTATTTGGTGAGAAATTTGCTTTTTTTCTTTTTCTAAAATCAAAATTATTTATGAGTAAATCGATTTTTGCCAAAAAAAATTATTAAAAAGATTGACCAATAATTCCTGGTTACAAAAAACCTTACAATATATGAAGATCTCCTACTACTATCACAGTAAGCGGAAGATGTTGCTTGTGTCATGATGGATGACTTAGCCAGGGAATTAAACTCACGACGCCTAAGTGAGACTTCAACTGAGATGCCAACTCAGCCACTGACCGGTCAAAAATCATTTCAAACACCATAAGAATAAAAATTGGGAATGGGTAAATAAAATAATAAAAGTAAGTCGTCTCAGTGTGGCCTAACCACAATTTGAAAATGGATTTGAAATCTTTAGATGTCTCATAAATAAAAAAAAGGATATTTATCCGAGACACTATCTAGGTTGCAATTGTGGTCGTGAATAACTTTGCAATCATCATAAAGATAGCTGCCAATAATATGGGATTATACATAGAGGATGATATTGACAAAGTCAGGAATTTGAGATACGATATCGATGAATATGACATAAATTGAACTGGTCTCATTAGCTAAGTTGATAAAGCGGTTGTCCCGGAAAGACAGACGTCCCGGGTTCGAGTTCCAGATACGAATGATATCTTTTTATTTTCTGTTGTTTATTTCGGCTACATGTTTCATTTAGATTATGTTAATATTATCTTCTTCAACTGTTAATTTATTCAGTTGGCCACAAAAAATCAGCGGAAGATGAAAATAAAATTGTCATTTTCAAATATGTTATGCAAAATATGTAGCTCATATCCGATTTTGGAAAAATATACACAGCCTGACTTTGGTCATAGAGCAAGGCACGCCACTGCCGACAAGATATAGATATTTACGGCCTAGTCTCATGTTACATAGTCGAGCCAACCGAGATGACCCAGGAGAGAATTAAAAAAAAATTGGCGAAAAAGTTTCATTTTTGAAAATTCAATTAGTCCCGACAGCCGCCACTCCGGTCGACGTTACCCGCGGGGGTAGCCGGTGCGGAGTCATCACGTCATTCACACGTTAAGGCAGACCATCTCCATTGTCCGTAGAGACAGCATAAAAAAAATGTTTAAAAAAAAAAAACGGTAAAAAACATGATGAAAGAACTTCATTTAAAGGCGACGTATCGATGATGCATATAATGGATATTAGAATGTTCCTCATCTGACAACTATTTCATTTATTCTCCAGTCCAGAGTGGAAGATACTCTCAGTATCGCCCTGGTGAAAGACCACCATTCAGAATTGAAACGTTGCTTGAAATGGCTTTTAGCCGTGTTTGGTGACCAGATCTGAATAGCCAGTTATTTCCCTACCTTTCACTTCTTCTTCCCCTCCCCAATACCTTCTGCCTCACAACATTCCCCAATTGGGAATGCAATAGTCTCACTGGCTCCAGACGGTTGGGAGCAGGGACTCTTGTGCAGTATTCATATAAAAAAAATAAAAAAAGTCCAAAGATATAAATTTTCTTGAACCCCTTCAATTTAGTATAATAATCGACCGGTTTCGAAAGTAACCTTCCTTCTTCAGGACTATATTAAGAGTAATCTAAGATACAAAATAATGACAGACATACATGGATATTTAGGTGTTGGAGTGGTAGCTGAACAAAGGAGGGGGGGTGTAATTAGGGGGTTTTCTGGAGGAACAAAGAAATTCACTGGAAAATTTTCTGAAGAGGACTGATTATAATAATGAAAGTTATTATTCAATAAAATTTAGAGTTTAGTAATCATCTTTTTGTTTTGGTGGATCCCGGCCGAAAATAAATAAGTGGAACAAAGTTACAAAGGTTTTTTTATAATAAAAAAACCACTTATTTATTTTCGACCGGGTTCAGGTAAGATACGGGGTTCAAATTCTTCACCTTACACTAATAAAGACAAAAAAGAGATAAGTTAGAAGCACTGGAAATTATAAAATCCCTAAATTTTAATTTTATTATGTTGAATAATAATAACAAAGCATTTATATAGCGCAGTTTTGTGTTATTTCACTTCAAGTATAAATAAGTGGTTTTTTTATTATAAAAAAACCTTTGTAACTTTGTTCCACTTATTTATTTTCGACCGGGTTCAGGGATAAAAAAAATCATTTTCCCGTATATTTATTAAAAATATGGTCGGTTGAATTGGGATTATTGGATTATTACAAACTCTGAAAAATTATTGTTATTTAAAAATCTTACGTGTTCCGGGATTCTGATTTCTGGCATTACGGGATGACTTACCTACGTTTTAATTAAAAGTAATGAATATAATGTGAATATTTTAAATTATATCCCATATTACTGGCTGCTGTCCTTATGATGATTGCAAAGTTCTTCCCGAACACAATTGCAATCGGAATAGAGTCTCGGATATACCTACCCGATTTATATGAGACATCTATTGACTTTTTCAAGTCTAGAAAGAAATATAATTTTTTTTCCCGTATTATTGGGATTTAAAATGGAGGATAATATTAGCAATTCGTGAATTTGAAGTATGATATCGGTGTAGATGGCGTAAATTGAACTGGTCTCATTAGCTTAGTCGGTAAAGCGGTTGTCCCGGATAGAGATGTAGTATGTCTGTTATTTTCTAATTATATTAGGTTAGGTTAGTTAGTGTAAAGCGCACTTGAGGTGAACCTTCACAAAACTGCGCTATAGAAATTAACTCCTATTATTATTATAACGAAGAACAGTCATTGCAACATAGTTTGTAAATGTATATATATATACATTTACAAATATATATATAAAGAAAACCACATTACTTAATGTTAGCGCTTTCTTAATTCTGTAATTTCCGCGTTACCGACAGGTTAGTTGGTAGAACGCTAGATGTCACTACTGACTAAACGGCCGTGACGTTTAACGAGAGCGAAATTTTATTATTGTAGCAATATGCTTTAAAAATTTTAACGAGATAAAAACACCTGAAATAGAGGCTTCAAATGTTGTTTCTTTTGTTTATTGCAGGTGAGTGAATATTTTGATCATCTTAAATTTCTTATTTTGTTATTCTTAAAATTGTAAATACCTATTATGAATAAAAGTCTTTTGTTTATTGCAGAGAAACGCAATTAAGTCTTATTTGAACCAAGTGTGTAACACCATTATATATATATATATAATAATAATAAATAATAATAATAATTGGATTACTTCTATAGCGCCGTTTTCGTTGGAAAATCACCTCAAGGGCGCTTTAACTATATATATAACTATGTACGTATTTTTGCTCGTCACAGAGGATAATACCTATATATTCCGAAACCAAAATAAGGGAGGGCGAGCTAGGCGTGCCGCCAATTTAAATAAAACAGCAAATAACTAAAAACGGTTCGGATTGTTTACAAAAACCGAATATTTAGTTACACTATTTTATAATGTTTTATAATTTGCTTATCGCGGTCAAAATCACGCGAAACAAACGTGGACGGCAGTGAACTAGGCTGGTACCAAAATGGATGTCAAGTGACCTTCGGTGCATCCAGCCGTTGAAATGGTTCCTTAAGGCAAATCTATTCATTCTGACGTCACCCTATGAAAGCCGATTTTTTTTTTCTTGAAATTTGTACATTTACAAGAAGTTCACGGTTGCCTTTTGGTAATTTCGTCGAAAATATATATTTTTTTAATTGAACTGCAAAAATGTGCGAATTTCAAACATGTAATAGTAACAATAAGAGCGACATCCTCTGCACCTCAGTTAAGTGGTCTTCGAGAACCACGGCGAAATGGAAGCAGGATTCGCCTTAATAACCGCGCTTACGCCCGTAACCCGATCACCACCCAAACTAACTAGGCTTCTCCAACTGTCAATTATAATTTTTAAGTACCTAGGTTGTAACAATGTATAAAAAGGAAACACTCAAAAAAATTGAATAACATTTTTGAAAGTTTGTCCGAACTAACAGAATTCGTTTATTTTAACGGTAATCACCCAAAAATACAGACTTTCCAGGTTGCTCACTCAAGAATTATTACGAAAAAATTACCCTGTAAATTTTATACTGGTAATTAGGAAAATGTATAAGGTTTCAAAAGACGATAAATTCATAAACTATAAGCTTTAAAATTCTATATGAAATACGTTCTGGAATTTTTGATAAAACGTATAAAATTGCTTTCACTGGTTTTAAAACTGCACCTTTTTCAGATATTTTGGGATGTATTTTATAGAATTTAAAGATTACAGCATGGGGATTTTTGTCTATTGAAACCTTGCTCATTGTCCTAACTACCCGTATTGAATTTAAAGATAAATTATTTGTGGTATTGCTTGAGTAAGAAACCTGCTTAACGCCAATTTTGAGTGCTGGCCCTTAAACGATGCAAGTATTTAGTTTTAGTTAAATAAGAAAACATTGCCATTTAATGCGGGGAAAACGGAATTCAAATGTAAGTACCTCACAGAATTGACGGCCTCCATGGTCGAGGGGTAAGGCTCTCGACTACGAATCGGAAGGTCGCGGGTTCAAATCCCGGCGTGCGCAACTAAATTTTATTTAATTAATTTGTGCTATTTCACAATTGATTAATTAAAAAATAATGTGTAGTACGTTCCAGAGTGGAAGATACTCCCAGTATCGCCCTGGTGAAAGACCACCATTCAGTATTGAAACGTTGCTTGAAATGGCTTTTAGCCGTGTTTGGTGACCAGATCTGAATAGCCAGGCATTTTCCCCACCTTCCTCTCCCCCTTCTCCTTCCCCTCCCCAATACCTTCAGCCTCACAACATTCCCCGATTGGGAATGCCATAGTCTCACTGGGTCCAGACGGTTGGGAGCAGTTGAGACTCTTGTGGGAATTCATGTAAAAAAAAAAGAAAAGAGAATCCATTATCATAATTATTAACTAACTAACTAACTAACCATCACGCCGTTTCACCGCAGGGGGAGGCAGATAGGACGGACCGCCAAACACCTCGATCTTGGCATACACTTTTGCTTCATTCACATTTATACATCGTCTCATACATTCTCTTCTATTATTCCGACTTCTGACATGGCCCGACTCAAGTATTTGATTCACTTGATCGTGCCATGTCTTCCTCGGACGTCCCCGGCTTCTTCTTCCATTTACATTCGCGTCATACATTCTTCTTACACTCCTTTCTTCGTTCATTCGCTCCACATGCCCAAACCATCTAAGCGTCCCTTTCTTAATCTTACATAATTATTTTTGCAGTAAATCGGTTTCATCGGTAATCAATCATTTTAGGCACCATAAAAATTGAAATTGGGTGGGGGTAAAAGAATCATAAATAAGTCGTCTCGAAAATGGCCTTCAACGCCGAAACAGCTGTCACAATAATAAAAAATAAAAACAAAAAACTTAAAGACTTGCAGAACTTAAAAATACCATTATTAAATTTGTTTTTATAATGTTGATATTTTTAAAAGTATTGATGTTTTTATAATATGGATATTTTTATAATATTGATACTTTTATAATATTGGTACTTTTATAATTTTGATATTTTTTATGATATTGACATTTTTATAATATTATTTAAATCGGTGTTATAAAATTGAACTCTAGTATCTCAATAACAAAACTGTAATGCATTTAGCATTATTTTTTCTCTTTAATTTTTTTTTTTTCAACTTATGTACAGCACAAGATGCATGCGCCTAAATATAATAATTTTGCCCTACATTTGTATGATGATTGTATTTATTGTTGTATTATATTATATTGTTGAAATAAACTCCTGCTGACAAGCTACTTGCAGTGGCTTAGCGGGTATAAGTTCCCACTGTATATAATTAATATTATACAATTAAAAAAAAAAAAATTAAAAAAAGATTTACATTAAATAAAAAAAAAATCTTATTAAGTAAAAACCCAAAAATTTTAAAATTAGTACATAATTTCAAATTTAAATAAAAAGGTGTATGCAAAGACACGAATATACAAATAACATACAAAGATAAAACGACAAAAATAAAAAGTTTAAAAAACAAAAGGTAAAGAGATTTAAATCATAATTTTTTAATAATGGTCCACAGTTTGAGTTTCGGCTTGGTGCAGTCCATCAGATCAGATAGCCGCGGCCGCAGCCGTTGCCGCCTCGCTGACACGCAAAACAGGTTATATTATTAAAAAGGCCGATATTCCGGCAGAAACAGCGTTATACGTTATACGCGGGGGATATAGCCGTAATCATATCTTGCCACCAATACGTGAGAAAAGGAGGAGTCCAACAAGCCAGCCGACCAGTCAACAGAAGAAAAAGAGACGAGAATATATAACTGTACGGATACAGCGAAAAGATATAAAAATTGACAAGACGTTATAGAATAGGGTATTTTTACTAGCGCTTTTATTGGCGCAAAAAAAATTACGATAACAATGGCATTTTTAAATGTTTACGAATGAATTTTCTATGACGATTTAAAATGTGCCATTTTTGATTTGTCGCCAAAACGACATGTGCGTTTTCATTCGTGGATATGGCGTTGTTGACGTCATGCCGACTGACGTCGGTGATAGCCGTCTTACCAGCCAGTAAGAGTAAAAGAAAATATCCAAAAAAAAAACAACAAATATCTGTTTAAAATCATTTTATGAATATTTTCATGTCATATTCATTCTGCATTAATAAATTGGTTCTATTTGACGAATTTGTTCTTTTAAGTTGCAACTGGCCTTTGGCCATACACTTGACTTCATAAATCTAGTTAGCGGGATACATAACGCAAAGCCATGCGTTGCGAAAATACAACAATATTTTTAGGTGATTGGGTTCATATACGAGTATACAGTACATACTTATTTAATTTTGCCTTATATTTCACCGAAAAACGTCGAAACGAGGTTGGGAGATAGAGGGATAATAAGTAACTATAAAAAAATATATGTTCAGTCAATAAAATTCATAAGTAACCATTTTCGCGTTAATCGATATGTCGTATAAAACGTTTTTGTCATAAAAGATTTTCACTGTATACATAATTGGCGCCCAACGTCCCCCTCCCCCACTTCATCAATGAACACCTCTTCACACTATTTCAACATTGATTAAAATACGTAAGGCGAAAATGAAGAATAATATGATAGAAGCTTGTTATACCGACTAACGTGTGTCTTCCCTCTTGGCTAGACAAGCAGGTGAACCGCCTTTAATGTATGATTAAATTATATCGAGCTACTTAATTATTATTATTATTAAAGGCGAATCAATTTTCACTGTATATAAAATTGGCGCCCAACGTAGAGCCCCCAACTCCAACAATACAACACATCCTCATACTATTCCATCATTGATTAAAGAATTACAGTAAGGTGAAAAAGAAGAATATGATCCCATCAAGCAACTAACCCGCGTCATCCTCGGTGGCTAGACAAGAAAGAGGTGTCGCCGCGCAGTACCTACACAAATGATTTCAGTATATTGAGCTGCTCAATTAATTATTATTAAATTCGAACCAATTTCCATTGTATGCAGAATTGGCGCCCAACGTGGGGCCCTCCACTTTAATAATACAACACATCCTTGCACTATTTCACCAATGATTAAAAGGCATACACTCTGAGAAATAAGATGATAGAAGCTTTTATACCGACTAACGCGCGTCATCCCTGGCTAGGCAAGCAGGAGGGGCAGTACCTACCCGTCTGATTACATTATATCGAGCTGCTCAATTAATTATTATAAAAGGCGAACCGGCTAATTGGCGTTTTGTAATTGCGGCTATTACACTTCTCCCCACGGCAAAACTTTACACGGGAAGACACGCATTTGCCGGTTGTTACGACTCAAATGATGCGGGTTTTTTTTTAAATGACTGACATGGTTCATCATCATCATCACGGCGCTACATCCCAAGGTGGAATTTGGCTTCCTCCACAATTGCTCTCCACTTTGGACTGTTGACTCTAGTCCTCCACAGGGGCACTACTACGTCATGATTTTTGGTGTCCTGTCATTTGGCATTTATTCCGTTGTACCCAGACTTCATGCAGAAGAGAACGTTTTCAGACAGTAGATATGTGCACGGAATGCAAATACAAAAAAGACTATTATTGCGTACATCCTTAACAATTATTAATAAGATATGAGTCTAGAATATAAGTATTAGTGAATATGCTGCGTATTTTGTATATTCGCCTTTATTGCAAAATATATGGTTGTACTTCCACGATGTTATTGCAGAATTTGTTTGTGAGACATTAATATTTGGTTGTTGTATTTCGTGAAGGCTATCTATTCTATCTATGTACCTACTGTGATGTGTTGTGCACCTGTGTCATTATATTAATTTGAATTTTAAAACAAAATACGTATAACCCTGAATAGGGCGTATTCGATGGCCTCCATGGTCGAGGGGTAAGGCTCTCGACTACGAATCCGAAGGTCGCGGGTTCAAATCCCTCGAGCGCAAGTAAATTTTATTTAATTAATTTGTGCTGTATCACAATTAAGTCATTTAAAAATAATATATAATATATTTGCGCACGTATCGCCCTGGTGAAATACCACCATTCAGAAATGAAACGTTGGTTGAAATGGCTTTTAGCCGTGTTTGGTGACCAGATGTGAATAGCCAGGTATTTCCCCACCTCCCTCTTCCCCTTCTCTTTCCCTCCCCAATACCCTTCAGCCTCAAAAACATTCCCCAATTAGGGATGCCATTGTCTCACTGGCACCAGACGGTTGGGAGCAGTTGGGACTCTTGTGGGGTTTTCATGTAAAAAAAATACAATATAATAAAGAAATATATACATTGCTCTACATGCCCAAACCATCTAAGGGTCCCTCTTTGTATGAGTTTGCAGCATTGCATTCTTTGAATTGAAATATAAAATTTTTAAAATCTAATAATTTGAAATTCTTTTGACGCATTTCTTAAGAATCGTTTATATTAACTATAAATCAGATTATCTGCTTGCCTGAAATCCTGAAACAGTAAAAAAATTCCAATGGTAGGGTCCAGACTCAAGAAAATTTCATGGAATTTATTGATCAAAGCTACCATTTTCAGTCAGAAACATAATTTGAGCTTAAGGAGATTTGGAATATCTAGTTAACTGTGAGAAATCCTTAAAAATTTCGAGGATTTGGCACATTTTGAAAGTTTTATTCGTTACAACATCCCTCAAAGTTAACAATATCTGTCTTAAGAGGAACGGCTGCGCGCCCTGTTTCGTACAAAACTTAATTTTGGATTTGAAGCCAAAATACTCATTAAAACCTAAAGATTTTTTTTTTCATCAAAAAGTATAGTAAATATCTAGTGCGGATTAGAAGTAATTTATTTATTTTTGTTTTACATTATGAAATATATGCCATTAGAGGAATTAATTTTTCGCGATTTTAGAGGCACCTTTAATAATTATTTGGGGGCTAACGGTAATTAAAAAAAAACTTCTTCATCTACTACTATTTGAAAATATAATGAAATATATATATTTTTTTAATATTTAAAATAAGCATTATGATAGACTTTAAATTAATTTTAAAACGACCAATTTACGTTGTAACACAAATTTGCGGTACATAATTTAAAATATCGACCCCAAAAAACCATTTTTTTTAAATGTTTTGTTTTTCATGTTTTTATTTACGTAATCATATTTACAAAGCAAATATCAGAATTTAAAAAAAAAACGATAAACCCGCAAATAATTTTCTAAGTTGCCTCTATAAATATGAAAATTGATTTTTATACTTCATAATATAAAACAAAAATAAATAAAATACTTCTCATATGTACTAAACATTTAATAAACCTTTAATTGAAAAAATATATACGAGTCAATTAGTTTGGATGGGTATTTTGGCCTCAAATCCAAAATTAATTTATGTATGAAATAGGCAGCGCAGCCGTTCCTCTTAAACCTTTTTTAAATAATCATTGAAGAAAATAATATTAACATTACCTAAATGAAACATGAAAACGGAAAAAAACATAAGAAAATAAAAAGATTTCAGTCGCATCTGGGACTCGAACCCAGGACCTCTGCCCTTACGGGGCAACCGCTTAACCATCTTAGCCATATCTCAAATTCAAGATTTGTCAACATTATTCTCCTTTTTTAAATATATACAATAAATGTATTCCTTGATTAGATACGCAAGTTAGGAAGCTTAAATTGTTATGTAAACACCATTGCGGAAACAATTCTAAGTAAGGAGAGTATCTCCGAACAGATAGTTTAAGCAAATACATACACCATATTTATAGATTAAGCAATTGGAGTAAAGCGCGCTAGGGGTGAAATAACGTTTCAATTCGCCATACAACTTTATTGTTATTATCAGTACCAAGGTAACAGAAGGCGAAGCAAATTAAGGTGATATCGGTGGCTCAATAGCTGAAACGTGTTGGAAATTGCGTCTAGACTGTCGAAGGTCTAAATTGAGAAACACCATCACCGTGTATGAAATGGTTTTTAATGAATGGACCAAAACTTCAAATACTAATAACTGTTTAGTTGTGAAAATGAAATCTACCCACATCTTTTTTGTTTGTTTGTCTGAATCTAAAGCATCAAAACATGGCGTCATGAAAAATACACAGTTTTTACTACATAGAATTTCTAGGTAACGCAACTTTTATCATCCTTTAACGTCACTTCCTTCGTGAACTATGGAGCTGCGGAAAGACAAATTTACTATTAAAAAAAAGCGCCGCCATATTATTTATTCGTTCTACAAATCAACCCTTTATGTCTACTATCAAAATATGATGTAAAGTGAGATCTGGTGTTCTCTCTTTCTAAAATACATGTCTGACCTTAAGAGAAAGGGAGATCGAACGTGTATTATGAGGACCGTCATTTGGTTCCCGATACGGAACAACTAGAATCGGAAGGTTAACAGTTATTAAAAGAAAAATGAATATTAAATAATACATTATCAACATAAGGCGATCCACCGGCTAAAATTCCAATGGAATCACGCGCTCCTTATGCAGGTGGCGACAAGGTTGAGATTCCCGCTTAACATTGGCCGCATGTTTCGATTTACGCAAAAAAAGCCATCACCAAAATGCGTGTTTTATTCTATTCTGTAAAGCTCAGACATAATTATTAAAATGTTTTACGGTCATATTCTAAAAAACTTAATTTACCACAATGAACAATTCGATAGTATTGGAATAGGGGTTAGTAAGTAGGAGAGTTAGCGCTTTAAACATTTTTTTAATTTCTGATACTTTATTTTTTTCTAGGCTTATAAAAAGACAAACCAAAAAAATGTCCGGTTAAACAAAAGGCCAAAGTGTGTCCTACTTGCAGTATTTAATTAAATCATCTATGATACTTCTAGGCTAGACCTTGAAAAAGCCTTCGACACAGTATGGATGGACGGGCTGATTCACAAATTGTACATCACCAAAACACCTACGCACATCATCCGAATAATCCAAGCCTATCTGAAGAACCGAACCTTCAACGTAAAAGTGAGGGAGACCACATCAACATCACGAGAAGTACCCAAGGGCGTGCCGCAAGGAAGTCTACTCGGGCCCCATCTCTTCAATCTCTACACCTACGATGTTCCCCCTCTCAACCGGTGCAAGAAAGCCACGTACGCCGATGACATGGGCCTATACGCGTCATCCGTAGCGCCCAGATTGGCCGTGAAATACCTACAAGAGGGTCTCAACACCATCGAAGACTACTACAAAAAATGGCGCCTCAAACTCAACGAGGCCAAAACCGAAGCCATCACTTTCACACGCAGGCTGAAGAACAAGACACCCAAGGAGAAAATCACCATGAGCGGAACACAACTAGATTGGAAACCCGAAGTAAAATACCTAGGCCTCACCATGGACAGCCGCCTAAACTGGAAAAGCCACATCGCAAACGCCAGAAACAAAGCGCAGCAAGCTATAGGAGCAATCAGCCCCATCTTCAATCGGAGAAGCCCACTAGCTGAGAAGAAAAAACTCTTACTATACCAGAGTCAAATCCGCCCAGTTCTAACTTATTCCATTCCAGTGTGGAGTAACATATCCAAATCTACATACAAGAAAATTCAAACTCTTCAGAACAAATGTATAAAGATTACGTACAACACACCTATGTACACAAACCTCAAGATCCTACAAGAACAACAGGAAATTCCCACACTCGAAGAATACTCTCACCAACTGACGACGAGATTTTACAACACCCTAAATCCCGAAAATCCACTTGTGAAAGAGCTGGGCGCATACAATTCACCTGACGATCTCCCGTTCCGCTACAAGCACAAAATGCCGAAGCACATCATCCTAGAGCTCTACGAGGACTCCGACACCGAAGACGACACGGACTCCGACGCGCCCCCCGGCCCCGAGCCACGCGCGGGCACCACCGATATGGGCACCACCGTCACCAATACGGACACCCCCAGCGCGGGTATCCACGCGGCTACCCTCCACGCGGTTACCCTCCACGCGGTTACCCTCCACCCGGTTACCCTCCACCCGGTTACCCTCCACACGGATACCCGCGTTCGGCCACCCCCGGCTTGGGTCCGGCGCAATTCCGCACACCCGGACTAGGAAAATAGAAGACGAGGACTCACCAAAAAAGAAGAGGACTAACACCGGAAAAAATGAAATAGATGAAATACAATGAAATGTAAAGTATTGAAATACCTGAAATGTAAAGTATTGAAATAATGAAATATTTAACTTCAGTAAAATTAAAAGTAAACAACAGTAAATAGTTCAGAACTAAATGTTTGTCTTTCCCAGTTTTGTTTAGGGTTTTTTATCCAGTTAAGATCTTTTCCCTAAAAGTCATGAAATGTAATTAATAAATTCAGTCAATTTAAATAAAACCATCAGATGGTAATAGTAATAAGGCCAAAGTGGCCGGAGTACTAGTTAGCCAGAACACATGAGGGGTATTTGTATAAGCCCCAGCTAGTTAGAGGATTACGAAAGAATCCGTAAAATCAAAAAAAAAAAAAAAATACTTCTAGGCCATCAAATTCTCAAACCAAAAACAAATGATTTTGCATTACTTCCCATTGCATCGCCATAACGAATCATTTCTGATTGAGAGGCGAAGAATGATAAAAATCATACATTGACATTAAAAAAAATATTACGTAACCAATACAGCACTGAAAAAAAAGCTTCAATTTTTTTCCGTCAACTGTGTCCACCTCATTGTCGCCGCCATACGGCCAGTTCTTTATAAGGCTCGGCGTCCACTGCACCGCGCCAACTTATCCACCACCGCCGGTTGGCGTCCAGTGTGCGCCCAGCGGGTGGCCCAATGAATGCTTGAGAATATTTGGCCATTTCAAGCATGGAGCCGGAATAGAGCTATGAAGTGGTCATGAAACTTTGGCCTAAGAGCCGACTGAATTAAATAATGCACTAAATGATAGATAAAATCAATGTACCTATAAATGAGATACCTAATATTAGTTGCCGGCAGTGATAACATTATTAATTTCAAAATAATATACATATGTGGGTACAACAACGAATGATAGACTCTTACCACGGTGATACTGAAAGCATTTACACAGTACCTATACGAAAATGTGTAAAAAATGCAAATGATAAAAACAAAAAAATTTCCGTTAACGGTCAGCACCCAAAAATAAACACTTCATAGTCTGTTAACGCAAGAAATACTACTAATGATTTATCTGTGAATTCTATACGGGTAGTTAGGAAATTGTATAAGATTTTAAAAGACAAAAATTCTCAAACTGTAATCTTTTAAATTCTTTATGAAATACGTACTGGAATTTTAGGTACATGTTCAAAATTGCCATGGCTGGTTTTCAAACTACACCTATTTTCAGACATCTTAGTATGTATTACATAAAATTTAAAAGATTAGTGTAAGAATTTTTGTCTTTTGAAACCTTATATATTTTCCTGACTACTGGCATAGAATTCAAAAATAAATCAGTTGTGGTATTGCTTGAGTTAGCAACCTGCAAAGTGATGTTTAAAATGTGATGTGGTGAAAAAAAAATCTCGAACGGAAAGGTCTGGCGTCAATAAATTTGCACAGATTAATTTTGTGTCAATTTAAGGTGAACGCAAGTATTTTCAACACACTACGTCATTTCCATCATGAGCAACAGGGCTTTGAAATAACCATTGTATTAGTAAAGCTAGTTTATTATGAACAATAAACTATAACATCTCATTAATTTATTACGCTTAAATAATAATGATGTCGGAAATCCGGAATATGGGGAGTGGAATTCCACACATTCCATAGCGAGTATTCCATACAGAGATATTTCGTGAATTTAATGTACCATCTATTACAGAATTATATAAAAGAATCGTAATTCTTAAGTAAGTAATTCTTTTGTGATAAATTAATAGAAACATAAATTTGACGGCCTCCGTGGTTGAGTAGTTACGATCCTTGCCTACGAATCCGAAAGTCGCGGGTTCAAATTCCGGCGTGTGGAAATAAATTTTATTTGTGTTATTTAACAACGTATTCAATTAAAATAATAATAGTATATTTTTGTATATACTTTCAGTATCGCCCTGGTGAAAGACCACCATTCAGGATCGAAACGTTGCTAAAAATGACTTTAGCCGTGTTTGGTAACCAGACCTAAATAGACAGGTACTTCCCCATCTTCCTATCCCCAATATCCTTAGAATTCTCCACAACATACCCCAATTGGGGAAGCCATAGTCTCACTGGCTCCAGACGGTTGGGAGAAGCTGTAACTCTTGTGTGTTATTCACATTAAAAAAATACATACAAGTAAGATCATGGAGAAAAACATATTTTTCTTCTATCTTTTTTTATATTAAGAAGAATGTCCTGGGCGTGTTTTTGTTTTGCATACAAATCTACAGTTTTATTCCGAGCTTTATTAAATTTTGTAAACTTGACCTTCGAAACAAAAGGAAGATCACTGTCTACATGAGATTTCGAAAAACCACCGCTTCCCCATTTCCCACCCATAAAGCAGACTTTGGTGACTTCATGATGACATTTTGCACACTTGACATTCAATATAAGAGGAAAACTACTGGGTAGGGGTAGGGATAGGGATAGGGTTAGGGATAGGGGTAGGGGTAGGGTTAGGGGTAGGGATATGGATGGCGGTGAGGGTGGAGGTAGGGTTGGGGGTAGGGGTAGGAGTAGGAGTAGGAGTAGGGGTAGTCCTATGGGTAGGGGTAGGGGTAGAGGTAGGGGTAGTCGTATGGGTGGGGGTAGGGGTAGGGGTAGGGGAAGTCGTATGGGTAGGGGTAGGGGTAGGGGTAACACATTACAACCTCAAAACTCTCCTCCAAACCACTCATAACCGCTGGCAACGCCGGGTACTTGATCTATTATAATATAAAGGAGATAATTGTAAGAAGGTTGTCGACCCCAGGGCCATAATTTCCCGAAATAAATGGACCTATTAAATTGTGTACATTATGATTGACGTAAGCTTTCACACGCCCATCGCATGGTTATTTCTACATATTATTATTACTAAACATAATATTCCACGTCAAGGCGGGTTACCGCTATCTTCCACTCAAAATTACTTACAGACGACATTAAAATTGTTTAAGTTCCCACCGTATTGAAAATACCTCCTGCTTACTTACCACCTTAGAGTAACAATATACCTGAGTTGAATGACTAGACTTGCATAGACAGGTTTCTAACATAAACTAACTAATTAATCGACCATGATGATATTATTTAGCAGGGGTAGGCAAAATTGAAGAAATCTGATAATAGAAGAGACTTCCATTTATTTAACCTGCAGGACGAACGTGTGACCGGATAGTAGCCGAGTGGATAAATGCGTTGGTTTCCCAGCCAGTCCTCTAGTAGCCAAGTTTTCCATCAACGCTCAAGCAACATTTTACAATAATGGCTACAAGCTAATGTAGCATCTACCGCTAGCGCATAGAGTTTAATATTGCACGAAGACGGAAACATTACACAACAATATTCCAAATCATAAACAAATCGTGGACAGATCTTCCATGGCGTACAGTCCACAAAGGCTTAAAAGCTGTACCTACCCCACTATAAAAATAAATTAAAAGGAAATAGAAGCGTGCAACAAATTTCTAAAGAAAAAGTATTTTTTTCCACGATTTGGTAAGAAACTTATAAGCTCGTTTATACGGTTGACCAAGGCAATCATCGGAAGATGGTAATAAACAAATATTCGATGCACAATTCGTACCCTACATAAAAAACTACACACAGCCTACTTTTGGTGAAAGAACAATGCGACGCCACTGATATATACGTAATATTTCTATGCGACAATAAATACAATGAAACGAAAGTGCATTAAAAAGATACCAACGCAATTCCATTGGCGCAAAGCCTGCAAGATTGATTGTATATCTGCGGATATCATTAAAATAGCTGTAATACATATGATAATTTAATAGTAGACAACTGCTGATACGGTACAAATCGCAAATTCGCCCCACTGTAGAATTTGGCAGCCACCTCTGGTCGGTAGTCCCAAAATATCTGAAAAAACCCTTGACTCTGTGCAGAAACGGGCGGTCCGCTTGATAGATTCGCCTATCTTAACAAACAGAATGCAATCTTTGGAGCACAGACGTCAGGTGGGAATGCTGTCCTTGTTCTACCGGTATTTTAATGGAAGATGCTCTGACATTTATCACATGTTATTATATTAGTGTTCTACAGCTCCGTTGTGAAATGATTTGCCGGCCTCTGTGTTTTCTCCATCCTGCAACATGGGCATCTTCAAGACCCAAGTTCACTCCTTCCTATCCTCTAAAAGACCCTCCACACAGCATCCCCAAAGATGATCTCGGCCTTGAAGGAAATTATTTCCCTCAGGGTCTTCTGTGT